>JANCRA010000115.1:1045418-1571223 GCA_024362935.1 Setophaga petechia | reverse complement strand
AGGGTGGGATAAGAATGGAATTGGAATGGAATCAAGGTGAAATCATGGGGGTGGGAATCAGGGTGGGATCAGGGGGGTGGAATCAGGGTGGAATTATGGTGGGATAAGGGTGGAATCAGGGTGGGATCAGGGGGGTGGAATCAGGATGGAATCAGGGTGGGATCAGGGGGTGAAATCACGGGGTGGAATAAGGGTGGGATCAAGGTGGATTCAGGGTGGGATACAAGGGGAATCAGGATGGAATCAAGGTGAATCATGGGGTGGAATCAGGGTGGGAAAAGGATGGAATCAGGGTGGAACCAGGGGGTGGAATTGGGGTGGAATCAAGGTGGGATAAGGGTGGAATCAGGGAATGGAATCAGGGAGTGGAATCAGAGGGATCCATCCCCTGGATCCTCACCTCCCTCCTGCCCGTGTTTCTGCGATTCCTGATCTTCCCAAGGTGAGCTCAGGGAGGACAAGGCTGCTGATCTGAGCACTCAGATCGGTTTTATCTCACCAGGATGAGGCTACTGAGCTGCTGATAGCCTCTTATCTGGATTGCTAATGAGCAGGGCTGCGGGGCAGAGCAGAGTGGCCACAGTGAATCCTAAGCAGGGCTGGGATTTTTTATTTTTGCCACCAAAGTGGGCACAGAAAGGCCAAAAATCTCCCAGAGCCACTGCAGCCAGGGGTGGATGAGTTAAAACTCATCTCTAAAATCAATCCTGTTGAGTTTAAACTTTTTTTTCTTAGGATTGGGGTTAAATGTGTGAGTTTTAAATTAAATTTTTTGTTTGGACTTAGATGTTTATTAGTTCGTATTTATATTACAGTCTCACAGATTGGGAGTTTTACAGTACTTTAATTTAACAAACTAAAAAATGGAGTTGTATTTCTCTTTCTACAAGGCTTTTTAAGGATAAACTGTTTAATTATGAAATGATACTTAAATTATTTTATTTTTAATTTAATAACTAACTACTCATGGTCTGCAAATTTATCTAATTACACAATACTACTTAAACTTATGAAGAAGAAGGATTAGCTTTTGTCTTAAAATTTTAATCTTGTTTTTCATATATATTGCTATATTTTAAAACTTTAATCTTCAGGTTTTTACTATGTGATATTAGACACTTCTGTTTAAACTATATACTTATAATTTTAGTTTTATTATTTAATTTTGGAAGTTTTCTTTGTGGTTTCAGGTTAAATGTAGTGGGTTTTGGGGGCTAGTTCCTGTTAGTATAGAAAGTTTAAACTAGGGTTGCAACAGCTGCCCTCATTTCAAGCCCAGGAAAATAAGAATGAAACAGAGAGGAAATGGCCACTCTTTGTTTAAATAACAAGACAGGCACTGAAATGTAATTAATATGCAAGAAAACACCATTTTCTTCATATCTCTGTGGAACTAATAATGGAGACAGCAACTGTTGTGTCAAACTGACTTGAAAGCTGAAGGAGCCTTTTAATTTCAGAATTATAATAATTCAGAGGGAGAGGGTTACATTTCCATTTCAGGGGAGGCTCCTGCCTTCCTCAGCAGACACCTGTCTGTTCAAAGCAAGACATCTGTGAAAGAAGAGGATAATCCAGCCTGTAATTCTGTGATAAAAACTGTTGTTTTACAGGGTTAATCTGATTATTGTAGAGGTTTGCTGGGTGATTTGCCAATCTGACCTCCCACATCCACCTCAGCTGATGGAATAATTCCTTCCTGGTGCACAACAGCCCAGAGCTGCTGTAAGTGCAAAAGTTAGGGAATTACTTCCAGGAAAAAAAGCAAATTTTTGTTCCAGTTTCTCTGATGTGGTGCTGAAACAGCTCAGATTTCTCCTGTGCAGAGGCTGTGAAATGTTTGTCCTCCCTCAAACCTGGCTGGAGGAGAAGAAGATGAAGAAGAAGATGAAGAAAAAGAAGATGAAAAGAGGAGGAGGGGAGAGGAGAGGAGAGGAGAGGAGAGGAGAGGAGAGGAGAGGAGAGGAGAGGAGAGGAGAGGAGAGGAGAGGAGAGGAGAGGAGAGGAGAGGAGAGGAGAGGAGAGGAGAGGAGAGGAGAGGAGAGGAGAGGAGAGGAGAGGAGAGGAGAGGAGAGGAGAGGAGAGGAGAGAAGAGAAGAGAAGAGAAGAGAAGAGAAGAGAAGAGAAGAGAAGAGAAGAGAAGAGAAGAGAAGAGAAGAGAAGAGAAGAGAAGAGAAGAGAAGAGAAGAGAAGAAGAGAGAGAAGAGAAGAGAAGAGAAGAGAAGAGAGCTCAAAGTCCAGGGAGCTTTCAAGTGTCTGCAGCAGCTTCTTTAGCTGATTAAAGAAGTGCTCACGTTAATCATATCTCATGCTTAATGAACTAACACAAATTGCATCAAGCAGTGAGTCTTTTATGTGAGATATTTCCTCATGAGATGAAGATCAGCAAGAAAAAATAAAGCCAAAAGCAGCAACTGAGGCATCTTCAGGACAGGTCTGGGAAGGGTAAAATGCACACAGTGTCTCAGGGCTGCCAGGGAAATTCTTATCAGTGGATGCTACACACCTTCTGCTGGGGAGAGAGACAACATCAGTGTGTGTGGCATTCACATTTTCTGGAAAAATCCCTTTGGCCAGGATTTTTCTCCTGAGAAGCTGAAAAGCCTCAGAGAAAAAGGAAAACAATAATTATCTCATTTGCTTCTCCTGTGTTTTGCTCCTTTGGAATGTGTTTGGACATTGTTTACCCACAGGTGATTGTTTATTTGTTTTCATGTGAATTGTTTTGACTCTTTGGCCAATCAGGGCCAAGCTGTGTTGGGGCTCTGGAGAGAATCACAAGTTTTCATTATTATCTTTTAACCTTCTGTCTGTATCCTTTCTGAGTTCTTTAGTATAGTTTAGTATAACATTCTTTAATATAATATAGTATCATAAAATAATAAATCAGCCTTCTGAGAACATGGAGTCAGATTCATCATTCCTTCCTGCCACGAGGGTCCCTGCAAATACAATAAGTGGGTGCTACTCCCCTTCTTCTGGGGTGGGGAGACAACACAGAGCAGGAAATCAGGGGAAATGTAGGTTAAAAACAAGGAAAATGTAACCAAAGAAGAATAAAACCAAGATAAGAATGTGCATTTGATCAGCTTTTCTTCATACACAGAGAATCTGCTCTGGTGAGGGGTTAAAGAAGAAACATTTACCTTGTGAAGAAACATCTCCAACCAAGCAGTGGGTGCTGGGTTTCATCCTGACCTTTCATCATTCCTGGTTTATTCACTGCCAGCCTATTCCTGGCTCTGTTCCCTCCCCCTGGCATGAATTTGGATAAATTTGTTCCATTTTCTCCATGCCTCAGCTTCCTTTCAGTAACATTTAACAAGCTGAAATCACCAGTATGGGAGCAGGACTTTGAAATTCCTGGATGAAAGGGAGAGACCTAGTTCTGCTGTAAAAGATGACCAAATTTGTGAATGAATAAACCTAGGGTCAGATAACATATTACAAATACACTTGTAAGAGATAATGGAGCATTTATTTATAGAGCCATCAGAAGGCCAGACCTGGTCTTCTTGTAAATGGAAGCAACAGTCCATTTCTTTGGGCTCTGGGCCAGTTCATACAAAGGCTGACACATTATTAAAGCCAGAATAGTTCTATTTTCCATTTCTCAAGGCTGCCTTTTTCATTACCATATGTTTCTGCTTCTCTATCTAGCTTTTCTTTCTTATTTATATTTTATTTTATTTTATTTTATTTTTATTTTATTTTATTTTATTTTATTTTTATTTATTTTATTTTATTTTTATTTATTTTATTTTATTTTATTTACTTTTATTTATTTTATTTTATTATTTTTATTTTTATTTTTATTTTTATTTTTATTTTTATTTTATTTTTGCAGAGTTCTCCAATCTATTACTGTGTCCATCAGCCACAAAATCTGATCCCAGAAGGATCAGAGAGAATTTCTTGTGCTTCTTGTCACCTTCACACAGGCTTTGCTTGTCAATTTTTGCCCTGGACTAGTGGCAGAGCAGATTTTTACTTGTATTTTTTTGTTTTCCTGTGGCAAGGAACCATCAAATTCTCATAGACCTGATCCCCTCTTAGAGCCAGTTCAGTGAAATGTAAGGATCTGCACTTTGAATTTGTGATCCCAAATGAAGGCTCAGTGTTCAGAGCAGCTCAGAATCCCTTTTTTCCCAGCCTGTTGCTGTGGATCTGCCTCAAAGCCATTGCCTGAGGATGTTCTTGCTCTCGTGTTTGCCTGGGGATCAGAAGCATCCCATGGGTGAGGTTTATCAATAAACACCAAGCTGCAGGCCTTGGGCTGCTCTCTCTGTCAATTTTGTCTGTTTTGCTGATGGAATTGCCTTGGAGAGCAGGAATGAACCCATCAGACTGTTGGGGTCATTGGTTTGTCAGAGTGACCCCAGAAAAGTTCCACAGTCTCCTTTCCCAGCCCGGCGCTTAAAGAAGGAGTCAGAGCTCTTCATCTCTTGGTCTTAAGGTTGTTTATTAATTCTTATCTAAAAAATTTTCTTTCTGCCCAGCAGAGATCTGCTCAGCAGGGCAGCCACAGGCACTCTGCCTGCCCAGGGTGGTGTTGTGTCTTTATACTACAAACTATGTGTACAATGTTTACAATCACTGTCCAATGCCCATCACCTGTGTTAGACACTGAGCTGCTACTCTAAACCAATCCCAAAGTGCCAACATCACAGCAGAAGATGGAGGCCAAGAAGAAGAAGAAGGAGAAAGGCTGGACACACCCAGTTCCCTCCATCTTGCCTCCATAACCCCCCTGTACCAAAATCCCAAAATGCACATTTCACCCTGTGATAACTTCACTAATATTCTACTTAAACTGTTGTGGCTTGCTGGTGTTCATCTAAGGTTGGCAATTTGCTCCACGGGTCACAATCAAACCCACAGGGGCATTTTGGGCTCTGTGCCAGGGTCTCTGAGACCCCTGGCAGGGTCTGGGCTGCTCAGGACAGCCAGAGGGATGTCCTGAGTCCCGACACAGACAAACATGACACTTGGTCTCCCATCTCTCTTCTGCCTGGAGATGTGAGGCTTGGCAGGATTTTGCTGTTTGTCCCTCTGGAAGCATCTGGAATGTTCTGCCTTGGGAGAACTCTCCTTGCACACCACCAGCTGAGCAGCCCTAACTCATGGGTGGCTGTAGGACAGACCCTCTGTGCCACTTTGGTGACATCAGTGCCATGAAAACCAACAAATCTCTGAATTTTAGGGTGCAAAAGCTGCCCTGGAGGACCCTTCCCAACTGAAGATCAACCTCAGAGTTAAAATATCTCAATGGCCAAGGAAAAGTCATTTAAATATTTGAAATATCTCAATGGCCAAGGAGAAGTGGGCAAGGGAAGGGACATTTCCACAGCTGCAGTGTGGAGCTGGAAGGGCTCCAGAGAATTTCCTGAATCCTCACAGATGGGAATGGAGCAGGAACTCAGAAGAAACTTTGCTCCTGTGGCTTTCAGAGTTTTCCTGAAATCCTCATAATTTTTCCAGGCACTTGTGCTGCAGTGCAGAGATTCCAGCCTGGTCACCAGCTGAAAAACAGCCTGGTGGCAGCACACTGTGGGCCCTTTGTTTGCTTCAGGGAGGATTTTTTCCTCGTTATATTCTTCTCAAAAAAGATTATGCTGCACAGTATTCCCAGATTTAGGGAATCTCTCTGCCAATTCAGCTCAGCCTAAGCCAATCCAACCACCCCATCCATATGCAAAGATATTCAGGAGCCCACTGGAGAGCTGGAAAGTGAGAAAATAATAATTTTCTGACCTGCAAAGATGCTGCTGTGAGCAAGGTTAACTGAAGGAATTCATCTTCACTGAGTGATGTTTTCCTGGTGAGGTTTTCAAGGCTGAGGACTGAGCTGCCTGGACACTGCATCATTTTTATCATGGCACTTCCTCATTTTTTCGTTTTACTGTTTGGCACTCGTCTCTTCTCCCTCCCTCTCTTTTAATTTTCAGCCCTTTTTGTAAATGGTGCTGATTTATTCGGCCTCTCCACACCTCTCTCCCTGCCCTCCTCTCCGTTTAACTCTCCATAGGAAGAAGAAATTTGAAGTAATGGAGCTGTTTCCACCCTGGATGGGTTGTGCAGCCAAAATTGGTGATTTGGAAGAGCTCAGAGGCCACAGAGGTGCTCAGACAGATCTGAGAGCTGTTATTTCCTGCTCACTCCCTGTTCCACTGGCAATTGGAATCCTGATTTCAGGCCCTTTTTCATTTTTAGGTGCCACAGAGCTGAGTTTGCTGCTAGAAGGTGGTAAATGCCCACATTTTCAGGCACTGCAAACATCATAAGGCTTCATTTTCCTCTGAATAAGCAAAACTAGCTGGATAAATTCCACTGATTTCCATAGGAATGGGGCTTTTCCAAATGGAACCTGAGGGGTGAATTCCATGCAGGGGCTCCACTGGGAGCTGACTTTAAATCCTGGACAGAAACACTCAGGGCCTGCAGTGCTTGCGCTGCTTTTTATGAGCACACCAGGTTTTAAGAACAGACTGTAAAGAAACTAAAACTCACTGAAACAAAAGGAGAGGGGATCACACATCAAACTATTGGTCCTGAAGCCCTGGCTGATTAGAAATTCGAACATTTAACCCCTTCCAGGTTCACTACTCCTCAGCCAGAGGAGGTTCAGTGCTGAGGGATGCAATGAATTGCAGGATTGCCAAAACCATTTCCTGTTCTGTGCCATAAGGATTGGGAATATTGGCTGGCTGACAGCTCCAAAAGCATTCTGAAATATCTAATAACAGACTGAGTTTAAAAGGTTAAATTTCAAAGAGTTTTGCAAGTAGAGTAAGTTTTTAAAGTAATTTTCCTTGAATTTCTCAACAAAAAAAATTACCTGCCACTCGCCAAGCTTTGCTGGGGACCTTTCCTGAGTTTCCCTCAGTAAATGATTTTCCTGTCAGCCTTGGCAGTGTTCCCATGCTCTGTTACCTGAAGAAGATTTAGCAGCTCAACATCACCTGAGCTGAAACCCAATCCCTGCCTCACAATTCCCTTCCATCCTCTGGATCACCCCAGCTCAGCTTAAACCTCCAGCACTGTGCTCATCCACTTTGGGTGTATTTTGGACAGCAGAGAGTTAAAACAGAGCTGACACTCCACTCTTGCCTGCCATTGGAGCAGATTCACTGCTTGGGATAATTCCTGGGGATTGCAGAGCAGTAACCCAGGGATGAACCCAGCCCAGGAGCCAGATGATGCCACGGGCTGTAAATCCCCCTCGCTCTGGCTCCACAATATTTATTGTCTGAGCCAGCCAAGCAAGGAGCAGTGTCACATGGCCCTGGAAGCCTTCTGGCTGATGGCCTGCTTGACTGGGATGGGAACTCAAATATTAGCAGCTTTTAGCTAAAAAAGAGGAGGGAAAGCTCCATTTGCAGGACAGAAGGAGCAATATTGAAATGATCCATCACAGCTGATGTGCCCAGATGGCTCTGGGAAGGAGAGGGACAGGGGATGGATTGCCCAGCTCACCATATTTAAAGAAACAAAGTTGAGAAACAAATCTTGGTGCAGTTGGGCCCTAATTCCTGAGCAGGAGTTGCATCTTTTGGAAACAAAGCTGTAAAATAGAAATTACAGTTGAGGGTGGTTCAAAAGATTTCCTTGTCTTGTTTTAGTCCTAGCACATTTGATGAACAAGGACAAGACCAAGAAGAGAGATGGACAAAGGAAGAGTTAATCTTCAGTGCCTGAACTGACCTCAGCAGAGGGCAAGCACTGGTCATGCACAAATTTTCCCATCTTCCATTTTCTTGAAGTGAATCTAGAGACCTGATTAACTGCTCTGGAAAATAAAAAAGTTGCCACGGAACCTTGGCAAAATTGTCATTACTTGTCGTGCTTTATGAGCTTTTGAAGTAATTTCCTGCTCAGACTCTAGTATTAAATAAAATTATCCTAAGCACCACCGCAAGGTCACTCTATATATGTAATTCTTCCCATTAAAGTTCCTCATCTGCCACATCTGTTGATTGGTTTGTCTGTTCAATTAGCTACCGTGGCAGTGTGAGCCGGGGTTCTGTTGTCTGTCAGCATGACAAATTAGCATATCCATGATGCAAACCTGGCTTTAGGACACCCATCACACACAAGTGTTAAGTGACAGACCCCATAATTACATGGCACTTGCTCTCTGCCTGCTCCTGGGTTCCTCCTGTCTAGAGCTGTGTCAAAGGGACGCCTCCAAATTGATTTCAGGTTCAGATCTGCTCTGCCTGGTGCAGGCACAGAACATTTCCATCAGATTTCATTAAAGTTCAGCACGTCCCAGGTCGCAGGCAGGTCAGGAATTGGGCACCCTGGAGCACGGATATCAGCCACATCTTCCTGCTGGCACTGCCCGGGATACACAAGCAAACATGGGGGAAAAAGAGCAGGAAATTGCTGAATTATCAGAGCAGGGGATAAGCATCTTCCTCACATTTGGGTGCTGGCTGATAACCTGAGGCACAGCACTGATAAGGGTTGGAAATGGGGGTGTGTGTATTCTATTCCTATTGGATGGGGCAGTGCTCTGCTGTTCATGGGGCAGTTTTCTTTATCTCTCCCACACCCACTCCTCCCTCCAGGAGATCTCTGCTGTTAATGGGTTATTAATTATTAATTCTCTGCTGTCCATGGCCACTGAGTGTCCCTGCAGGGCTGATCCAACCCCACCATCCCATGGGGAGATGCTGCGCCCAGGGCAGGAGCCAAGCATTCCTACCTGGATCCAATCTGAGCTTTGGGACACCCCAGCAGCCTTTGCCCCCTGCATGGCCAGAGGAGCAGCTTTCTGCTGCCCTGCATGGCCAGAGGGAGCCCAGGCCCATCTGCAGCAGCCCTGGAGCTGCAGAGGAAAACTCCCCCCTTGTGCAGGATCCCTGCTCCAGCAGAACCACAGCTGGCACTGCAGGAGGGCTGAGCCCCCCTGGGATGGGGCTGGGACACCACCCTGGCACACAGGGGGCAGTGGGAAGCTCAGAGAGAAGAATTGTAAACAATTCTTGCTGCACCTGTTGTTGTGAACACGTGGAATGTGTTATGGAGATCTGCTTACCAAAAGGGTGATTTCTTAATTAGCCAATGATGGTGGTGTTTTAAAGGACCAGTCAGGTCCACCTGTAGTGAACTAGGGTATAAAAGGAATGGGTTTCTTAATAAAGTAATTTTAGCTTTTATTTTAGCTCTTTTTTTTTGAGTCTATGTTGTTCATGACTCAACATTGGCATAAAGGTTTCTATTCTGAGTGTGATGAGTGAATGCCAAACATGAAAAACCCAACCCCTCCTCTCCAGCAAGCACTACCCACTCACCCATGGTTTGCCTGCCAGGATGCACCTGGGTGTGCCCTGAGATGCTTCCCTGCCCCTCTGTTCCTGCTCATCCCTGCCTGGCTGCTCCCTGAGCCTTCACAGAGGGGAAAAAAAGGGAGATTTGCAATTTGTGTTCTGTGAGCTGGCTGAGCTCCCCGCACCGAGGGCAGTGTGCTTGTGTGTGTTTGTGCAGGTGCCTCTGCTCCCCTCACTGCCTGAGCTGCCCCAGCACACAGCCTGGGATTATTCCAGTGGAATTACAGGAGCCCAGGCTCTGCAGGGAAAACAATTTCACACAAGACTACCCCGAGCAGGGACACAAAGGCAGGGAAGGAGCAGCTGATCACTCTGCTTTGCCAGGGTGAGCCTGGAGCCAATTAGGGTAAAACAGCAGCCAGGGGCATTATCATTGTAAGGGAAAGGAATCCATGGGAGAGGGAGGTGGTTTGATCCCACAGAACTTTCCTTGCCTCTTTAATCACCATTGCAGCCCCATCCATGCCCTGCCTGGGGCTGAACACCAACCCTTTGATTTTGGTTTTCAGAGGTCCCACAAAATGTTTACTCTGCTTAGATGTTGGGATGAGATTCACAGGTTCCTGTGGAACAGGAACTGGGAACATGTGCACTTTAGCTAGTAATTCCAGCTGATTTTGGACAAAATACACATTCTCTGTGCTTAAGGGTCCTGATGGAGGGTCCTGATGAAGGATCCTGATGAAGGGGTGGGTTCTGCTGTGTTTCTGTGGAATTGAGATCAGCAGTAACACAGGTAGGACACAAACAACTGGACAAGAAGTGCCAAATATTTGACCAGAGCAAATCCAATCCTTATGAAATATGGATTTCCCAATGAAATATCCTGCTTTTGCTATGGACACAGGGTTGCTCAAAACACAACTTGATAAATCTATTTTGGGTAGATTTCCCACTCAAGCATGCAAGGTGGGCACAGTTTAAAACCTGTAAACCATTTCTTTTAATCTAAGGTGGTCTAGAGGGATAAAGAGAGAAGCCCAGAGCTCCATCCAAAGCCATGGGGTGTCTCTCATTTATGCTCTGCAAATACCAGCAGCTGCTCAGCTGCAGGCTTCTTCCATTCTCCAGAAAGTTCCCAAAGCAGAACTCAAATCCCAGCACAACAAGCAGGTGGCATCAGCCTGGGCAGGGCCAGGCTCAGAGCACGGCTGGGTGGTGCTGCAGATGGCAAAAGGTGATTCACAGGTCTCAGCCTCCTTAAACCTGGGCAGGCTCAGCCTGAATTCTGCACGTAGATAATGCACACAGCTCGAGATTAAACTCTCACCACCCACTAAAAGGCTTAAAGAGACATCAAGTGAATAAATTCCCTCAGTTCAGGAAGGGGAACGTTAGGAACAATTCAAGTGAGATCAATGAAGTGTGAAACACACAAAATAAATCAGCATTTCTGTATTTTTTTCTTTCTTCCTTCCTTGCCCTTATGAAGTGAAACACATTTGGAGCAGCACCTCTCTTCCCTGGGGTTCCCAGTGCTGCCCACTGCAATGGAGTGCAGCTGGAACACATTTGTTGAGTCTGTGTGTACAAAGCACAAATTAAAGCTTTGAGATGGAAAACCACAAGACAACCCATGGCCTACAACAACAGACAGAGCTCAGCAAATGGAAAATACACTGGGGCCTGTGGGAAATCTGTTTTATTCCAGTGCTCCTTGTACTGCTCTGTGGGTGTTGAGGGGTCCCAAGGATGAGGTGAGAGATGAGAATCTGGCTCCATGTTCTCAGAAGGCTCATTTATTATTTTATGATATTATATTATATTAAAAGAAATAATATACTGAAACCAAAAAGAATATACTAAAGCTATACTAAAGAAAGAGAAAGGATACATCAGAAGGCTAAACAAGAATGATAATGAAAGCTCGTTACTGACTCCTCAGAGTCCGACACAACTGATGGTGATTGGCCATTAATTAAACACACTCTGTCACTGTTCTGACAAAGATGACAAATTCAGAAAGTCTCTCTTGGGGGTGGTCACTCTGTTCTCAGTCCCTCTTGTGCTGGGGCAGCTGCTGCAGCCACAAGGTGCAAACTCTCGGTGTTCCCAGGGCCAAGTCTGGAGCAGGCTTGAGTGATTCCATAAAAAGGAAAGGAAAAACAGTCCAGGGAAAATTCAGACTGCTTAGCTAAACTAACTAATGAGCAGAAGCAAGAGCAAGAGCAAAGCAAAAGCAAAAGCAGCACCATGTACTGCCCTGTCTGTGTGTCCTGCCAGCCATGGGGGAGCGGCTGAGAGCAAAACAGAATAAAACATTCGCTCTTCAGAGCCAATCTTGAAGGCACAGAACATGATATCCAGCATAAACAGAACACATGAATGGGGATACAAGCATAGTAATGTCACCCTGGGACACCCTGCAATGGGCATTCCCAGCTCTCAACAAAGCAGGGAAGCCTCTGATGAGAATATCTGGAGCAGCTGCTGCAGCCACAAGGTGCAAACTCTCGGTGTTCCCAGGTCCCAGTCTGGAGCAGGTTCCAGTGGGTCCAAAAAAGGGAAAGGAGAAACAGTCCAGGGAAAAATTCAGACTGCTTAGCTAAACTAACTAATGAGCAGAAGCCAAAAGCAAGAGGAAAAAGCAAAAGCAGCACCATGTACTGCCCTGTCTGTGTGTCCCGCCAGCCATGGGGGAGTGGCTGATAACAAAACCAAAACAAAACTTTGCTCTTCAGAGCCAGTCTTGAAGGCACAGAACATGATATCCAGCATAAACAGAACACATGAATGGGGATACAAGCATCGTAATGTCACCCTGGGACACCCTGCAATGGGCATTCCCAGCTCTCAGAAAAGCAGGGAAGCCTCTGATGAGAATAGCTGGGGATGGCTGATGCAGCCACAAGGTGCAAACTCTCGGTGTTCCCAGGTCCCAGTCTGGAGCAGGATTGAGTTGGTCCAAAAAACGGAAAGGAGAAACAGTCCAGGGAAAATTTGGACTGTTTAGCTAAACTAACTAATGAGCAGAAGCAAAAAGCAAGAGCAAAGCAGGAGCAAAGCAAAAAGCAAAAGCAGCGCCATGTACTGCCCTGTGTGTCCTGCCAGCCATGGGGGAGTGGCTGATAACAAAACCAAGACAAAACTTTCACTCTTCAGAGCCAGTCTTGAAGGCACAGAACATGATATCCAGCATGAACAGAACACACAAATGGGGGTACCAGCATCACAGGTCCCCCCTAGGACACCCTGCAATGGGCATTCCCAGCTCTCTGCAGAGCAGGGAAGGCTCTGATGAGGCTCTGGCACCATCGCTGGTGCTGGTGATTGATGGGGGCTGTGCTGGGCACTGGGGGAAGATTGGTTTCTGGGGCTGATGGATAAAGTCTCTCATGCAGCATGAAACAGCTGGGCAGGAGAGTAATGGGCCCTCTGATTCCTTCCAGCAGCGAATATTTAGTAAGAAAAGCTTGCAGAGGATTTTCCCTGATTAATTCGTAATTATAGAAGCTTGATTTTAGGTGTGAATGCCATACAGCCTTCGTTAAGGAGGGATGTCTGAGCAGTTAATTAAGGCAAAGGGGCCTTGATGGGATGTCACAGAAGCATTCCCTGCTGTTGGAGGGATGAGCTGGGCTGCCCAGGCTGCCTCAGCAGAGGGAACACCAGCCTAAAACCCGGCTTAAGGAGTTCACACTCCCTGATTGCACATCGGAATTAGTGAGAGGGTGGGAGACAGACAATGCTGGGGTTGAGGCTTCAGCTGTTTTCATGTATATTTCATAGACCTGTTTGCTTTTTGATGTGCAGAGCTCTTTGATTATTCTTTTTAATCCTTTTTCCAGACGCTCTTCAGTGTCAGCTGCAGCCCTGATTTCGGGTTGAGGGGCAGGTGAGCTGTCACCCTCACGTGCAGGGGACACCAGGGCAGCTTTGGCCATGGTTTAAATGGTGACAGCAGCACCTGAGGGTCTTCACTCCATCACTGGAGCCACTTCAGGTGTGGGAGGGACTGGGCAATTCATGGAGCTGTTTCAGCATCACAGAGCAAAACTTAAAATATTTGTTTCAAATATACTTTTATAAGCGGAAATTCTGCAGACTGATGCCAACCATGCCATCAAGGGTCCCTGAGCAGAGGTACCAGGGATTGCCCACCCAAGAGTGCCACCTGAAAGGGCTCTGATTGCTCTGCTGGCACCCAGTTTGAACTCAGGCATGAAGCTGGAAATTAGAAATGGAAACAGAATTTCCCTCCTGCCCCTGGCCAGGGTGAACTCTGAGCAAACAACAACTCAGAAGCTCTATTTCACTCAGCCTCAGAGCTGCCAAAGCAGGAGGAATTACCTAAATCAACAAGAAACTAATCTCTTTAATCCTGGAATTTATTTTTTTAAAAATAAGTTTAAATTATTGATATGCTGTCAGAAGCAGCCTGAATCCACGGAGGGGAGATTAATATTACATGAGAATGTTTCTCCCTCTCTGTGAGGGGAAAGGGTGGCAAAGTCACAAAACAAGGCCAAAGCAAGTGGCCGAAGGTGGGTGAAGGGCTGGTGGAATTGTTCTGGTGGTTTTTCCCCCAGAATTCAGGCACTGACCTGAGCTGCAGGGAGCAGGGAAGGGCTTTCCTGGCTCTGCCAACTTTGCTCTTACCGGGGAAAGCAACCAGGAAATTCTGGGAACAAAAGGAAAGAGGGTAAAAACTGTCTGAAAATTCATATTAATGGTCTCTTGTGGTATTTTCAGGGCTCCCTGGATGAAGGGAGGAATTGATGAATCTGGGTCCATGTTCTTAGAAGGCTAATTTATTATTTTATGATATGATATGATATGATATGATATGATATTATATTATATTATATTATATTATATTAAAGAATGCTATACTAAAGCTATACTAAAGAATACAGAAAGGATACAGACAGAAGGCTAAAAGATAATAATGAAAGCTCCTGACTCTCTCCAGAGTCTGTCACAGCTGGACCATGATTTGTCATTAAGTTAAAACAATTCACCTGTTGGATAAACAATCTCCAACCACATTCCAAAGCAGCAAAACACAGGAGAAGCAAATGAGATATTTATTGTTTTCCTTTTTCTCTGTGGCTTCTTACCTTCACAGGAGAAAATCCTGGGAAAGGGGATTTTTCCAGAAAATGTGGCAGTGACAATCTGCCTGGGCCTTATGGGCACTCTGCAGTGTCCCCTGTGCCCACTCCTGTCAGAGCCCAGGGCATCCCTCTGGCTGTGCAGAATGGCCAAGACCCTGCCAGGGGGCTCAGAGACCCTGGAACAGAGCCCAGAGCACCTGTGGGTTTGATTATGACCCATGGAGCAAATCACCAACCTTAGAGGAAGATCTACAAGCCATGACAAATTAAGTAGAATTACAGTGAATTTATCATAAAGTGGAAAATAGATTATTGGGGTTTCTAAATGGGGATTCAGCAGGGCAAGATGGAGGGATCTGGGCATGTCCAGCCTTTCTCCTTCTTCTTCTTGGCCTCCATCTTCTGCTGTGATGTTGGCACTTTGGGATTGGTTTAGAGTAGAAGCTCACTGTCTAACAGAGGTGATGGGTATTGGGAAGTAACTGTAAACATTGTACATGTGGTTTTTAGTATAAAGACATAACACTGCCCTGGGGGCAGGCAGAGTGCCTGGAACTGTCCTAGTGGATGGACCTCAGCAGGACAGGAGATATTTTTTTATAGATAAGGAACAATAAACAACCTTGAGACCGAGAAATGAAGAGCTCTGACTCCTTCTTCAAGTGCTGGGCTGGGAAAAGAGACTTTTAACGTTTCTTGGGGTCACGGTGACCAACTAGAGACCCTGAGATGCTCTCCAGCTTCCAGAGGTCACATTTGTGCTTCCCTGCTCTGCTCAGCCTTGTCCATGTGTGGGGCTGAGCAGGGGCTGGAACTCTCCACCCTGGCATTGCTCTCCTGGCATCCCTGTGCTGCAGCCCTGCCACAGCCAGGGATGGTTTTACCCCAGCTGATCCCTCCCCAGGGCAGGAACCTTGGCTGGGCAATGCATGCAGCCCTGGTGGAAAATGGCATTTCCATGATGAAATCATGGAACCCCAAAAACAGAGGCCAGACAAAATTAAGAGAGTAAAAAGCAGTTCTATTTATTGAAGGGCCTTCAGGTACATTTAGGGCAGACAAAACCCACCCTAAAATGGACAATAGGTCACAGGCTTTCATGCTGTTATAAGTTTGGTCCATTTGCATTTTGGGGTTGAATCTGCCAATTCCAGCTTCAGCCAATGAAGTCATTGACCCCAAGTTTGCTGCCCCCAGCTCCCTTTTGTTCCCATCTCTGGGCCTGAGGCAGTGAGGTGTCCTTGACTGCCAGGCCTGGAGAGGAATTGTTGTGTCTGCCCCAAATGGGGAAGCAGCAGCTCCCACTGTGTGTGGAGTTTGGAGTTCTACACTAAAGAACTGCAGGGTTACAAATAGATGGAAAATATAAAATTAACTAAAATAAACTAAGGCATCATCCAGGGGAAGGGGGAGGCACAGCCACAGCCAAAGCTGCTCCAACACTTCATTTTCTCACTCGTGTTAATCCCAATTAAGGAAGGCATTTTTGCCCCTACCCACCCAAGGTGTTTCGAGGCTCCAGTGCTGAGTCCAGCTCTGCTCTGTGGCTCTGGCTCTGCAGCCTTTTCCCTGCTGTGTTCTCAGTGCTGAGGAGGTCACTGCCCCTATCAGAGCTGCCACGTGTCTCCCTCTGTTATCAGTCCCTGTCCTCACAGAGGGGCCTCATCACAGGAGCATCTGGAGCCTCTCATGTCACTTCAAAGGCAGCAGCTCTGTCTTTGTCTCAGCCTTATCTCCCATTCCGAGGAGGGATCATTGTCTCCAGCACACCCATAAAAATAAGTGCTGTGGCATTACTCAGGGAAAAAAGCAGCCTCGGTGACAGGTAGCAATGCCAGGTCACAAAACTCAGCAGAAATAAAAGGAAAAGGATCATATTTCACTGCAGAACCCCAGGCTGCCATCAGGAGAAGTGCTGGAGCAGTGCCTCAGAGCTCTGTGCCAGGGGGAGCGGGGCTGTACAAGGATAATGCTTCCCTCAGTATTTAATAGAAACAGGCAGAGTTTTATTAAGCTGCCCCCCGAGGTACCCAACGAGGATCATCTCAGAGGAGAGAAACAATGAGGAAATGAATAACAACTGGCTGTGTTACACATGCAGGGGGTGATCGATACCACTCTGCACTAAAATTGCACTTGGCATCCAAACACATCTCAAAAGGGAAAAATAAACAGCAGTAAGAACTCATTCATCAAGCACCTCATCTTTAGAGGCACTTCAGCATTATTAAATGTTTTATTCAGCTGGGGGACTCTCTGGGCCACAGGGAGAGAACAGCAGTGGCCCAAAGACTCAGCTGTGAGACACAGAGCTGCAGAAACAGCCCAGGGAGCTGTGTTCAGTGTCCCAGGGATTAATTAATGCCTTGGGGGGGGTCACTGTCCACAGCACTTAGCAAAACCCCGGTCTGAGATTCCCAGATCCAGCCCAGGGTTCACTCTGTCCACAGCACTAAACAAAACCCCAGTCTGAGATTCCCAGATCCAGCCCAGGGTTCACTCTGTCCACAGCACTAAACAAAACCCCAGTCTGAGATTCCCAGATCCAGCCCAGGGCTGTGCTTTGCAGTGCTGGTCTTTTGAAAAACCAAAGATGATTCAGATGTCACAACAAACCCTGTGTTAGTTTCAAGTTTGTGACCAATCACTCAAAATGGCATTTTCTTGCTTTGGGAGGAAATGCTGCCTTTAAACCCACAGTAGGAAACAGTGGCAAGGAGAGGAAGGGTTAATCCTGATCACCAACACTTTGAGGGGCTTCTGGAGGGTTAATCGTGATCATCAACACTTTGAGGGGCTTCTGGAGGGTTAATCCTGATCATTAACACTTTGAGGGGCTTCTGGATGGTTAATCCTGATCACCAACACTTTGAGGGGCTTCTGGAGGGTTAATCCTGATCACCAACATTTTGAGGGGCTTCTGGAGGGTTAATCCTGATCATCAACACTTTGAGGGGCTTCTGGAGGGTTAATCCTGATCACCAACACTTTGAGGGGCTTCTGGAGGGTTATTCGTGATCATTAACATTTTGAGGGGCTTCTTCTTTCCCCAAATACTGCAGAAAAATGGGAAATGTGTAAGGAACAGGGCCCAGGTTCACTGTAAAGACTGATTCCAGGCCATGAGGTTTGTGGGATACCCTAAAGACCCCAGGGCCTGTGCTCAGACACATTGCCTGCCCAAGCCTCCCTCCTGTTCACTGCCAGTGCACACTTCAGGCTGGAGACCAGCCCAAGTGCTGAAATAGCTCCTCTGGGACAGATTTTGGGCTGCAGAGTTTCCAGTGCTTACAGATGTACTGTCTCTGGCAATATTTGGTGCTTTTTTGAAAAACCTTCATTCCCAGAGTCATTAGATCTCCTGGGAAGTTCAGCAGAGCTTGCAGGCACAACCCCCAGAGACTTAAAGCTCTGCAGGAAAGCACTGAAACCATGGCTGCCTCTTCACCACCTTTTTTTTTATTTTGTTGTTAATTTTAGTATCAGTGTGATCAGATGAAAAGCCTGACTCATGATTTTTCAACACTTCAGGTTCACAGAAGCAAAGTCCTTCTCACATTTTTCCATGTGTGCTCGTTAAATGCATCCATTAATTGCAGCCCATGAAAAGCAAGACTTGGGCTTTGAAACAACCTTGGATGCATCCATTAATTGCAGCTCTTCAAGAGCAAGATTTGGGCTTTGAAACAACCTTGGATGCATCCATTAACTGCAGCTCTTGTAGAGCAAGACTTGGGCCTTGAAACAACCTTGGCTCTCCTCATTTCCACCCAAAAACAGAGCCTGGCTGTCCTGAAGCAGCTCTGAAGTCTCACACTGAAAATTCTGCCTTTCTGATGGGAGAATAATTGCCTGCTCTCTCAATACTAATATATTTTTAATTTCAGCCCATGAAGAGCAAGACTTGGGCCTTGAAACAACCTTGGATGCATCCATTAATTGCAGCTCTTGAAGAGCAAGATTTGGGCTTTGAAACAATCTTGGATGCATCCATTAATTGCAGCCCATGAAAAGCAAGACTTGGGCCTTGAAACAACCTTGGCTCTCCTCATTTCCACCCAAAAACAGAGCCTGCCTGTCCTGAAGCAGCTCTGAAGTCTCACACACTGAAAATTCTGCCTCTCTGATGGGGGAATAATTGCCTGCTCTCTCAGTACTAATATATTTTTAATTTCAGCCCATGAAGAGTAAGACTTGGGCTTTGAAACAACTTTGGATGCATCCATTAATTGCAGCCCATGAAGAGCAAGACTTGGGCCTTGAAACAACCTTGGCTCTCCTGATTTCCACCCAAAAACAGAGCCTGGCTGTCCTGAAGCAGCTCTAAAGTCTCACACTGAAAATTCTGCCTCTCTGATGGGGGAATAATTGCCTGCTCTCTCAGTACTAATATATTTTTAATTCCAGCCCATGAAGAGCAAGACTTGGGCTTTGAAACAACCTTGGATGCTTCCATTTATTGCAGCTCTTGAAGAGCAAGACTTGGGCTTTGAAACAACCTTGGCTCTCCTCATTTCCACCCAAAAACAGAGCCTGGCTGTCCTGAAGCAGCTCTGAAGTCTCACACTGGAAATTCTGCCTCTCTGATGGGGGAATAATTGCCTGCTCTCTCAATACTATTATATTTTTAATTTCAGCCCATGAAGAGTAAGACCTGGGCTTTGAAACAATCTTGGCTGCATCCATTAACTGCAGCTCTTCAAGAGCAAGATTTGGGCTTTGAAACAACCTTGGATGCATCCATTAATTGCAGCCCATGAAGAGCAAGACTTGGGCTTTGAAACAACCTTGGCTCTCCTCATTTCCACCCAAAAACAGAGCCTGGCTGTCCTGAAGCAGCTCTAAAGTCTCACACTGAAAATTCTGCCTCTCTGATGGGGGAATAATTGCCTGCTCTCTCAGTACTAATATATTTTTGGTTTCTGGTTGGCTGCATTTGCATCTGGCTTTGCAGGCTGCCTTGCCCTGAGCGGATTTGCTTTGCTCTGTGACTTACTGCTTTTGTTAGACCAACTTCTAAATAACCCAAATAAGCCTCAGGAAGGCTCAGCTTGCTGGAGCACAGGCTGGAGCGTGGGGGAGATGCTCCCAGCCCAGGTGTGATGGGAAGAACCTGGAATACACTCCAGGCTGGGAGATGCATCCCGGGGAGTGTTGGAGCTGCTCCTGCCTTCCTTCAGTGACAGAGCCTTGAGCACAAGCAAAGCCCACGGCACAAACACTATAAATAACAGTAATGGGGCCACTGCTGGTGACATCAGAGCAGAAATTAGTGAGGCTGGCAACGGCAAAGCTGCAGCAAACTGAAATATTTTCACCCCAGTGCTTTCTGGAAAAGGTCTTTTATCTCAGAGGCTGAGTCAGAGGCGAGGAAGGGGGCAGATGCCTCGCCCCCATCATCCTGCTCCTGTGGGGCTCTCACTGCTGGCTCACAGCAGGGATTCCTGACCCCCACCTCCCCATTCCCACTCTGGGAGCAGGCAGGGATTCAGGCAGCACAGCAGAGGTGGATTCTGGGGGTATTTTCACCCGGCTGAGTCACGCTGTGGGGTGTGCAGGGAGGAAGCAGTGCCAGGCTGTGATAAATGCAGTGTCACCACACTCCCTGAGTGACAGCTCCTGCATTTAGCAGCACTGCAGTGCTGCCCCCAGAGCCCCATTGCCCACAGCATCCCCTGGGAAGGGGCCTCCTTGTTGCTGCTCCTAAATCAGGACGCCCCTGTGATTTGATTTTTTATGTTTTTTAAAGCATTCTGGTGTTTAATTCTTGTAACGAGCTTTTTTACACACTTTATTGTTTTGCATTCTTTTTTGGAGGAGGAGAAATTTGATGGGCTGTTGGTTTGTCCAGTGTCATTGGTGGCACTGTCACCCTCCAATCCACTGTCACTTTTGGAAATCTATAAATGTTGGAGTCAGAAAATAAAAAGTCGTTTTCTACCTTGGAAAGAGCAGGGAGTCTGTGTTGTTTTATTTTGTGTCCTATCACCCATCCCACATCTCGTGTCCAGCAGAGCTGGGACAGCCTGCTCAGGGCTTCTCCTTCTCAGCAAACACCTCCAGCACAATCCCAGCAGAAGGGTTTCACTGCCCAGGTGCCATTCTGGTGGGATTAAAGCTGCTCCCAGCCTTAGGATGGCTCCTCCTGTGTGATAAAACAGTCTGTTAATTTTACAGCTTGAATTGTGTAACAAAGCTCTTGGAAGCAAACCAGGGTTCACTCAAGTGGCCGTGAGTGCCTTCAGCACAGTCTTGAAATAGCCAGGAAGGCAAGGACATGCAGATTGAGCAGGGAATGCTGCAGCAGAGAGAACTTCTGCACTGCCACGGGGTGACAGGGACACAGGTGTGTGATGGTGGTCACAGGGGTTTGTAGAGGATGGAAGAGTCAGGATCTTGATTCCATGACCAGAAGGCTTGATTTATTATATTATTATATATATATATAACATTATGACTATTCTACAAAGAGACAGAAAGGAAAGGAGCTTCTTCAGCAGCTGGCTGTGCTAAGAAAAAAGAGGAAAGAATGAATAACCAAGGTCTGTGTCTGGCAGAGAGCGAGAGCAGCCCCACCGTGAGTGGTCAGCAGATCCAAACATCTACAGGGGACCAATCACGGGTGGACCTGTTGCATTCCCCAGCAGCAGATAATAATTGTTTACATTTGTCACTGAGCTTCTCAGCTCCAGCAGGAACAATCCTACAGAAAGGATTTTTCACAAAGGATGTCTGCGACACAGGTGGCTGCATCCAGGTGGGCTGAAGTGGGCAGGAGCTGAGGGCACAGCGCCTGAGCTGGCAGCTCCATTTCCAGGGGCTCAGGCAGGTCCTGCTGACAGCTCTGGGGGCTGTTCTCTGCAGCTTTGCTGGTTTTTGGTGCCCCAGCTCTGCAGCACAAAGATAGCTCGAGTGCATCCAGATGTGCCGCAGGCAGCCCCAGCTGCAGCATCAGCACAGCTTTTAATAGCCCTGGGAGGAAGTGCTGACATTGAGCTGCCTCAGTCAGCTGAGCCCCTCGAGCTGAGGGGAGCTGGCACCTCCTGGGCTGCTGCTGGCTCCTGCCAGGCTGCAGAGCTGGGCTGGGTCACCCCCACTCTGCTGGGACAGGGGCACAGCCATGGCACCCGGTGGGAATCCTCATTCCCTGCCCTTCCCAAAGGGATGGTGTTGCTTTCTGGTTCCAAAGGCAGGCGACCTGGTTCAGAGCACAGCACGGTGACCCCAAACCATCCTTGGGTCACTTGGGCCAAAGACAACGCTGACACCAATGTGGTGGATGGTCAAAAGGCTTTATTAACTGATTCTTAGGGGTTTTATAGTTTGGGGGGTTTCCTACGTCAAAGAAGGGGCTGGGGGTTAGTACGGGGTGGTACTGATATCTTTTATGTTAGGGGGGCTACATTCTTAGTTACATTTCGAGGGTGATCCTTATCTCTGGGGAGGAGGGAGGAGAAGGTTTCTGCAGCCTTCCGTGACAGCCCACGATCTTCCCAAACGCCTGTCCCTGCCACGGGATGGAGGGCCTGGCCCGAGGAGATGCAGAAGCCCCGTGGTCCCCAGGCAAAGCTCTTCCGTGGTGCCTCCAAAAGAGGCAGGAAAAAGTGGGAATCCTGCTTTTAACAACCCAAAGAATCCCAAGGCACTCGTGAAAATAAACGGCAAAGGGACAATCACTGACCCGGATCCTTTCTCTGGAAGGTTTTCACTGCTTGGAGACACAGCCTCAAACCAAACCCAAAACCCAAAACGCAAAATGCAAAACCCAAAACCCCAAATCCAAAATGCAAAATCCAAAATCCAAACCCCAAACCCCAAAACCTAAAATGCAAAACCCAAATGCAAAATGCAAAATGCAAAATCCAAAATCCAAACCCCAAAACCTAAAATGCAAAACCCAAATGCAAAATGCAAAACCCAAAATGCAAAATACAAAATGCAAAACCCAAAATGCAAAACCCAAAACCCCAGATCCAAAATGCAAAATCGAAAATGCAAAATCCAAAACCCAAAACCCAAAATGCAAAATGCAAAGCCCAAAACTCAAAACCCAAAAAAAAAGGCAAAATCCAAAACCCAAAACCCAAAATGCAAAATGCAAAACCCAAAATTCAAAACCAAAAAAAAAGGCAAAATCCAAAACCCAAAGCCCCAAATCCAAAATGCAAAATTGAAAATGCAAAATCGAAAATGCAAAATTCAAACCCCAAAATCCAAAATGCAAAATCAAAACTCCAAATTCTTTGCTTCCTTGGGCAAACTGCCATTATTATTTGTGTTGCTTTCCTGCCCTTGCTGCAGCTCAGGGTGCCTGGGCACCCCTTGGCAGAGCAGGAGAGGGGCACAAGGGGCTGGCTCTGCCCTGGCTCTGCCCTTTCCTCTCAGCTGCTCCCAGCAGCTCTCGAGCTGTTTGTGGGGTCCCTGGCAGGACAGAGCTGCCCTTTTCTCTCAGGATCTTTTGTTGGTTACCATAATCCTGAGAAATGTTAAAAGTCTCTTTTCCCAACCCAGCACTTGAAGAAGGAGTCAGAGCTCTTCATTTCTCAGTCTCAAGGTTGTTTATTGTTCCTTTTCTATAAAAAATTTTCTCCTGCCCTGCCAAGGTCCATCCAGCAGGACAGTCCCAGGCACTCTGCCTGCCCCAGGGGTGATGTTATGTCTTTATACTAAGAACTCTATATACAGTTTTTACTGTATAGGTAGTTTTTAGTATAAAGTTTACACTGTTATACTAAAGTTTATAAATATATAAACTTTATATATAAAGTTTATACTGTTTGCAATTACTTTCCAACACCCATCACCTGTGTTAGACACTGAGCTTCTTCTCTAAACCAATCCCAAAGTGCCAACATCACAGCAGAAGATGGAGGCCAAGAAGAAGAAGGAGAAAGGCTGGACACACCCAGTTCCCTCCATCTTGCCCCCTGAACCCCCATTCTAAAATCCCCAAAATCTACTTTTTCCCCCTGTGATAACTTTGCTATCATTCTGCCTAAACTGTTGTGGCTTGTTGATCATCATCTAAGGTTGGTAATTTGCTCCACGGGTCATAATCAAACCCACAGGTGCTCTGGGCTCTGTGCCAGGGTCTCTGAGCCCCCTGGCAGGGTTTTGGCCATCCTGGACAGCCAGAGAGATGTGCTGGGTTCCCACACCCAGGATTTCACCTGTGTTAGACACTGAGCTTCTACTCTAAACCAATCCCAAAGTGCCACCATCACAGCAGAAGATGGAGGACAAGAAGAAGAAGAAGGAGAAAGGAACTGGGCATGTCCAGCCTTCCCTCTTGCCTCCTGAACCCCCATTCCAAAAACACAAAAATCTACTTTTTCACCCCGTGATAACTCCACTATTATTCTACCTCAATTGTTGTGGCTTGTTGATCTCCATCTAAGGTTGGTAATTTGCTTCACGGGCCATAATCAAACCCACAGGGGCATTTTGGGCTCTGTGCCAGGGTCTCTGAGCCCCCTGGCAGGGTTTTGGTAATTCTGGACAGCCAGAGGGATGTGCTGGTCTGGGTTCCCACACTTTCCTGCAGGCTGAGCCTGGGGCTGCAGCTCCTGGATGCTCTAAAAGGGTTTTTATTCTCCTCCCAGGCAGAGAGGGGACATGGAGAGCATCAGCAGAGCCTGGCAGGTGTCAGGGCTGGCAAAGAAACCATTGAACAAAGATTGAAAATCTTGATACCTCAAAAAAATGCCAAGGAATGAGGAATGAGAGGTTCATGTGGAACTTAGGAAATGCCAATTAAAAGTTACCAACTTGTCATTTATGCTTTTAATATCCTGCCTGGTAGGTCTGGTTGGACACCTCTCCTGTGACAGGGAGTTTGGGGTGTCCAGCCTGCCTGGATAAACACAGCCCCTGTCTTGGGGAGCCTCTCATCCCAGAAAAGTGTGTGGGTGGTGATGGGAAAGGAGAAAGGATCAGGAAAGTCAGGATTTGCCCTCAGGTCAGGAATAAATCCTGTCTGCCTGTCCCCATGGTCACACTGCCTTCATTCTGCTCTGGGCACCAAGAATAATAAAAAATTCTGCTTCCAGATTTTAACTTTTTGGGACTTTAAAACAGAGACTGTGCCCATGCCTCTATTCATTGGGCTGTAAAATTGAAATTTGCCTCTATCTTGTGGCCTTTAAAGGCCAAATTTGCCTCTATCCCATAGGGTTTAAAATCCAAATTTGCCTCTATCCCATGAGCTTTAAAATCCAAACTCTCCTCCATCCCACAGGCACCATCCAGAAGAAGAGACAGAGAAATCCTCATTTCCAGGCAGAATTGGATCCCAATTTCCCCTTCCCAGTTCATGTGGGCCTCTCTGCATTCCTCAGGTTGGGCTGAGCTCTGCAACAAGGTCTCTGCTCACAAGTTAAACAGAATTATTTTACTTTTTTTCCCCAGTTTTATCTGCCTGCTGCTGTCCTTGGTGCTGGATTCATGGCAGCCAAGCTTTGTGGCCAGTTTCTGTAAATTGCTGGCAGCAAACAACACCCATAACACACTTTGTTGCAATGAAATGCATTTTGCAGTGAAACCTATAATAGTTCAAATATAAATTAATTATAATCCCTTCTGCTCTAGCCAACCTTCATGTATAATTAACATTTATTGTTGGGGGGAGAATGAAGGAGAAATCCCCATCTGAGCTTTTCAGCAGTAATTTCCACATCCCTAATGTCTCTCCCAGGATGGAATATTATGGTTTACCTGTCCCCCTGCTCAGCTGCTTCCAGCTGGAGCCAGAGGATGAGGGAACAGGAGCAGCTCCCCAGCTCCTGTGCCCCAGGTCAGGAACCCTGGCCAGCAGCTCTTGGCCACATTTGGGTGAGAATGGAGGGTGGCAGTAAATACAGCACTGATTAAAGGGTTAAACTGAGGTAGGAGGGTGCAAAGCCATGCTGGGGCATCCACGGGGCTTTAAAATCCAAATTTGCCTCCATCCTGTGGCCCTGAAAGTCCAAATTTGCCTCTATCCCATGGGGATTAAAATCCTAATTTGCCTCTATCCCATGGGGTTTAAAATCCAAATCTCCCTCTATCCCATGGGATTTAAAATCCTAATTTGCCTCTATCCCATGGGGTTTAAAATCCAAATTTGCCTCTATCCAATCGTCTTAAAAGTCTGAATCTGACTCTATCCCAGAGTTGGGGTTTAAAACCCAAATTTGTCCCTATGGGGTTTAAAGTCAAAATGTGCCTCTATCCTTTGGGCTTTAAAATCCAAATTTGCCTCTATCCCATGGGGTTTAAAATCCTAATTTGCCTCTATCTCATTGTCTTAAAAGTCCAAATCAGCCTGTATCCCATGGAAGTGGGGTTTAAAATCCAAGTTTGCCTCTATGGGGTTTAAAGTCAAAATGTGCCTCTATCCTTTGGGCTTTAAAATCCAAATTTGCCTCTATCCTGTGGCCTTTGAAGTTAAATTTTGCTTCTATTCATTGGGCTTTAAAGTCCAAATTTTTCTCTATCCATTGGGCTTTAAAATTTAAATTTGCCTCTATCCATTGGGCTTTAAAGTCCAAGTTTGCCTCTCTCCTGTGGCCTTTAAAGTAAAAATTTGCCTCTATCCATTGGGCATTAAAGTCAAAATTTGCCTCTATCCATTGGGCTTTAAAATACAAATTTGCCTCTATCCCATGGGGTTTAGAGTCAAAATTTGTGTCTACCCATTGGGCTTTTAAGTCCAAATTTGCCTCTGTCCCATGGGGTTTAAAATCCAAATTTGCCTCTATCCTGTGGCCTTTATAATCCAAATTTGCCTCTATCCATTGGACTTTAAAATCGAAATTTGCCTCTATCTTGTGGCCTTTAAAGTCCAAATTTGCCTCCATCCCAAGGGTTTTAAAATCCAAACTCTCCTCCATCTCTCAGGCACAATCCAGCTCGTTCTCCCAGCCACATTTCCCTCTCTCTTCCCCATTTCTGAGGTGCTTGAGAGGTTCAGACTTCCCAGAACACCTGATCCCAGAGATTCCCCTCTAATGTATAACCTTCACTTTTAATTTTTAATTCTTGTGGAATTCAGGGGGTTTCCCCCATTGTTTCTTTCATCTTTCAATGTCCAATTTCATTTATCAACCAACCTAAAGTTTATTTGTAAAAGCAAATCTCTTTTTCCATTCCTCAATCAGTGGAATCCTTCCCGTTGTTTCTTTTCTCTCCCAGTGCTGGTTTTATCCATCAGCAGCCCCACAGCTGGTTTGGAAAGAGAAATCCACAATTCCTCTCATTCTGGTGGCTCAGTGGCTGAATTTGTTCAGCACAAACCCAGGGAGCTCAGGCTGGTAAAGGAAAATTTGGAGGCTCCTTCCCCACTTTTAACCAAGTCTGCTGCTCCCAATCTCTAATGAGAGTCAATTGCTGCTGATAAATTTTACATAATGGCTTTTTGCTTGTTCTGCAAATTAAGCAGAAAAATTGCCTATTAGAGGGAAAACTGGGGCAATCCTGAAAACTCAGTGTAACCTATTTAGCTGCTCAGGTCAGATGCAGGCTGCAATCTGAGGCCTCTTTATTAATTTTGTGCAGGGAGCAGCAGTTTGCAGCAATTCCTGCCTTCAGAGCACATCAAAGCTGCTCAGGACCAGAGGGCTTGGATGGATTCCTGTGCTGCTGCCCAGGTGTCCTCTCCTCCCTCCTCACCCTTCTGAAGGCTCACCCACACAAAATGAGTTTATTTAAAGATGGGAAATGCCAGGATTGATTCTCAGAGCTTTTTTTTTAAAAATTTCAACACCTGCCAGAGCAGTTCTTGGCTTTTCAGAGCCTTCCTGAGCCCATTCTGTGCTTGCAGCAGTCACAGGGTGGCACAGACTGATAATTAACCCCTGATAAATTAACTCTTGGAAGGGGCTAATTAATAGAGGGGGTTAATAAAGAGAAATAATGAACTCCTGGAAGGCACCACAGCTGGCAGAACTCATCTTTGGGAGGTGTGATCATCACCTCCTGACTCCTTTCCATCTGGGGGAACTTTTTTTCTAAATTCCAGCACCTGCCAGAGCTCTCCTGGCTCTTCAGAGCCTTCCTGACCCCATTCTGTCCTTGCAGCAGTCACAGGGTGGCACAGACTGATAATTAACCCCTGATAAATTAACCCCTGGAAGGAGCTAATTCATAGAGGGGGTTAATATAGAGAAAAAAATTAACCCTTGGAAAGTACCACAGCTGGCAGAGCTCATCTTTGGGGGGTGTGAGCATCACCTCCTGACTCCTTTCCATCTGGGGCAATTTTAATTTTGGCTGCAGGTCTGAAGGGCTTCAGGCTCAGCCCCAGAGAGTCAGGCCTTGCTAAAGAGTCACTCCAAACCTTCCTGCACATCACAGTTGTAGATTCACTCTCCAAATTACAAACTTGGCCCCGAGTCCTTTGTTTCCCCCCAGCTGGTTTGTTTTTCCTCCCTACCCAAAGTTTAAAACACCAGCTGGGACCATGGAATGAGATGAGCTTTAAGGCCCCTTCCAAACCAGGCTGGGATTCCACCAGTTTTGCCAAAAATTGGGCTTTTCCTGCCCTAAACATGAGCACACCTTGTTGCACAGGCTGGAGCTGGAACTGAGCCTGAGGAGCCCAGAGAGACCAGCCCTGAGTTCAAGGCTGAGCTGCCTCCATCAGTGTCAGCACCTCCTGCTCCTTTCCTCTCCTTCCACTCACCTTGCTGCTTCCAGCCCTCCCTGCTGTCCTGCTTTGATGAGCTTTATGGCCTCTTCCAAACCAGGCTGGGATTCCACCAGTTTTGCCAAAAATTGGGCTTTACCTGCCCTAAACATTGCTTGAGCGTGTCCAAAGGAGAGCAACGAGGCTGGTGAGGGGCTTGGAACACAAGCCATATGAAGAACGACTGAGGGAGCTGGGGTTGTTCAGCCTGGAGAAAAGGAGACTCAGGGGTGACCTTATCACTCTCTTCAACCTCCTGAAGGGTGGCTGTGGTGAGCTGGGGGTCGGGCTCTTTCTCCAGGCAACAACCGACAGAACAAGAGGACACAGTCTCAAGCTGCGCCAAGGGAGATGCAGGCTAGAAATAAGGAGGAAATATTTTACAGAAAGAGAGGTCAAATACTGGAATCATCTACCCAGGGAGGTGGTGGAGTCACCATCCCTCGTAGAGTTTAAAAAAAGACTGGATGTGGCACTTGGTGCCATGGTCTAGTTGGGGTGTTGGAACATAGAAAAGATTTTATTGACAGACATGTGCAGAGGGTTGGACTGGATGATCTTAAAGGTCTCTTCCAACCTGGAATTTCTGTGATTCTGTGATTCTGTGATTCTGTGATTCTGTGATTCTGTAAACATGAGCACACCTTGTTGCTGTTTCCATCCATCCTCTGCCTTCATCCATAGGAGCACCAGGCACAGCGATGCTGCTGAGCTGGGAGCAGCTGATCTCAAACCCCACTGCCCACAGGGCTGAGCAGCTCACTGACCCCACACAGCTCCCTGGGGCTTTATTACCTGCAAGGATCCTCACTTAAACCCAGGGTGGTTTTTTCTCCCTGCTCTCTGAGTGCTGCTGGAAACAATTCCACATGTCTCAGCTAATCAATGGTGTCTCACAGCCAATCTCAGGCTCCTGACACGTGGGAGCATTTTGCTTATCCCTCTGCAGCTGAGAAAGAATTACCCAGCAATTTCCTTGTGAATTCATTGTGAAAAAGTAAAAAAAAAAAAAAATAAAGGAGGAGAAAGGGGAAAAAAAAATCAAGGAAAAAAATAAAACAAGGAAAAAAATAACAATAAAGGTCGCCAGATCTAACCTTGCTCTGCTTCAAAAGCTGCTTGTCCTTCAAGAGCAGCATCCAGAAAGCACAAAAAATAAGTGGTATCTGGAGCTGCATGACAAGAGGACAGAGTCCCCCTCAGCATGAATAATGATCCACTGCCAGCTCCTGCACCCCAGGGATGCTCGGGTGGGGACACAAATTGTGGATGTCTCTGGATTCTGGGTCTGAGCCTGAGCTCTGAAATACCCGAGCCTCTCTCCTCTTAGAAATTAACTAAATAACCTCTTCTGGCACTAAATAACTGCTGCTCCTGGGAGAAAATGCTCTTAATAGGCAAGGGAGGTGGTGCTAGAAAAGATTTTATTGACAGACAAGTGCAGAGGGACTCGGAGATGCGACAAATTTCTGAATTCTTTCAACCAAAGAAAAGATATTAGAAAAAAATGGACCATATTCCCCACATTTTTCTTTTTTTCCACACCAATCCCTTCTCTTTTCCATCAGCCAGATCTTTTATTTTCTAAATATGCCAAATTGTAAGAGAATGGATCACCCTCTCCCCTGCCTCCTCCAAAACAAATCAATGTTTCATTCAACCTGAAACACATATTTCCTCCTTTGTTTTCCCTCCACCTCTGGGAAGGTAAAAAATGCTTCTTTCCCCCAAAGTGTGCTTTCTGCTTTTCAGCACGTTGCTGCCTGTAAATGCTGGTTATTCACACAGCTCCATTTATTACGTTTTTGATTTATTTTTCTGAGGGAAATCAATGCAAGACCTGTTGTGTGGTTGGGAAGGAGCTGCAGAGCTCCTCTGGAGTGGCAGCTCTGTGTCCTCATCCTGCTGCAGATTCCTGGCTGTGCCTCTCCTACAAACAAAAAAAAAACAATGAAACAAAACACACAAACAAATAAACAAATGAAAAACCCCAAAAAAATCAACAACAAAAAAAAACCAAAACAAAAAACAGAACCAAACCACCAAAAAACAAACAAAAATTGAGTTCTGGAGCTGATTTGCAGGGTAAAGGGAGAAAATATTCAGCATTTTTGGGGGTACAGCCTAAGCTGAGCTTTCGTCATCAAAAATTGGTGTCTGGTTTGAACAGATTTGGGTCCAAATCAGCATTTTACTCTGATTTTTCCACCTCTGGCTGAGCAGAGACTCACTTTTGGTCCTTCCCTTCTGCCCCTTCCTCAGTTTTTCTTCACTTATTGATCAGTGCCTCTCCTGAGCTCCGGAAGATCTCTTCAGTGCTCTCCCCTCTCCCTGAGCACACCCCTGTGCAGCCAGGCAATCCAAATTCCAGAGTTCTCCTGGTGTTTCTGGCCACCCCACAGCTGAGCACTGACTGCAGGGAGAAGCAGCTCCACTCCTGGCAGCCAGTCCTGCTGCTCACACAGGAACTTTCCAGGAATTCACTTGATCTGCACCACATCCACAGGCACAAAACAATGGCCTGGAAGTGAGAAGCAGAGCTTGATGAGAATGAGCCAACCTCTTCATCCTGAGCTTTAATTAAAATGGGCTCAGCCACTTTGTTTTATTTATTTTTTTGACAGCCACCCTCCATTTCCTGCCTGAACACCATCCACTCCCATTTTTCAGTGCCATCCTGGGGTCAGCGACCAAAGCACAGAAATAAAACCCACATGGCTGAGTTAGTGCAGCTCCCAGACACTCAGGGTTTTATTGCAGCACTAAATGCCTTCAGAGAGCATCTGCTGCAGCTCCCAGGGCCATCCCCAGCACAGGCTGGAGCTGGAACTGAGCCTGAGGAGCCCAGAGAGACCCTGAGTTAAAGGCTGAGCTGCCTCCATCAGTGTCAGCACCTCCTGCTCCTTTCCTCTCCTTCCACTCACCTTGCTGCTTCCAGCCCTCCCTGCTGTCCTGGTTTGAACAGCCAGGTGTCTGCTGAGGAAGGCAGGAGCCTCTTTTGAAATGGAAAATGTGAACCCCTTCCCTCTGAATTATTATGATTTTGAAATTAGGAGCTCTCAGGCCAAGATATGGGAGTAGGAATAACAGTTCTTTATTAGGAAAATGAAAACTACAAATCCAATAGTACGAACAAAAAAAAAAAACAACCCTGTCAGAGTCAGCCCATGCCCTGTCCCCTGTGTGCCAGGGTGGTGTCCCAGCCCCATCCCAGGGGGCTCAGCCCTCCTGCAGTGCCAGCTGTGGTTCTGCTGGAGCAGGGATCCTGCACAAGGGGGGAGTTTTCCTCTGCAGCTCCAGGGCTGCTGCAGATGGGCCTGGGCTCCCTCTGGCCATGCAGGGCAGCAGAAAGCTGCTCCTCTGGCCATGCAGGGGGCAAAGGCTGCTGGGCTGTCCCAAAGCTCAGATTGGATCCAGGTAGGAATGCTTGGCTCCTGCCCTGGAGAGGAGAGATAACTCCCTCTCCCTGCCTTCACTGCTGCCTCAGGTTTTGGATTTTCTATTTTTCAGATTCTGTGCTGCTTTAGTGTGTGGGTCTGGGCTCACATCAGGGGATGCTGAGCTCTGTGCACAGAGCAGGGACACAAAACAATTCCTGCTCCAGCTGGGCACCAAGGACAAATGATCCAAATCTCAGCCCAAGAGCACAAACACCGTGGGCTGGAGAGAGAAAAACAAGGATGGGACTGCCTGGGCTAAAGCTGGGATGGGACAATGAACTGCAAGATGCAAATGGAGCAGAACTGATCCCAGGGAGAGACCCCGGGAGCGCTCGTGCATTTTGGGACCATTTTGGGTCATCTTGGGTGCATTTTGGGACCATTTTGGTTCATTTTGGGACCATTTGGGTTCATCTTGGGTGCAGCCCTGGCTGGGCTCTTGTGCTGCCCAAGGTGGATCTATTGAGGTATTTTAATAAATCCCTGCTTTATTCTTCAGCTCTACCCAGCGTCTGCTCTAGGCCAGCCTGCACAAGGCATCATCTCACTGTGGGCTGAGTCCTGAAATCCTCTAACCTGCCTGGTAAATCCTGGGATTTCAGCCCAGACTGTCCCTGTCACTGTTCTCTGAACGGGCTGGGTGTCTGTGTGATGAAGGCAGAGCACTTCCTCGTGCTGGAGGAGCATTCCAGCCATTCCCTCTTTTCATCCTGCAGGAAAAACCCCAAAAATGGGCAGCCAGCTGGCAGAAACCTTGGTAGGCAGGGAGCTGCAAAACCTCTCCTTTATTTAAAGGTTGCGAATGCAGAAAACAGAATGGCATTTCAGGATAGGAGTCCTGACATAATGAGCGAGCTGGCAGTAAATAAAAGACAAGATGAGAATCAATAGCTTGTGAAAGAGGAAAGGAACAGCAAAGGAAATGGGAGAATACAGAGAGGGAAAAAGGCAAAAAAAAACTCTCTGAGAAACGAAATTTGTGGGGCTTTGGGCTCAACCCAAAGAGAAAGGCATGGCACAGCTGGCAGTGATTTCACCTCCTCCTCCTGGGTCAGGTTCTCTGTTCTTTGCTCTGACTTGTGCCCATCCTTGTGAAATAATCCCTGGAGGGTAAATCCTGCTTTCCTCCCAGGGGATGGGCACAGCAAACTGGGCTGGGCAGGCCCAGCTGTGCCCTGGTGCAGCCCCTGAGCCAGCCCTGGGCTCTCTCCTGACCCTTGAGGTGCCCTGTCCCCTGCTCAGGGTAATTGCAATTAACTGGAAGGTTTGCCATAAAGCAAACTCAGAAATTGAGTTAATTTTGGCAAACCACTAATGAGCAATACACCAGCCTCCTTTTTTACCCTCATGACCAACCTCCTAATGTGCCTTCTCTTGCTTTATTGAAATCATTAACAACTAACCTGCTGTCCTCCTTTTGGAAAACACATTTCCTTCCAGATTCTGCTCCACGGGGATCTCAAAGAGCTTTTCCAATCAACAATTCATTGAATGAAGTCTCCAGAAATCTGCTGTTGTGCTCCCATCCCAAACTGACCTTGAGCTATTTAAACCTAGATGGATTTCAATTCCACAGTCCCACCAGATCCTCCTTCCCCGCCCTCCACCTGGGATAAGAGAGGCTTTTCAGAACATGTTAGAGGAGGGCTGCTAAATGATGCATTGAAAAGAGCTGCAGGGAAAAACAACTTTATCATCTTGTGGCTTGAGCAGAAAGGGATGGGGTTCCTCAGTGCTTTAAAAGATAATGAAAAAAAAGAAAAGAAAAGAAAAAAAAAACAACCCAGGCAGAGAGCAATGCAAAAAGGAGAATTAATACTTTTTGATGGATGAATAAAAATGGGTTCAGCAGAGAGCAAGGTCCCAGGAGAGTCCCAGGCACTGCCTGTTCAGATTAATGCAAATTCCATACTGGCACAACCTTTCCTCAGAGGATGAAAGGGTAAAAGGGTCCAGCTGCTGAGAGGATGTGCCAGGAGGGAACATGGCACTGAGGCTCTGGAGCAGCTTCTGCTCAGAGTTTGGATTCAGGGAGTGAAAGAACACAAGTTCTTGTGATGGTCCAGGCTGGGGTGCAGTCAGTGGTCCCTGTGCTGCAATGGAGAATTTCTAACCTGGATTCTGTGCAGGAGTTTGTGGAGGTGGCTCGTGGCTGTGGGATCTCCTCAGAGCTGCTCAGGCTCCAAGTGCCAGCCCTGGGATGCTGGGGGAGCTCTGAGAGAAGTGATGCCTTAGGATTTTAGTTTTTCTATTTTTCAAACCCTGTTCTGCTTTAAGGTATAACTCTAAACTTCATATAGAGTGTCACCTACTGTTCTTCCATTCTATTCACACAAAACAATCCCTCAGGGCTCTAACTCGAGGACACCTCACTGTCTCTGGCCCCAAAAAGTACAAACAAAAGTGAATTGAGGAGGAGCAAACTGGGCAATACTTCATTAGCTGAAGGTGTAATTGGAGAATTAACCCCTGATATGTAAATGGACCAAACTGATAATTGTGTGAAAAACTCATGACCACTGTCCATCCTGGGTGCAGCCTCTGGGAGGCTCTGACTGCCCAAGGTGTATCTGGTAAAGGCCTTTCATAAATTCCCACTTTATTCTCTTAATCTTGTCCAGCATCTGTTCTAGGCAGCCACTCCAAGGCATCCTAGAATTAATACCTTTAGTTTAGAATAAATTTTTTTTTTTTAATTTTAGATGAGGGTCTGCAAATCCTCATCCTCTGGTCTGAGCCACTTTCACAAGCTCCACTGCACTCCCCCAAAACTGCTGCCCCTGCCAAAACGCTGCTGGGAGGGGATTTAAGCACAAAGCATCAGCACCAGGGGCTGGGCCAAGTGCCCTCCACAGGGTCAGGGTGCCAGCTGGACACTGCTGCTGTCACTGGAGATGGCACCAAACAGGAGCCAGAAAAGCAGCTCCAGTCCCTGCATCAAGGGACATGATCTGCCCCAGCTGGTGAGATGGATGGGAAAGGGAAAGGGAAAGGAAAAGGGAAAGGGAAAGGAAAAGGAAAAAGGGAAAGGGAAAAGGGAAGGGAAAAGGGGAAAGGGGGAAGGGGGAAGGGGAAGGGGAGGGAAGGGGAGGGAAGGGGAGGGAAGGGGAGGGAAGGGAAGGGAAGGGAAGGGAAGGGAAGGGAAGGGAAGGGAAGGGAAGGGAAGGGAAGGGAAGGGAAGGGAAGGGAAGGGAAGGGAAGGGAAGGGAAGGGAAGGGAAGGGAAGGGAAGGGAAGGGAAGGGAAGGGAAGGGAAGGGAAGGGGAGGGAAGGGGAGGGAAGGGGAGGGAAGGGGAGGGAAGGGGAGGGAAGGGGAGGGAAGGGGAGGGAAGGGGAGGGAAGGGGAGGGAAGGGGAGGGAAGGGGAGGGAAGGGAAGGGAAGGGAAGGGAAGGGAAGGGAAGGGAAGGGAAGGGAAGGGAAGGGAAGGGAAGGGAAGGGAAGGAAAGAAAAGGAAAGGAAAGGAAAGGAAAGGAAAGGAAAGGAAAGGAAAGGAAAGGAAAGGAAAGGAAAGGAAAGGAAAGGAAAGGAAAGGAAAGGAAAGGAAAGGAAAGGAAAGGAAAGGAAAGGAAAGGAAAGGAAAGGAAAGGAAAGGAAAGGGGAAAGGAAAGGGGAAAGGAAAGGGGAAAGGAAAGGAAAGGGGAAAGGAAAGAAGGAAAAAAAGGTGCAAAACAGAACAAACCTTCCCAGCAGCATCTCCCTCCCCTGCTGAGCCCTCCTCCCCTCTGCCCTCAGAAATGTGCAGCTACATCACTGCAAAGCGTGGGTCAGCACCTCTCAGTGGGGAAATTCTCCTTAATTCAGACGTTTCTCAAGTGCTCATTTATCCAGAACTTTGCCCTGCTGGAAAAACAACCAGCAGAGGAACAGATTCTGCTCCTGTAGCACCCTGTGTCTGGAGCTATTTAGAAATTCCAGGAATTTAATGCAAATATTCAAGGAAATCCTGAGGTAATGTGGCACCCTGCCTCCAGGCCTGCAGGAGATGCTGCTTTATATTGCTCTGAGTCACTGTGCTTCTGCATTTGACAAATATTTATATAATAAGATATTAAAAGCCAAAGGTAATAACTGCAAGAAATGATGAAAGCACAGCCAGCCAAGCCAGGAATGCCATTATCAACCTGCTTCTTTATCCCCTTCCTAAAAACATAAGTATTTTAAATCTTCCTTAGTGGGTGTGAAAATTAAGGAGCCAGCACATTGCCAGGGCTGGTGCACAGGCAGAGCTGCTCCCAGGCAATCCAGCACGATTCTGGTGCAGCAGAATGAAATGTTATAAATCCCTGTGCAGCTCTGACAGCGCCTCTGAATCACCTCCTCTTCCACAAAGCTTTGCCCACGTCCTCTGATTTATCTCCTGGCTCTGAGGCACTTGCAGGGCTCTGCCTGCCCACAGTGTCACACCTGCCGTGGCTTTGTGCCCCCTTCCCTCTCACCTTGCTGCTGGAATTGCTCTCAGTGCCTCTTCCCTGGCTCCCTCAGGTCTGTTCTAGCAGAAAACATTAAAAACAATCCAGAGGATGCCAAGCAGTGCTGCCACAAGGTTTTCTTGGGGTGGATCCAGGTGAATTTGTGAGGTTTTCCTTCTTCGAGTGTCCTTCAACCCCACGTGCTCAGGGAGGTTTTGGGGGCTTTCCTTCCATCAGATCCTCCTCAAACCCCACACCCTGACCCCTGTCCAGCAGGGCAGTCCTCACCACACAAGCTCACCTTGCCCACAAGATCTTCTCTGCTCACTCCTGCAGACAACCCTGCTCCACATTTTACCTCAGATTATCCTGAGCTGGGAGAGAAACACCAGGATCATCCAGTCCAACCCCTTGCCCTGCACAGACACCCCAAATCCCACCCTGGGCATCCCTGGAGTGGTGTCCAAACACTCCTGGAGCCCTGGGACCCATCAGGATCATCAAATCCAGCTCCTGGCCCTCACAGACACCCCAAATCTCACCCTGAGCATCCTGGAGTCGTGTCCCAAAGCTCCTGGAGCTCTGGGACCCATCAGAATCATCAAATCCAGCTCCTGGCCCACACACACACCCCAAATCCCACCCTGAGCATCCCTGCAGTGGTGTCCCAAAGCTCCTGGAGCCCTGGGACCCATCAGGATCATCAAATCCAGACCCTGGCCTGCACAGACACCCCAAATCCCACCCTGAGCATCCTGGAGTGGTGTTCCAAAGCTCCTGGAGCTCTGGGGCTGTGCCCATTCCCTGGGGAGCCCCGGCACCCTCTGGGGGAAGAATCTTTCCCTGAAACCCAGCCTGGCACAGCTCCAGCCATTCCAGGGCCCTGTCCCTGTCACAGGGAGCAAAGTTTGGAGCTGCCCCTCTGGAGGAGCAGCAGACCCCAACCATTCTCCCCTCAACACTCCCTTTCCCATTTCCACCCCATATCCCTCATGTTTTTCCCCAGAATTGCTTCTCCTGGCTCGGGGCACCTCTCCCTGCAGGGCTGCAGCTCTGGGAAGCTCTGGGATGCCATGGGGATGCCCAGGGGGGTGGCACCCAGGGCTGGGGGAGGATGGAGCCATCAATCAGGCTGTTTCTAATCAGCTGCACCGGCTGGCAGCAAATGGCGCCTCATTTGCAAAGCTCCCTCATTTGCATAAGTATTGTTTGCCATTATCCGTGGTGATTCACATTAAACTAATGGAAATTCATCTGTCATCCTGAAAGATCCCAGCAAAGGGCAGCTCTGAATTCAATTAGGGGCTGTTTGCCCCTCTCCTCCTTATCCCACACCGGTGTGGGCTGGGAGGGACCTTAAAGGCCATGGGATTGCAGACCCTGCTGTGGGCAGGAACTCCTTCTATGGGATGGAACTACTTCCATGGGATAGAACACATTCCATGGGATGGAACTCCTTCCATGGGCAGGAACTCCTCCCATGGGATGGAACACCTTCCATGGGATGGAACACCTTCCATGGGATGAAACAGCTTTCATGGGATGGAACAGCTTTCATGGGATGGAACTCCTTCCATGGGCAGGAACTCCTTCTATGAGCAGGAACACTTTCCATGGGATGGAACACCTTCCATGGGCAGGAACACCTTCCATGTGTTGTTATAGGACACAAAATAAAATAACGTGGACACTGGCATTTCTAAGGTAGAAAGAAGGGAAGTTTAATTTCTGACTCCAACATTTATAGATTTTCAAAAGTGACAGTGGATTGGAGGATGACAGTGCCACCTCTCCAATGACACTGGACAAACCAACAGTCCATGAAATACCTCCTCCTCCAGAAAAGAATGTAAAACAATAATTATTTTCATAAAAGTGCGTGAGAGAGTTTGTTACAAGAATGTAAACATCAGAAGGCTTAGAAGAACTTAGAAGAACAGGGTGACATCCATGGGATCAGCAAATGGAGGAGCAGTTTCCCATGGAAGCTGCCTGTTGGTGTGGTTTGAATCCTGCCTGATCTTCTGCAGTGGAAGCAGAATTCCCTCTGTTTCCACATGAAATCTGAACCTGTAGGAGTCAGGATGATAGGATGAGTAATTCTGCCTTCCAAGACAGCTTGGGCTTTTACCAAGACTCCTTGATTTATGGTAAATAGTGTCTTTTATCCTTACCACGACTCCATCACTTTAAGGTCATGGTTTGTCTGTTAGTTGAAGTCCAGGGCTGTTTAAAGCCACTTTGGATTATTAGAAGGGAAGAGAGTAGTTCCAGGTTAGCATCCAAGACAAGAAAAGTGGCAGAGAGCTGAGCCCTCCCTGTCACAAACTGTGAGTGGATGTGTGGACATCCAGTTTCCTGCAACAGGCAGGAATCCATTTCTGGAAAAACATAATTATTGCACAAAATCCCCCTCAGTTTACACCATAACTCTTTTTGTTTTACACAGGGCTGTCCCATTTGCTGGTAGGTTGTTGTCCTGGTTCTCCCAGTGTTGTAGAATAAACCCTTTTTTAGCTCCAGAAAGAGGAATTCAGACATTGTACTTTGTGCAATGCTGGGATCCTCCCAGGCAATATTTGCTGCTGAGATGCATTGATGCCTTGTTGGGGCTACATAAAAACAGAGGCCAGGAAAAATTAAGGGAATAAAAAGCAGATCTATTTATTGAGGGGCCTTCAGGTACATTTAGGGCAGACAAAGTTCCAAAATGGACAATGGGTCAAGGGTTCACACTTTTATAAGTTTGGTCCATTTGCATTTTGGGGGTGAATCTGCCAATTCCAGCTTCAGCCAATGAAGTCATTGACCCCAAGTTTGCTGCCCCCAACTCCCTTTTGTTCCCATCTCTGGGCCTGAGGCAGTGAGGTGTCCTTGACTGCCAGGCCTGGAGAGGAATTGTTGTGTCTGCCCCAAATGGGGAAGCAGCAGCTCCCACTGTGTGTGGAGTTTGGAGTTACACACTAAAGAACTGCAGGATTGCAAATAGATGGAAAATATATTAATATGCTATTATTAAATATATTTTATTATTATTGTTAGCAGTAGTAGTAGTAGCATTAGTATTAAATATAATATCATCTCTTTCAATAGATGGAAAATATAAAAGCTGAAATCCTGGATAGGAATTGTTGTGTCTGCCCCAAATGGGGAAGCAGCAGCTCCCACTGTGTGTGGAGTTTGGAGTTACACACTAAAGAACTGCAGGGTTACAAATAGATGGAAAATACAAAAGTTAAATCCTAAGGCATTGGCATCATCAGGCCGGGCTGTGCTGCAGGGAGAAGGGGACAAGTGTGGAGTTGTCCCTTGTGGATGGGGTGGGAGCTGAGGGGACAATCAGAGCCCACCAAGGGCTGTCCCTGCCCACAGCCACCCGGGCTGTAACTCCCCAGGGCTCTCCCTCCATAAATCCCCTCAGCCCTGGCACGTTCATGGCACCTGGGGAGATGTCACTTCCACACCCAAACGAGCAATGACACGGGGAGCAGCAGAAGGTAAATGGCTTTTAACAGGATAACGTGTCAGTTAAAGGCTGAATTATTTCCCTGCTGTCACTTCCCTTTACTCTGCTGCTTGTGTTATTGCCTGGCAGTGACAGTGGCTGTGAGGAGGGATGCCCTTGGCCCTGGGACATGCTGCTTCTGTTTGTGGTGGAGCAACAGGCAGCTGGAGCTGGGATCAACTTCCATTCTGCTTTTTTTGGGATGCAAACAAGTGACTCGTGCAGCCAGATATTCACTGCTCCCATGGAGATGCAATCAGATGCTGGGGGTGTCTCCCAGACAGATTTGGCAGGGAATGAACCTTTCCTGAGCTCTTTGTGCCCTTCAGATTCATAATCTGGCCCTTCCAACACCAAAATAAGAATTGAGTGTAAATCCAGTTCTGCTGTTCCTGCAGGACTCCTTTGTGGGGGCAAGAAAACCCCTCAAATATTCCTCCAGGACATCAGGGTGGGAAAGGCATCCTTGATTTCCTAGGAATGGATCCTGTGCATGAATCTGCCTGGTGCCAAGGTAAATGCTGCTGCTTTAGATCCTCACGGGGATGCTGAGGGGAGATTTAGGAGTGCCAGCCTCCATGAATTATCTGGGTGAGTCATTACACCAAGGCAAGCGCTAAAAGCAGCGTTAGGTGCCATAAAACTGATGGAAGCCAGAATGTTAAGGAAATTCTGAAAATGAATGTATTATTTATACAGTGGTCTTAGCACTGAAAGAGCTGCACTTTCTCCCAGACTAATTGTTGCTGAGGAGCAGCAGAAGGGGAGGATTTATCTCTGGGTTCTGCAAAAACCAGAACTTTCTGCTGCTTTTAATGCTTTTACATTGTTGAAATGTGCCCTTGTGGAAATGGCCTCGTGGTTCTGTTTGATTTTCTCCCTTCCAGATGTCTCGAGATCTGCAAATCAAGCCAGGCCTTTTCTGTGTCATCATCCTTGGTAGCAAAGGTACTGCAGGGCAAAATTGGCTTTTATCTGCACTTCCAAGGTTCTGCTGAGATTTAGGAGACTCCTTACTGCTCTTCTATATTGAGCAAACTCGGAAGTGGCAGTGAGTTAAAGGCACTAAAATCAGTCAGTATTTCCTTCAAGCTTTAGTGGATTTTATTTGGAGTTCGACTAGGTAATGATGGCTCTGTTCTTCCCCAGTTTAGTACTCAAATCTTTCATCCTTTCTTTTAAAAGCCTTTGTGGGAGGTGAGTGAGAAAAAAGCTCAGTGAATGAGTATTATTGAGCTGAAAAGCCATTTAAAAATGCTTGGAAGGTGTTTCTTGTGTCTGTCCACTAAGAACCAAAGATTCCTGAGCATCAGAGTCCAGCTCAGGAATCTGAATCAAACAGGAGGCACTGGGAGTGATTTCAAACACTTGGAATATGGCAGAAGTCTTTTAAGTTCAGTAGCAAACACATGGAAAACCAGATGGTTTCTTTGTGACAGAACCCTGAACAGAACAGGAAAATAGAATATGTTCCCCTCCCTCTTTGAGCTGGAGAAAAGGATTTTTAAAATGCCTTGCATGTGTGCTAAATAAATAAATTTAAAAATGAACCTCCTGGCCAATCACAGTTTAGCTACCCTGCAATTAAACAAATCCACAAACTGGCAACACATTTCCATCTCATTAAGGGGAGGCACATGCAGCAGCGGCATGGAAATTTAGAAATTAGACACAATTACCACGTTGGCTGGAGGCAGGAAGGGGGAGAATGGTGGGGGGAGGTTTGGAGGAGAAGTTTGATGGTTCCTTAATTGGCTGCTGCCTCCCCAGCCCCACCCAGCTTTGCTGGGTACAGGAATTTCCCAGAGACACGTTTTAGAATCCAGCAGAGCTGCTGCTCTGCCCACCCCTGTGGTGCCAGGCTCTCACCTGGGCTGGCACCTCTGCTGGCACCTCCATGCTGTGCTGTGGCTCAGCTCCATTCCTGTATTCCCATTTTTCTGAGGGAATTCCAGAGCAGCTCTTCCCAAAATAAAGATATTTTCCATCCCTTTGGTGGTTGGAGCACTCGGCTGACACCTGTGCTGAGGATTTATTGGCTTTTCCTCCTTCCTTGCCTCCAGGAGTTCCCCAGTTCTCTGTATTTCTTATATTTATCTATCTAGAAATATATTTCACCTCTATTTTTTCACAGATTCCAGGTCCCTTCCCCTGAGGTGGTTCCATTCCTCATAAACTGATAGAAATGGGTGTGAATCCTTGATCAGGGGCAGATATTAATAATGTAAATAACAATGGCTTAATTAGGAGCAGTAATTGTAGATAATTATCACCTCGGCAGCACCTCTGGGAGCAGGGCCTGGCCTTTTCTGGGGAGGGGTTAAACCACTGGATTCTGGAGCTTTCCACAATAATATTCATTAGCTGTTGGGCTGTTGGTAGCAATACCCCATGGAAATATTAAAAAACAAACTCACCATGATTTCCAAAAGGAGCAGGAAGGTTGTTCTTTGGGGGGTTTGGTGGTGGTGGGGTTTTTTTTGGGTTTTTTGGGTTTTTTCTGTGGTTTTTTGTGGTTTTTTTAGCCTCTCCCACTGAGGCAGAGATGGATACACTGTCCATGGGTGTTGCTCCATACTCTACAAGGTTTTTTTGGGGTGGATCCAGGTGAATTTGTGAGGCTTTCCTTCTTTGAGTGTCCTTCAACCTCACATGCTCAGGTAGGTTTTGGAGACTTTCCTTCCATCATATAATCCCTAAAACTCCATGCTCAGGGAGGTTTTGGAGCTTTCCTACCATCATATAACCCTTAAAAACTCCATGCTCAGGTAGGTTTTGCAGACTTTCCTTCCACCATTTAATCCCTAAAACTCCATGCTATGGTAGGTTTTGGAGTTTTCCTTCCATCATATAATCCCTAAAACTCCATGCTCAGGTAGGTTTTGGAGACTTTCTTTCCATCATATAATCCTTAAAAACTCCATGCTCAGGTAGGTTTTGGAGCTTTCCTACCATCATTTAATCCCTAAAAACTCCATGCTCAGGGAGGTTTTGGAGCTTTCCTTCCATCATTTAATCCCTAAAAACTCCATGCTCAGGTAGGTTTTGGAGATTTTCCTTCCATCATTTAATCCCTAAAACTCCATGCTCAGGTAGGTTTTGAGGGCTTTCCTACCATCATTTAATCCCTAAAAACTCAATGTTCAGGGAGGTTTTGAGGGCTTTCTTTCCATCATATAATCCCTAAAACTTCATGTTCAGGTAGGTTTTGGAGACTTTCTTTCCATCATTTAATCCTTAAAAACTTCATGTTCAGGTAGGTTTTGAGGGCTTTCCTTCCAGCATTTAATCCCTAAAAACTCCATCCATGCTCAGGTAGGTTTTGAGGGCTTTCCTTCCATCATATAACCCTTAAAAACTCCATATTCATGTAGGTTTTGCAGACTTTCCTTCCATCACATAACCCTTAAAAACTCAATGTTCAGGGAGGTTTTGAGGGCTTTCTTTCCATCATATAATCCCTAAAACTTCATGTTCAGGTAGGTTTTGCAGACTTTCCTTCCACCATTTAATCCTTAAAAACTCCATGCTCAGGTGGGTTTTGAGGGCTTTACTTCCATCATTTGATCCCTAAAAACTCCATATTCAGGTAGGTTTTGGAGCTTTCCTACCATCATTTAATCCCTAAAAACTCCATGCTCAGGTAGGTTTTGGGGGCTTTTGAATGCTGCCTGCATTTCTGCATTTTTCTATTTCCAAAATCCCCACTGTGGTGATTTAGATCAGCCCAACTCAAATCTGCTGGGAATAACTTGAGCCCACTGCAGGGAGCCCAGAGGGCTGAGGGATGGAGAAAAATTCCTGCCAATCACCAGGTCCACTCTGTCCAGGTATTTAATGGCCCTATTAAATATAGCAAGTGTAAATCTTACAAATTGCCTTGAAAAGGATTCAGCAGCTTCAAAAATGGAGCTATATTTTGGATATATGGCTTGTGCTGCAGACCCATAAATAAAAAGGTAGTATATCCTCAAGTTACAGGCAAGTGCTACTCAGGTGTTTGTATTTTTGGGGAGGTTTCTGGCTTTTCTGAAACATTTCCCAGAGTTTTCATGGCTTCAACAGCAAAACCCAAGGTGTCACAATGGAAATGAGCTGGGTAAGGAATGGACAGAAAGTCCTGCAGGCTGATTTATTCACTGCTGAAATGCAATTTAAACTATGCTGGAGGATTTCCCCCCTTCAAGAGCTTTTTGTTGAGGTTTTATCCCCCTAAATTCCAGGTGTGGGATTGCTGTGATCCCCTGGAACTGTCCCTGTGCACTGAGGAGAGGCTTCATTACCAGCACAGAATTGATGAGCTGCTGAATTGATTAGGAATTAATGACTGTGTCAGGGGACTGCTGCTGAGGCACTGGGCTGCCAGGAATGCAGGGATTCAGGAATTCTGCTGTCAGGAATTCAGGGATTCAGGGGCTGTGCAGGAATTCAGGGACTGGGCTGTGAGGAATTCAGGAATTCAGGGGCTGTGCAGGAATTCAGGGGTTGTGCAGTAATTCAGGAATTCAGGGGCTGTGCAGGAATTCAGGGGTTGTGCAGTAATTCAGGAATTCAGGGGCTGTGCAGGAATTCAGGGGTTGTGCAGTAATTCAGGAATTCAGGGGCTGTGCAGGAATTCAGGGGTTGTGCAGTAATTCAGGAATTCAGGGGCTGTGCTCTCAGGAATTCAGGGATTGGGCTATGAGGAATTCAGGAATTGAAGAGCTGTGCTGTCAGGAATTTAGGGATTCAGGGGCTGTGCAGGAATTCAGAAATTCAGGATTTCAGTGACTGGGCTGTCAGGAATTCAGGGATTCAGGGGTTGTGCAGGAAAATTCAGGAATTCAGGGGCTGTGCTGTCAGAAACTTGGGAATTCAGGATTTCAGAGCTGTTCTGTCAGGAATTCAGGGATTGGGCTGTGAGGAATTCAGGAATTATGGGGCTGTGCTGTCAGAAATTCAGGGATTCAGGGATTAGGCTGTTAGGAATTCAGGGGCTGGGCTGTCAGGAATTCAGGGATTCAGGGACTGTGCAGGAAAATTCAAGAATTCAGGGTCTGGGCTGTCAGGAATTCAGGGATTGTGCTATCAGGAATTAATGGATTCAGGGACTGTTCTGTGAGGAATTCAGGAATTCAGGGGCTGGGCTGTCAGGAATTCAGAAATTCAGGAATTCAGGAATTCAGGAATTCAGGGGCTGTGCAGGAATTCAGGGACTGTGCTCTCAGGAATTCAGGGATTGGGCTGTGAGGAATTCAGGAATTATGGGGCTGTGCTGTCAGGAATTTAGGGATTCAGGAGCTGGGCTGTCAGGAATTCAGGGATTCAGGGATTGTGCTATCAGGAATTAATGGATTCAGGGACTGTTCTGTGAGGAATTCAGAAATTCAGGGGCTGTGCTGTCAGGAATTCAGGAATTCAGGGATTCAGGGACTGGGCTGTCAGGAATTCAGGAATTCAGGGTCTGTCAGGAATTCAGGGTCTGTCAGGAATTCAGGAATTCAGGGGCTGTGCTGTCAGGAATTCAGGGATTCAGTGACTGGGCTGTCAGGAATTCAGGGTCTGTCAGGAATTCAGGGATTCAGGGACTGGGCTGTCAGGAATCCAGGCTGTCAGGAATTCAGGGATTGTGCTATCAGTGATTCAGGGCTGTCAGGAATCCGGGCTGTCAGGAATTCAGGGATTGTGCTATCAGTGATTCAGGGCTGTCAGGAATTCAGGGATTGTGCTATCAGTGATTCAGGGCTGTCAGGAATTCAGGCTGTCAGGAATTCAGGGATTGTGCTATCAGTGATTCAGGGGCTGTCAGGAATTCAGGGATTGTGCTATCAGTGATTCAGGGGCTGTCAGGAATTCAGGGATTGTGCTATCAGTGATTCAGGGGCTGTCAGGAATTCAGGGATTGTGCTATCAGTGATTCAGGGGCTGTCAGGAATTCAGGGATTGTGCTATCAGTGATTCAGGGGCTGTCAGTGATTCAGGGGCTGTCAGGAATTCAGGGACTGTGCTATCAGTGATTCAGGGCTGTCAGGAATTCAGGGATTGTGCTATCAGTGATTCAGGGCTGTCAGGAATCCAGGCTGTGCGTGCAGCAGGAGCTCAGAGCTGCAGCTCCCCAGCATGAATCCCACCCTGGCAGGGGTTTCTGTGCTGAGCTGGCTCAGGCTGGCTGTGAGTCACTGCTGTGGGCGAGCTGTGTGCTGGCACCCAGCGTGGATGGGCTGTGTGATGAGAAATGTGATTTATCTGAAGTGCAGGGGTCACTGAGGGGCTGCAAAGGCTCCCTGAAACCCCCCCTTGATTATTCCTGCCAAATTCCCTGCAGCTCCTATCCCTGGAGCACACAGCAGGATCTCACAGCTGAGGGAAGGGGTAAAATTGGCTAAAAATCAGCCTGGCCTGACAGCACTTCTGTGTAAAACCAGCACCTGCTTATTCATATAAAAACTTTTCAGGAAGGGCTAATCCAGGTGGTGCTTTAGGATGTGGATTCTTCTTTTGCCTGATGGCTGGGCTTGTTTTATTTTGAAATTTCTATGAAGATGTTTTAGGAAGGAAGTGCTTCAGGGTGTGGCTTTTCCTTCTGGCTGATGGCTGGGCTTTTTTTATTTGAAGTTTTAGATGAAAATATTCTGGGAAGGGTTAATCCAGGTGATGCTTGAGGATGTGGCTTTTCTGGCTGATTGCTCAACTTGTTTTATTTTGACCTTTATATTAATATATTCTAAGAAGAGTTAATGCAGTTGGTGCTTCAGAATGTGGATTTTCCTTCTTGCTGACGGCTGGACCTGCTTTATTTGAAATTTTATGCAAAGATGTTCTAGGAAGGGTTAATGCAGGTGATGCTTGAGGATGTGGCTTTTCCTTCTGGCTGATGCCTGTGTTTGTTTTACTTTGAAGTTTATATGAATATATTCCTGGTACAGTTAATGCAGGTGATGCTTCAGAATATGGCTTTTCCTTCTGGCTGATGGCTGGGCTTTTTTATTTGAAGTTTTAGATGAAAATATTCTGGGAAGGGTTAATCCAGGTGGTGCTTGAGGATGTGGCTTTTCTGGCTGGTTGCTCAACTTGTTTTATTTTAACCTTTATATTAATGTATTCTAAGAAGAGTTAGTGCAGGTGGTACTTCAGAATGTGGATTTTCCTTCTCGCTGATGGCTGGATCTGCTTTATTTGAAATTTTATGCAAAGATGTTCTAGGAAGGGTTAATGCAGGTGATGCTTGAGGATGTGGCTTTTCTGGCTGATTGCTCAATTTGTTTTATTTGAAGTTTTAGATGAAGATCTGGGAAGGGTTAATCCAGGTGATATTTGAGGATGTGGCTTTTTTTGCTGGCTGATGCCTGTGTTTGTTTTAATTTAAATTTTATATGAATATATTCCTGGTAGAGATAATGTAGGTGGTGCTTCAGAATTTGACTTTTCCTTCTGGCTGATGGCTGGGCTTGTTTTATTTGAAATTTTATACAAAGATTCTCTAGGAAGGGTTAATCCAGGTGATGCTTGAGGATGTGGCTTTTTTTTCTGGCTATCCTGAGCTTGCTTTATTTGAAGTTTTAGATGAAGATCTGGGAAGGGTTAATCCAGGTGATGCTTGAGGATGTGGCTTTTCTTCCTGATGCCTGGATTTATTTTATTTTGAACTTTATATGAACATATTCGAGGAAGAGTCAGTGCAGGTGGTGCTTCAGAATGTGGATTTTCCTTCCAGCTGATGGCTGGGCTTGTTTTATTTGAAATTTTATACAAAGATGTTCTAGGAAAGGTTAATCCAGGTGATGCTTGGGGATCTGGCTTTTTTTTTTTTCTGGCTGATTCCTGGGTTTGTTTTATTTCAAACTTTATATGAACATATTCTAGAAAGAGTTAATGCAGGTGGTGCTTCAGAATTTGACTTTTCCTTCTGGCTGATGGCTGGGCTTGCTTGATTTGAAGTTTTATACAAAGATTCTCTAGGAAAGGTTAATCCAGGTGATGCTTGAGGATGTGGCTTTTTTTCCTGATGCCTGGACTTATTTTATTTTAAACTTTCTATGAATATATTCTAAGAAGAGTTAGTGCAGGTGATGCTTCAGAATGTGGATTTTCCTTCCAGCTGATGGCTGGGCTTGTTTTATTTGAAATTTTATACAAAGATGTTCTAGGAAAGGTTAATCCAGGTGATGCTTGGGGATCTGGCTTTTTTTTTTTTTCTGGCTGATGCCTGGGTTTGTTTTATTTCAAACTTTATATGAACATATTCTAGAAAGAGTTAATGCAGGTGGTGCTTCAGAATTTGACTTTTCCTTCTGGCTGATGGCTGGGCTTGCTTTATTTGAAGTTTTATACAAAGATTCTCTAGGAAGGGTTAATCCAGGTGATGCCTGAGGATGTGGCTTTTTTTCCTGGCTATCCTGGGCTTGCTTTATCTGAAGTTTTAGATGAAGATGTCTTGGCCCAGCAATGAGAATGGGCTGCAGCTGCTCCTCTCCTGCCACTGCAGGCCCCTGGTCCCTGAACATGGATCACAAAGTGAGAGCTGATTCCTGGGCTCAGGAATAATTCATACAAATGTCTCCCAGCTTAGCCAAGAGAAGCAATTTCAGCTGGAGCAGTGTATAATCCATTTTTCCCTGGCAGAGAAGAAAGGGAAGGGTGCCTGCTATGACTGTGATTTTTATATTTTTTTTTGCAAATGCTCAGGCACTGTGATGATGTGTGGAAAGATGGGATCTAAAGATAGATACAAAGGGGATAAATCAAAATCCTCAGGTGCAGTCACACACAGGCTCCATGGAAACTGCTCACAGCCATCGCTTCCTCATGGGGCAAATTTGGGTGAGAAACAAATTTGGGTGAGAAACAAATTTGGGTGAGTCCCAGAACCAGATCAGGGTTTAATCTTTGGGTTCAGATGTCAGAGCACGAGTTCACTCTGAGCCCCTGCTCCTGCTCTTGGCAGCAGTGGGGATTGCTGAGCATGTTTGTTTAAACAAACTGTTTCAATAGGAGCATTTCCTTGGGGATTTTTTCTGAGCTCTCCAGTGCCTGGCTTTTAAGAAAAAAGCAGCAATTACCTCCTTGCCACCTTCTTTTTTTGTGTAGTGAAACAACTGTTATGGAGAGGATCCAAGTAGGTGTAATTCTCTTGTGGATTCCATCTTTAACTTATTTGCAATAATTGCCTGAGCAAGCCAGAATTTATCTGGAAGGGCCTGGCTTAGATAAACTCCTGCTGTGCTGGGTGCAATTCGTGACGATTGGGGGAGGCTTTGTGAGAACAACAAATTAAAGCTAATCTCATCTCCTGAAATATTTCATTACACAAACTCAATTCATTATGCAGGGCTGCCCTTTGCAGCACGTGCAGGCTGCTGAGGCAAAGAAGGGAAGAACCAACAGAACAAACCAACAACACAAATTTATTGTGTGAGAAAACAACCAACAACACAAATTTATTGCATGAGAAAATAACCAACAACACAAATTTATTGCATGAGAAAATAACTACCTTGTGTCATCTCCTGCTCCCCTGACCTTGCTGGCATTTGGCACCAATATATATATATATATATAAAAGGGATTTTCCTGTAAATTGGGGTCCTTGTGGTGTCTTCTAACCCAGGGATCTCTGAAATTCCCTCATTCCCACCCCTCAGGTTGAGTGGGAAGCTGCCAAAGTGTTTGGATGGAATTTAGATCCTTTTGTACAGCAAATATCCAAGAGCTTGTAATTCTGGAGTTTCTCCTCTGCTTGTTTGTGGAATTTACCCATGAAGATGGGAAGTACAGAGAATTTGTGCTCATGGTGCTTGTTCACCCCTGCTTTGTGTGTCTGGGCATGAGGAGCTCTTTTGAAATGTCTCTCTTGTAAAACTGCTCCTGTAATTGATCCCAGAGCTCTGCTGCCTTGGGTAACCCAGAAAATAAAGATCCATCAAAGCCTGTGGTCCCTTTCCCTCCCAAATTCAGTGAGCTGGGTCTCCCCAAGGATGGTTTGGGATGAATAAAGGTTATTTCTGCTCCTTTTCTCCCCCAGTCTGAGCAGAGCTTAGGAATTCTGAGGAACAATGGGGGAATAAATTCCCAGCTGGAATCCAGCAACCCCTCCAATCAATGCCCTTCCCAATTAATTCCTCCCTGCAAGCAGGACTCCTGCAAACACTGTGCTGCTGTTAGCTCTGCCTTTAATTTATTTTGAAGAATGTGTAATTATCAAGCTGTGAGCAAATTGCCATTGCTTTCACCTGGCTCCTTTCAGGACTCATTGGCATTCAGAGGAGCCATTGATTAATGAGCAGAGGACAGGGATGAGCCAGGGCAGCCACGAGCAGCACGAGGCAGCAAAGCCTTGGCAGAGGGAAAGCAGCCCCTGGGGTGCAAATCTTCATTTCTTAGTGGAGAAAAAATATAATATTATATATACATATATATACACATATATATTGTATTATATTATATTATATTATATTATATTATATTATATTATATTATATTATATTATATTATATTATATTATATTATATTATATTATATTATATTATTATATATATGTATATGTTATATTATATAATATATGCTATATTATATTAATAATATATATTATAATATAATACACATATAAAATATTATATATAAGATATATGTTATGTAATATAATATAATATAATATAATATAATATAATATAATATGACAGTAATTTTAATATATAATATAGTATTATATAGTATATATAAAAATATTATATATTATATATTTATATATTATTTAATATGTATAATATATATTATATATAACAAATATTTATATGATATTATCTATATTAATATAGAATATATAATATATAGAATTATATATATAATATAATTATAATGATAAATAATTATATAGAATTAATAATATATAATATAATATATATAATTAATTAATTATATTAATATTATATATCTATAATTCTAAAGATATATAGAATTATATATATAAATAATATAATATAATTATAATCATAAATAATTATATAGAATATATAATATAATATATAGAATTATATAGATATAATTCTAAATATATAGAATTATATATATAAATAATATAATTATAATTATAAACAATTATATAGAATTAATAATATATAATATAATATATATAATTAATATAATATATTATATTAATATATATATAATTCTAAATATATATAATTATATATATAAATAATTATGTATATAAGTTATAATAAAAAATTCTTTGTATATTCCCCCATTCCAAATTTTTTACTTCATTTTGAATGTCTTGTGGATGTTTAGGGGGAGAGCAGGACTTTTGGTCATGTTTCTTCTAAACTTCTTTGGGCCAAAGTGCAGGAGCACTGAGAATGCCAAGCTTTGAGGAAGCCCTTTGTCGCAGACATCCTTTGTGAAAAATCCTTTCTGTGGGATTGTTCCTGCTGGAGCTGAGAAGCTCAGTGACAAATGGAAACAATTATTATCTGCTGCTGGGGAATGCAACAGGTCCACCCGTGGTTGGTCCCTGTGGATGTTTGGATTCACTGAGCACTGTGGGAGCTCAGAATGTCGCTGCTGACGCCCAGAATCACCCAGAAAACCCACGGGGGGCTCGGAGGTGCTGGGATGTTGCCAGGCACTCTTGGTGGCTGCACTTTGACCCTGCAGAGGGTGTGTGTGAGGCCGTGAGTGTCCCAGACATTCTTTGTGAAAAATCCTTTCTGTAGGATTGTTCCTGCTGGAGCTGAGATGCTCAGTGACAAATGTAAACAATTATTATCTGCTGCTGGGGAATGCAACAGGTCCACCCGTGGTTGGTCCCTGTGGATGTTTGGATTTACTGAGCACTCACGGTGGAGCTGCTCTCGCTCTCTGCCAGACACAGACCTTGGTTATTCATTCTTTCCATCTCCTTCTTAGCACAGCCAGCTGCTGAAGAAGCCTCTTTTTTCTATCTCTATGTAGTAGAGTTATAATGCCATATATATATCATAATATAATAAATCAAGCCTTCTGATAATGGAATCAAGATCCTGTCTCTTCCATCCTCTACAAACCCCTGTGACCACCAACAACAGCCCTTGCCAGAATCCAGAGCTGGGCAGGATTGAACTGTGATCCCTCTTACCTGGGGACCTCACAGCTTCCTGCTCCTGCAAGGGTTAAGAGCTGTGTGCTAAAACAATCAGGTTGTGACTGAAGAGCTGAGCTGTGAGCTGATAGCAGAGGAGCAGGAGATCAGCTCCAAAAGGGGGACAAACACTTCATTCTATTGGGTTTGCAGTGAAGGAGAAAAAAGAAAAGCAAGTGAGCCCAGCAGCTCCTTAAAACCCTGCTACAATCCATTTAACAAATTGTTTCTCCTCTATCTTCACCCTGGTTGTTCTTATTATTATGCCTGTTATCTGATGGTTATTTAATCTATATTTTGTAATTACTTCCCTTCTGTCTTTCACTCCAACATACATTCATTTTCTTGTTGCACTAATGCAGTGACCTACATTATCCGAGCTGTAAAAGTCAATTATGCTGCCTGTGATTTTTCAAGTGGTGTTTAGCAAATGGGTTTGTGTATTATCCACCCGTTACCCTGCTCCTTTACAAAAGCCAGGTTTTCCCAGGCACCTTTTAAAAGCATCTCTGGAAAAACAAAAGATATTTTTCCCAGAATCTGGATGTAAATTATACTGGGAAGGAATAGGGAATTTTCTGCCCACTCCTAGGGGCAATACAGGGTGTGAAATCAGATGTTTCTCACTGTGGATTGGGAATTATTATCCCAATTGCAGTTTTCAAACTCTGTTTGAGCCTGTGGATTTTGCATCTCTGGCATTTAATACCAGGCTTTGAGTTAAAAACACGTTTGTGGTGTTAAAGGAATCACAAAATCATCTGTATCCAAAATCATTCCTACCCAAAATCATCTGTACCCAACCCACAACCACTTCCCAGGGCATGGCTGGGTGGGGATTGTTCTTTTATTAAAATTGCTTTGAGTTGAAACCATGTTTGTGGTGTTCAAGGAATCAGAAAATCATCTGCACCCAAAATCCTCTGTATCCAAAATCATCCATACCCAAAATCACCCCTACCCAACCCACAATCACTTCCCAGGGGATGGCTGGGTGGGGACTGTTTTTTTTTTAAATTAAAACTGCTTTGAGTTAAAACCATGTTTGTGGTGTTAAAGGAATCACAAAATCCTCTATACCCAAAATCATCTGTATCCAAAATCCTCCCTACCCAAAATCATCTGTACCCAAAATCATCCCTACAAAGAATCGTCTGTACACAAAATCCTCTGTACCCAAAATCACCTGTACCCCAAATCATCTGTACCCCAAATCACCTGTATCCAAAATCATCTGTAACCAAAATCCTCTGTACCCAAAATCACCTGTACCCAAAATCCCCTGTACCCCAAATCACCTGTACCCCAAATCACCTGTAACCAAAATCCTCTGTATCCAAAATCACCTGTACCCTAAATCACCTGTACCCTAAATCATCTGTAACCAAAATCCTCTGAACCCAAAATCCTCTGTATCCGAAATCATCTGTACCCAAAATTATCTGCAACCAAAATCACCTGTACCCAAATTCTCTGTGTCCAAAATCACCTGTACCCAAAATCACCTGTACCCAAAATCACTGTACCCAAAATCCTTCCTACCTAAAATCATCTGTACCCAAAATTCTCTGTACCCAAATTCTCTGTATCCAAAATCCTCTGTACCCAAAATCCTCCCTACCCAAAATCCTCTGTACCCAAATTCTCTGTTTCCAAAATCCTCTGTACCCAAACCCTCCGTACCCAGCCCACAGCACCTCCCAGGGCGTGGCTGGGTGGGGATTGTTTGTTTTTAATCAAACCTCCCTCATTAATGCCTGGAGCTGCCCTGCACTGAGATGTTCCCCTGCAGCTTTCCCAGGTTTCCTGAGCGATTTTGGGATGTGAGCACGTTACAGATGAAGTTTGGAGCCCTGTTAATGAGCTCTCCAGGCCCTGGCTAATTTTGAAGTGGAAGAAAAGGAGATATCAGAGGGGATTTGATGGTGAGAGGAGCAATCATCACAGAGCTCTGCCTCTCCCCTGGTGTGGAGCTGATTGCTTTATTATTGCACATCACAACAGGGCTCAGGGCAGCAGCATCAAAGACTGCAAAACCTGGAATTTTTGGGGTCATGCTTATTTCTGTTTTTATTATTAAAAATAGTGCTCCTCCTACTACTATTATTATTGTTTCCTATTTTTATTGTTAAATTGGAAAGTTTATTAGGAAGATTGTCCTTCTCTCATTCTCTCATTTATTCACTATCTACAAACGCAAAAAAAAGACTGCAAAACCTGAAATTTTTGGGGTCATGCTTATTTCTATTTTTATTATTAAAAATAGTGTTTCTTCTACTACTATTATTATTGTTTCCTATTTTTATAGTTAAATTGGAAGGTTTATTAGGAAGATTGTCCTTCTCTCATTCTCTGTATTTTCCCCCCTCCCATACCTCCTTATTCACTATCTCCACACGCAAAAAAAAGACTGCAAAACCTGAAATTTTTGGGGTCATGCTTATTTCTATTTTTATTATTAAAAATAGTGCTCCTACTACTACTATTATTATTATTGTTTCCTATTTTTATAGTTAAAATTGGAAAGTTTATTAGGAAGATTGTCCTTCTCTCATTCTCTCATTCTCTCATTTATTCACTATCTACAAACGCAAAAAAAGACTGCAAAACCTGAAATTTTTGGGGTCATGCTTATTTCTGCTTTTATTATTATTATTAAAAATAGTGTTTCTACTACTACTATTATTATTGTTTCCTATTTTTATAGTTAAAATTGGAAGGTTTATTAGGAAGATTGTCCTTCTCTCATTCTTTGGGTTTCCCCCCCTCCCACACCTCTTTATTCACTATCTACACACACAAAAAAAAGACTGCAAAACCTGAAATTTTTGGGGTCATACTTATTTCTATTTTTATTATTAAAAATAGTGTTTCTACTACTACTATTATTATTGTTTCCTAATTTTATTTGGAAAGTTTATTAGGAAGATTGTCCTTTTCTCATTCTTTGCATTTCCCCCCCTCCCATACCTCTTTATTCACTATCTGCACACACAAAAAAAAAGACTGCAAAACCTGAAATTTTTGGGGTTATGCTTATTTCTGTTTTTATTATTAAAAATAGTGTTTCTACTACTACTATTATTATTGTTTCCTATTTTTATAGTTGGAAGGTTTATTAGGAAGATTGTCCTTCTCTCATTCTTTGGGATTCCCCCCCTCCCATACCTCTTTATTCACTATCTACAAACGCAAAAAAAAGATTTCAAAACCTGAAATTTTTGGGGTCATGCTTATTTCTGATTTTATTATTAAAAATAGTGTTTCTACCACTACTATTATTATTGTTTCCTATTTTTATAGTTAAAATTGGAAAGTTTATTAGGAAGATTGTCCTTCTCTCATTCTTTGGGTTTTGCCCCCTCCCATAGCTCTTTATTCACTATCTGCACACACAAAAAAAAGACTGCAAAACCTGAAATTTTTGGGGTTATGCTTATTTCTATTTTTATTATTAAAAATAGTGTTTCTACTACTACTATTATTATTGTTTCCTATTTTTATAGTTAAAATTGGAAGGTTTATTAGGAAGATTGTCCTTTTCTCATTCTTTGGGTTTTCCCCCCTCCCATACCTCTTTATTCACTATCTACAAATGCAAAAAAAAGACTGCAAAACCTGAAATTTTTGGAGTCATACTTATTTCTACTTTTATTATTATTATTAAAAATAGTGTTTCTACTACTACTATTATTATTGTTTCCTATTTTTATAGTTAAATTGGAAGGTTTATTAGGAAGATTGTCCTTTTCTCATTCTTTGGGTTTTCCCCCCTCCCATACCTCTTTATTCACTATCTACAAACGCAAAAAAAGACTGCAAAACCTGAAATTTTTGGGGTCATGTTTATTTCTATTTTTATAATTAAAAATAGTGTTTCTACTACTACTATTATTATTGTTTCCTATTTTTATAGTTAAATTGGAAGGTTTATTAGGAAGATTGTCCTTCTCTCATTCTTTGGATTTTCCCCCTCTCATACCTCTTTATTCACTATCTACAAACGCAAAAAAAAGACTGCAAAACCTGAAATTTTTGGGGTTATGCTTATGTCTATTTTTATTATTAAAAATAGTGTTTCTACTACTACTATTATTATTGTTTCCTATTTTTATCGTTAAATTGGAAAGTTTATTAGGAAGATTGTCCTTCTCTCATTCTTTGGGTTTCCCCCCCTCCCACACCTCTTTATTCACTATCTACAAATGCAAAAAAAAAGACTGCAAAACCTGAAATTTTTGGAGTCATACTTATTTCTATTTTTATTATTATTATTAACAATAGTGTTTCTACTACTACTATTATTATTGTTTCCTATTTTTTGTAGTTAAAATTGGAAAGTTTATTAGGAAGATTGTCCTTCTCTCATTCTTTGTTTTTTTCCCCCCTCCCATACCTCTTTATTCACTATCTACAAACGCAAAACCTGAAATTTTTGGGGTCATACTTATTTCTATTTTTATTATTAAAAATAGTGTTTCTATTACTACTATTATTATTGTTTCCCATTTTTATAGTTAAATTGGAAGGTTTATTAGGAAGATTGTCCTTCTCTCATTCTTTGGGTTTCCCCCCTCCCATACCTCTTTATTCACTATCTACAAACGCAAAAAAAAGGCTGCAAAACCTGAAATTTTTGGGGTCATGTTTATTTCTATTTTTATTATTAAAAATAGTGTTTCTACTACTACTATTATTATTGTTTCCTATTTTTATAGTTAAAATTGGAAGGTTTATTAGGAAGATTGTCCTTCTCTCATTCTCTGTATTTTCCCCCCTCCCACACCTCTTTATTCACTATCTACACACACAAAAAAAAAGACTGCAAAACCTGAAATTTTTGGGGTCATGCTTATTTCTGTTTTTATTATTAAAAATAGTGCTCCTACTACTACTATTATTATTGTTTCCTATTTTTATAGTTGGAAGGTTTATTAGGAAGATTGTCCTTCTCTCATTCTTTGTTTTTCCCCCCCTCCCATACCTCTTTATTCACTATCTACACAGGCAAAAAAATTAAAATTGAAGTGGTTTCCTGCAAGCAGGAACTTCTGTGCTGTTCAAGTGCTCTGGTGAGCATTTCCTGATTTAAATGTGTGGCATTTCTCCCCCTCAGGCATTTGGGGATGGATCCAGAGGTGCTGCTGTCATTTCCAACAGCACATTTGAGCCCAGCCTAAGCAGCATCTGATTTAGTTTGGCTTTTGTTCCCCCTCACAATCCCTCCTGTTAAAAGCAGCTGTTACTCCTTCATTTAAGGCACAGGAAAATTAAATGACTTGCCTGAGGTCATGAGCAGAACTGGGAACTGAATTTCTTGCAAGTCTGAGCTCAGTGCTTTAATTGCAGGCTGAGATCCATAGGTGAACATTTGCACCAAATTTTTTTTTTTTTTTTTTGGGTGGATGTAGAGTCTGAGATTCATGAGCTGGTTTTTCACCTGGTTATATTTTTTATGTATTTTATGATACATTAAAAAAAACCCAACCTGTTTTGTTGTTTTTTTTTTCATTATAGCATTTTCCAGGGTGATTTGCAAACACGGTTATTTTCAGAAATTACAAATGAATATCAGAATAACCAGGAGGTCCCTGTGAAATCTTGAGTATAGCTGGGGAATAAAAATAAATAAGGACATTTCAGGCTCATTTTTGAGCTCGTGTTCCTCCTTGTAGCCCTGGCAGTGCAGGGATGTGTGCCTGGGGCTGGGGAGCTGCAGCCAGCAAGGAGCAGCATTTAATAGCTCAGTTGTAAATGTGAGAGCATCTTGTCCCTGGCTTTGCACAGATTGGTTTGGAGGCCTGGAAATGTCTGAATTCTGATCTCTGCTCACTGGGAGGTGTTCAGCAATCACATCTCAGTGCTGTAAGCCCAACTGGGAAGATAAACCTGAGCAGGAGCTAATGCTACAGGAGTGAAAAAAAAAAAAAAAAATCTGTTTTAAGAACCATATAAGAGAAAATTTGATTTCCACCAGCCTGGTGTTTATAGACTGGTGTTCTCTCCTCTCCAGGAAGCCAATCTGAGCTATCATGGGGCTCCTGCTGGAGGAAATCAAATCAAAAAAGGCAATTCCTGCAGGTTTGTGGTGGCTGAGGGGCAGGTGAGGATGTCCCTGCAGGTGTAGCTGGGAGGAGATGAGAGCACGGGAGAAGGGCTCAGCAGGAACAAGCTGTTGTTGTCCTAAATGCTCTTCTAAAAATGCCTGCTCCCAAAAAAATAGGAAAATGCTGCTGTCTGCTCTGAGTTCCCTCATCAAACCAGGGGGCTCTGATGGAGAGGGGAGGTTCTGTCTGCTGCCTGGGGGAGATAATGGGACAAACCAGGCCAGAATTTATAAAATCAGCGTGTCAGCCTTCCCCAGGACAGCGATGAGCTAGTTCTGCCCAGAGAGAAAATTTTAAGCAAAACTTTATTGATTTTTTTTAAATTGACTTGAGAAAGAGGAAGAGTTTAGAAAGGTTTCAGGCTCACCTTTTGGTGGCAAGGCTGGCAGTGTCCTCATGGCCACTCTCAGCCTGCAGAACTGGTGCTCTCTGCCAAATTCCTCCTGTCCTTCTCCTCCTGGAATCTGCTGCCTTTTGTATTTGCTGGGAATGCCCTAACAAAGGCAGGAATGATGAATCTGACTCCATGTCCTCAGAAGGCTAATTTATTATTTTATGGTACTATATTATATTAAGAATAGTAAACTATACTAAAGAATACAGAAAGGATACTTACAGAACGTTGAAAAGATAATAATGAAAACTTGAGAATCTTTGCAGAGTCCTGACACAGCGTGGCTGTAATTGGCCAAAGAGTGAAAACAACTCACATGAAACCAATAAAACAATCACCTGTGGATAAACAATCTCCAAACCCATCCCAGCTGTGCATGAGTGTGCAGCAGCTCCTCTGCACGTGGGGCTGGGGCCCTGCAGGAGCTCCAGCAGGTTCTCAACCATATGGACACCCAAAGTCATTAAAACCAGGCTGAAAATGAGGATTTTGTAATGGATAAAGTCATTTTGATGTTGTATTTGTGTTGCCTCCAGACAAGGGAAGGAATGATGAATCTGACTCCATGTTCTCAGAAGGCTAATTTATTATTTTGTGATACTATATTATATTAAGAAGAGTAAACTATACTAAAGAATACAGAAATGATACTTACTAAATGCTAAAAAGATAGTAATGAAAACTCCTGACTCTTTCCAGAGTCCTGACACAGCTTGGCTGTAATTGGCCAGAGAGTGAAAACAAACTCACATGAAACCAATAAAACAATCACCTGTTGGATAAACAATCTCCAAACCCATCCCAGCTGTGCATGAGTGTGCAGCAGCTCCTCTGCACGTGGGGCTGGGGCCCTGCAGGAGCTCCAGCAGGTTCTCAACCATGTGGACACCCAAAGTCATTAAAACCAGGCTTAAAATCAGGATTTTTCAATGGATAAAGTAATTTTGATGTTGTATTTGTGTTGCCCCCAGACAAAGGAAGGAATGATGAATCTGACTCCATGTCCTCAGAAGGCTAATTTGTTATTTTGTGATACTATATTATATTAAGAATACTAAACTATACTAAAGGATACAGAAAAGATACTTACTAAATGCTAAAAAGATAGTAATGAAAAGTTGGGAATCTTTCCAGAGTCCTGACACAGCTTGGCCCTGATTGCCCAAAGAGGGAAAACAATTCACATTAAACCAATGGAACAATCACCTGTGGATAAACAATCTCCAAACCCATCCCAGCTGTGCATGAGTGTGCAGCAGCTCCTCTGCACGTGGGGCCAGGCTCTGCAGGAGCTCCAGCAGGTTCTCAACCATATGGACACCCAAACTCACTAAAACCAGGCTGAAAATCAGGATTTTGTAATGGATAAAGTCATTTTGATGTTGTATTTGTGTTGCCTCCAGACAAGGGAAAGAATGATGAATCTAACTCCATGTCCTCAGGAGGCTAATTTATTATTTTTTGTGATACTATATTATATTAAGAATACTAAACTATACTAAAGGATACAGAAATGATACTTACAGAATGTTAAAAAGATAATAATGAAAACTTGAGAATCTTTGCAGAGTCCTGACACAGCTTGGCCCTGACTGGGCAATGAGTGAAAACAACTCACATGAAACCAATGGAACAATCCCCTGTGGATAAACAATCTCCAAACCCATCCCAGCTGAGCATGAGTGTGCAGCAGCTCCTCTGCACGTGGGGCCAGGCCCTGCAGGAGCTCCAGCAGGTTCTCAACCATATGGACACCCAAACTCACTAAAACCAGGCTGAAAATCAGGATTTTGTAATGAATAGAGTAATTTTTAAAGTGATTTGATGTTGTATTTGTGTTGCCTCCAGACAAAGGAAGGAATGATGAATCTGACTCCATGTCCTCAGAAGGCTAATTTGTTATTTTATGATATTATATTATATTGAGACTACTCTACTAAAGAATACAGAAAGGGTACTGACTCAATGCTAAAAAGATAATAATGGAAAGTTGTGACTCTTTCCAGAGTCTTGACACAGTTTGGCTGTAATTGGCCAAAGAGCCAAAACAACTCACACGAGAATCCAAGAAATCACTTTTTGGATAAAAAATCTCCAAACACATTCCACATGAGCACAACACAGGAGAAGCAAATCAGATAATTATTGTTTTCCTTTTTCTCTGAGGCTTCCCAGCTTCCCACAGGAGAAATCCTGGGAGAAGGGATTTTTTCAGAGAATGTGAATGCCACAGCTGCCAGAGGGAAGCAGGAGGATGGATGGGAGGCCCCAGGTTGTTTTTGGAGTGCTTTGGAAGAGCAGGACACATCCATTGCTGTGGACAGGGAATTCCCACTCCATGCTGACTCCCAGGAAGGCAAATCCTCCTTACTGAGAGTGAAATCTTCTTATTCTCTTCACCTGCAGGGAATTCTCTCCCAGCAGCCCTGCCCATGGCCCCAGAAAGGAATTTAATTATTTATTCCAGGAAGGAATTTAATTCAATTTTATCCCTGTTCAAGGGCTGCCAGCTGATTTTGGAGTGCTGCTGAAATGGAAGTTTCCAAGCCACACCTGAGGGAAGCATCCTTAGTGCAAGAGATTTCTACTTTAGACTCACAAGAAGTCTTTTTAGTCTTTTTAGTCTCAGCTCTTTTTACCTGAGATTAATTTTTCAGGGGAAAGATGCCCAGTGGCCCAGCAGAATAATTATTTTCTCCAAATCCTCTCATATAAAAGGAGGAGGAAACTCAGTATCTTATAGCAAGAGAAAGATTAGAGCAGGTGAGAGTTGCATTTAGTGAAAATGAAGGTTTTGACTGCAGATCTTTATGCTCTTTATCCTGAGATTGCAACCCTGAAAAAACTCCAATCAAAAGCTGCTTATTGGGTAAAAGGAGTTCAGTGAGGGAAAACAAAGAGAAGGAAAATAAAGGGGTAAAAATGAAGTACTTTAAGGGCAGAGGCTGAATGGATTGCTGTTCCTGGAGGAGCTGCTGAATAAATAAATTATTGGGATGCTCTGAGTGGTTCCCCAGCCCTGCCCAGGGTATCTCAGCCCTGTGCTGCTGCTGCAGAGGGAGCAGGGGGATGTGCAGGGCTCTCTCCTCCAGGGTGACTGAGCAGGGTGACTCTCCTCCCTCTGCTCCACTGGACAGGCAGTCATTTATTGATATATTTGTATATATATATATTTATAGATTTATTCTTATATTTATATTTTTATATATTTCTTTATTGTTAACACTGTATATACACATATATATTTATATAAAATACTTCTTGCTGACCAATGTGTTGCAATAAGCCTCTCACTTGATAGGCTGTCATTTATTTATATATATGTGTATTTGTATATATATATATTTATATATATTTTATATATATATTAATATATATAATATTTATATATGTTTCTGTATTTCTCTGTTGTTAACACTGTTATTATATATACATAAATAAAATTTTATGAAATAGTTCTTGTTGACCAATATGTTGCAATAAGCACCTCTCGCTAATAGGCTGTCATTTATTTATATATATGTTGTATTTGTATATATATATTTATATATATTTTATATATATACATTTATATATATTTCTGTATTTCTCTGTTGTTAACACTGTTATTATATATACACATATATATTTATATAAAATAGTTCTTGCTGACCAATGTGTTGCAATAAGCCTCTCACTTGATAGGCTGTCATTTATTTATATATATGTGTATTTGTATATATATATTTATATATTTTATATATATATTTCTATATATATTATTTATATATATTTCTGTATTTCTCTGTTGTTAACACTGTTATTATATATACATATATATATTTATATGAAATAGTTCTTGTTGACCGATGTGTTGCAATAAGCACCTCTCACTAATAGGCTGTCATTTATTTATATATATGTGTATTTGTATATATATATATATATTTATATATTTTATATATATATATATATATAATATTTATATATATTTCTGTATTTCTCTGTTGTTAACACTGTTATTATATATACACATATATATTTATATAAAATAGTTCTTACTGACCGATGTGTTGCAATAAGCCTCTCGCTTGATAGGCTGTCATTTATTTATATATATGTGTATTTGTATATATATTTTTATATATATTTTATATATATATATTTATATATATAATATTTATATATATTTCTGTATTTCTCTGTTGTTAAAACTGTTATTATATATACATATCTATATATATTTATATAAAATAGTTCTTGCTGACCAATGTGTTGCAATAAGCACCTCTCACTTGATAGGCTGTCATTTATTTATATATATGTGTATTTGTATATATATTTTTATATATATTTTATATATATATATATTTATATATATAATATTTATATATATTTCTGTATTTCTCTGTTGTTAACACTGTTATTATATATACATATATATATATTTATATAAAATAGTTCTTGCTGACCAATGTGTTGCAATAAGCCTCTCGCTTGATAGGCTGTCATTCATTTATATATATGTGTATTTGTATATATATATTTATATATTATATATATATATTTATATATTTATATATAATATTTATATATATTTCTGTATTTCTCTGTTGTTAACACTGTTATTATATATACACATATATATTTATATAAAATAGTTCTTGCTGACTGATGTGTTTCAATAAGCACCTCTCGCTAATAGGCTGCCATTTATTTATATATATGTGTATTTGTGTATATATATATAATATATATAATATATATATTTATTTGTATTTATATATATAGTATTTATATACATTTCTGTATTTCTCTGTTGTTAACACTATTATATATATATATATATATATTTATATAAAATAGTTCTTGCTGACCAATGTGTTGCAATAAGCACCTCTCACTTGATTTATTTCTATATTTATAAATATGTATTTATATACATATTTATTTATATATTTCTGGGACTATTACCACTATAAATATATACACATTTATTTATATAATGTATACATATGTGCATATAATTTATATACAAATATATTTATATATTTATATAAAATAGTTCTCACTGACCCACATGTTGCAATAAGCACCTCTCACTTGATTTATTTCTATATTTATAAATACATATATTTGTATATATTTATTTCTATATTTATTATTAACACTATTATTATATATACACATATATTTATATAAAATAGTTGTCACGGACCAATGTGTTGCAGTAATTACCTCTCACTTGATGTATTTGTATATTTATAAATACCTATATTTATATATTTATCTTTAAATATTTTTCTTTATATATATATTTATATTTATATAATTCTCTAATTATTGCTAAAGCATTGTTACATATCCCCATGTATATTTATATAAAACAATTCTCACTGACCGATGTGTTGCAATAAGCACCTCTTGATTTATTTCTATATTTATAAATATATATATTTATATATTTATATTTCTCTGGCTATTGCTAACACCATTGTTACACATCCCCATGTATATTTATATAAAACAATTCTCACTGACCGATGTGCTGCAATAAGTACCTCTCGATTTATTTATATATTTATAAATACATATATTTTTATATTTTTCTGGCTATTGCTAACACCATTATTACACATCCCCAAGTATATTTATATAAAACAACTCTCACTGACCGATGTGTTGCAATAAGCACCTCTTGATTTATTTCTAAATTTATAAACATATATTTTTATATTTTTCTGCCTATTGCTAACACCATTATTACATATCCCCATGTATATTTATATAAAACAACTCTCACTGACCAATGTGCTGCAATAAGCACCTCTTGTTTGATTTATTTCTATATTTATAAATACATATATTTATATTTTTATTTTTCTCTAGCTATTGCTAACGCCATTGTTACATATCCCCATATATATTTATATAAAACAGCTCTCACTGACCAATGTGCTGCAATAAGCACCTCTTAATTTATTTCTATATTTATAAACATATATATTTATATTTTTATATTTCTCTGGCTATTGCTAACACCATTGTTACATATCCCCATGTATATTTATATAAAACAATTCTCACTGACCAATGTGCTACAATAAGCACCTCTCGATTTATTTATATATTTATAAATACATATATTTTTATATTTCTCTGGCTATTGCTAACACCACTGTTACACATCCCCATGTATATTTATATAAAACAGCTCTCACTGACCAATGTGTTGCAATAAGCACCTCTTGATTTATTTCTAAATTTATAAACATATATTTTTATATTTTTCTGCCTATTGCTAACACCATTATTACATATCCCCATGTATATTTATATAAAACAACTCTCACTGACCGATGTGCTGCAATAAGCACCTCTCATTTATTTATCTCTATATTCATAAATACATATATTTATATTTTTATATTTCTCTGGCTATTGCTAACACCACTGTTACATATCCCCATGTATATTTATATAAAACAACTCTCACTGACCGATGTGCTGCAATAAGCAGAGCACAGAAAGTGTGGCAGATGTGGGTTCAAGGCCCTGGAAAATTAAACATGATGCCTCTTTTTGCACTGCTACATGAAAATCCATCATTTTACCCATCTGTCCTGAGACTGGGCAGATGCTTCACTGGAGGACCATGCTCTTTATGTACTTTTGTGGCAATAGTGTGTGTAATTGCTGAATTATTCATCATTTTTTGTGTCAGCTGTAACCTACCCCAGTTGTTTTCCCTCCTCTGCTGGTCCCTGTTTTCTCGTGTATCAATCAACACCAAAGCAGCATCCTCAGCTGGCCCTCCTGGAACTGAAAGCTGAAAAAAAAACTTGTGTTTTCTAAAATATTCTGGGTATTCTAGCAATATCCATATTTTGAAGACTCAAAAACGGAACTGGAATTCTTTAATTCAGTTTAATTCTTTAATTTAATTAATTCAAGGTGGTGTTGGTACAGCTGCAGCTGGTTTGGGTTCTGCTGAGGTCACTCCAGGGAGTTTCTCCCATCAAGGTCTTCTTTGGGAGGATGAATGAGGAAATAAGATCTAGAAATAAGCTGCTAGGAGAATTTAAAACTTTTTCCTAATTGCTTCCTCCATCTGCACCAAAAAGAAATCAACAACTTCCAAAATCAGCTTTAATGTTATTCCTGATTTTTCTAAAGGTTTGCTCCTTCAGGGCACCCTCCCTCCTCTCTTATAGCAGGCCCAGGCCTGCACGGGAGGTAAAAATGGGAAAAATGTGATAAAAATGGGAACAATTTGGTCTTAATTCCCATTTCAGAAGTAGCCTGGGTGGGGAAGGAATTCCAGGTTGCTAAATGGGACTTGTTGTTTCTATAATAATAAATAAACAACAATCTCATTTCTGATTGCTGAGGTTCTGCTTGGCAAGAGGGGCGTGTTTGTACACATGGCCCTTGCTACTGGTCAGAATAAATGGGGTTTGGGGCTGAGCTTTTAGGAATAGTAAAAAAGAATGATTATTTTAAAAAAATATTTATTTTTGATTTTATTTATTAAAAAAAGAATGATTATTTAAATAAAAAGATTATTTAAAAACATGAATCAAATTTAAAAAAAAAACAACTAAAAATCCCCTCACAAAAAGACCACTCTACTCCAAAAAAAAAAACCAAATTCAAACAAATAAATTCCCCCAACCTCCCCACCAAAAAACCCCACAACCAACCCCAAAAAACTTTGATTGCAAAAGCAAAATGAGCTAAAGAGAAAGGAGGAGATCTCACTGAACTGAACGCAGCCAATTTTAACATTCACAGTGCCAGAGGCAATTTGAGGCAGTGTAAACGTAATGGAAAAAGCACATTCCTGAGGCTGCCTTCCAGCACGCTGTGTCTGGGTCCTTAATGCTGATAAATCAATGATCTAGAAAATAAAATCCCTTTCCCATTATCCAGATGGGCACACAAATTCTTCTCCAACTTCGAGACGGAAGCACCCAAAATTTTCAATTAGCGTTTCACTGCCTTAAAATTCGAAGTAATTAAACGGGAGCAGGGTGCAGCCACTGGTGAGGAGCTGCTTTTCTCTCTCCAGAAATCAGAGCCTGGTGATTGATGCAATCCCTGACCTCAGCTCAGGATTCTCTGCTGACACCCTAAGAGAGGCACTGGAGCAGAACTCTGAAATTGAATTACAACCTTTGTATCGAGCCAGAGAGCCACGCTGTGATTATCAGGCCCTGCCTCTCTGTTTCTTCCTCCTCAACTCAACTTTTTCCCTTTTATTTTTTTGTGCCTTGACAAGTTTGTTATCTCCAGTGCCATCAGGTGATGTCCTGGTGGCTCTGCCTTCATTTGTGCCCAAATCAGAGCAGAACTCTGAAATTGAATTACAACCTTTGTATCGAGCCAAAGAGCCACGTTGTGATTATCAGGCCCTGCCTCTCTGTTTCTTCCTCCTGAACTCAACTTTCCTTCTTTTATTTTTTTGTGCCTTGACAAGTTTGTTATCTCCAGTGCCATCAGGTGATGTCCTGGTGGCTCTGCCTTCATTTGTGCCCAACTCAAAGCAGAAAAAGGCACGGGGAGGATTTGGGGGAGTGGAAATTTGCTTTGTTAAATCTTCAGCATCTCAGAAAAACTTTAATCCTGTCAGACCTGTCCATGTTAGGAGAGTGAGTTGGATTTAAATATTCTTTTGTGTCTTAAAAATGCTCAAATTTGATAAAATTTAAACGTGCCAGGGTTTCCCAAAGGTGGAAATGGTGGGTGTGCCACACATGTGGAATGTTGGCTGTCTTAATCTGACAGAGGAGCCTCCTCCTATCACAAATGGAAGGAAATTTTGTGATTTCTGTTCATCAGTGCAATTAATTGGAGCTTGGATCAATTTGGGTTGATTCCCAGACCTCAGAGTTCACTCCAGCTGCACCACCTGAAGGATTTTGCTCTGCTGAAGTAGCAGATGTAATTAAATTTCTATGAAATTCTGGGAGTTTTGGAGTTGCATTGCTTTCACCTGGCAGCTCGAGGTGTTCCACTGAGGGGCAGCCCTGGGTGTTTCACTGTTGGGCTGTGCTTGATGCAGTGGCCAAGATGGGAAAGTTTTCCATGGAAAAGTTTATTCTGAACCATCCATGTGCTCAAACATGCAAAGGAAACTCAGCTCCAGAGATTCTGGCTCCACACAAACTCAGATTATCGAGGTCTCAGTTTAAACCTTAAGGGGAAAATGCCAGGGGAAAAGGAAACTTGAGCTGACTGAAAAATGGCAGAACTCTGGAAATAAAAGGGCCAATTCTTCTCTTGTCAGCTCCCAGAGGTTTGATGATGTGAATGGCTAAGGCAGGGTATAAAGTCACTTTTTACAATAGAGGCTGTCATAATTTGCCAGTTCCCTGGATGTAATGGCAGTGGAATTACATCCCATTTTGTTTTCAAATACGTAAATACCACTTATCCTTATGACTAGAAGGTTAATTTCATGACAGCATAACAGCCTTGGATATTTTTCTTAATGAAATGCTTCTAAACTCCAGATATTTAACTACATCATATTTATGGTGTAATTATTCCTACTTGCTTGGTGCATTTCCAGTTACATAAATTGTGCTGGTTTCAAATAGGCTCAAACAAATGCATTGTGTACTGTAATTGTTGGATAATTACAGTGTGCTTAGATGGTGATGAATGGTGTTCCAGCAGAATTTTTGCTCTTTTTAGTTCATTTTTAAAAATTATTTACTGCCCCCCAAGGTTCCTAGACAGGTTTTGTGTCCCTTTCTTTGACCTTTAAGGCAGAAAACACCAGGAGAGTTGAATCGTGAGTTGCTCTGGATTAATCCTCGTGGTTAATTGGCTTCAGCACCCAGGAGATCACAGAGCTGATGAAATTTGTCCTCAGAAAAGCCCCAGGCTTTGGTGGCTTTGATTTCCTAATGAAAAGCTGTCACCCTCCTTCTGGCAGGAGCCTTGCTGCATGCCTTGACTTAAATTCCCCTTTTCAAGGGAATTCCCTGGGGATTGTGTTGTGTTTGTCCCCTCTGTCATGTTTGACCAAGTTGTCTCAGATTTATTTGGAGAGTAGAAGATGCAGATTAAGAGGTGAAACCACTGTGAAAGCCTGAGTGTTGTTTTCACGGGGAACAGGGTTAAAAATCTGCATATTTCCAATAAAGCTGGAGGCAGAAGAGTCCATTTACACCAACTTTTATTGCCTGTTCTCAAACTTTATTTTAATACAACTTCAGGAAAAAAAAAAGTTTTATCCTGACTCTATAGCAATTAAGATAATGGAATTGATAATGAAGTGACAATATTTGCTCTGTTCCATGTGCTCAGGGACACTTTCACAGGTAAATTATCATTCCCTTCCCTGAAACTGGGATCTGCAGCTGCTTGCTGGAATTTCAATCACTTTGTCTTCCCCATTTTATTTTTTAAAACAGATCAATGTGTGGTGGTGTTTGCAGGGGTCCCAGGATGAGGGAAGAGATGAGAATCTTGACTCCATGTTTCAGAAGGCTGATTTATTATTTTATGATAGATATTATATGAAAAGAAAATGATGTATTAAAACTATACTAAAAGAATAGAGAAAGGATTTCATCAGAAGGCTTGAAAGGAATAGAAAAGAAAAAAATGATAAAAGCTTGTGACTCTCAGAGAGTCTGAGCCAGATGGGCTGTGATTGACTATTAATTAGAAACAACCAACATGGACAATCAAAGATGCACCTGTTGCATTCCACAGCAGCAGATAATTATTGTTTTTCTTTTCCTCTGAGGCTTCTCAGCTTCTCAGGAGGAAAGATCCTAAGGAAAGGATTTTTCATAAAATATGTCCATGACAGCAATGCCCACTGAAACCTCCACAAAGTCTCTTGGAACAGCCCTTCCTGCCCCTCCTGCTCACCTCTGGACAGAATGTTCCCTTTTCCAGGGAACATTTCTCTTTATTTCTGGGCATCTCACAGGCTGTGCTGTGCAGAGAACTCCCTGGGTGCCTCCAGATGCCCGAAATAAACAGACAGGGCTCCCTTTATCCTGAAATCCCATCCTTGGAGGGCCCTGTTGGAGTCCTGAGGATCTCACAGGGCTGGGAATGAGATGGTCCAATAAATATTCCTGTGGCCAGGAAGAGGAGCCCTCAACATCTCCGTGCTCAGGCTGCTGCTTTCTGTGTTTAATCACAAGAACTGGCTGATGGGATCCTGTCGCAGACATCCTTTGTGAAAAATCCTTTCTGTAGGATTTTCCTGCTGGAGCTGAGAAGCTCAGTGACAAATGGAAACAATTATTATCTGCTGCTGTGGAATGCAACAGGTCCACCCGTGGTTGGTCCCTGTGGATGTTTGGATTCACTGAGCACTGTGGGAGCTCAGAATGTCGCTGCTGACGCCCAGAATCACCCAGAAAACCCACGGGGGGCTCGGAGGTGCTGGGATGTTGCCAGGCACTCTTGGTGGCTGCACTTTGACCCTGCAGAGGGTGTGTGTGAGGCCGTGAGTGTCCCAGACATTCTTTGTGAAAAATCCTTTCTGTAGGATTGTTCCTGCTGGAGCTGAGAAGCTCAGTGACAAATGTAAACAATTATTATCTGCTGCTGGGGAATGCAACAGGTCCACCCGTGGTTGGTCCCCTGTGGATGTTTGGATTTACTGACCACTCATGGTGGAGCTGCTCTCGCTCTCTGCCAGACACAGACCTTGGTTATTCATTCTTTCTATCTCCTTCTTAGCTTTGCCAGCTGCTGAAGAAGCCTCTTTTCTTTCTATCTCTATGTAGTATTGTGGAAGGGGTTAATAGCAAGCTTGTTAGTTAAAGTAGTGAGAAGAAGCTGAGAAGTAAGAAGAAGCTGATAAGAAGCTCTTTCTAAGGTTGTAACTAAAGAGATCGAGAGAAGAAAGATAAGAATATTTTGCAGCTAGATGAAGTAATGTTAGAAAGATAAGTAAAGTTATTATAACTTTAATTAATAATATTGTGTTGATTTATTGTAGCTAATAGATCAAGTAAAAGAAGTATCAACAATTGAAAAGTGTATAAAAGTTAGCCATGTTAGAAAATAAAGTTGTTACCAACTGAGGCTGCTTATAGTCTCTGCTTTATGTCGTGACCACCTCGACAACAACATAGTATAGTTATAATGTTATATATATATCATAATATAATAAATCAAGCCTTCTGGTCATGGAATCAAGATCCTGTCTCTTCCATCCTCTAACAAACCCCTGTGACCACCGACAACAGGATCCCTTCTCCTCCCCAGACCTAGCCAAGAATAACCACAGTCACATTTTTAGAGGGCTGTCAGTCCAAGCTTTGATGTTCTAATTCTGTACATACAGAAGGCAAAAAAAAAAAAAAAAAAAAAGCTATTTTGGAAGCAGCCAGGCATGAAAAGCAAAAGGTTGTTGCATCTGAGCTATTAGAAGAGACCTAACACAGCAAGCTGATAGTTCAGGGTGTTAACTCCTGATACTGCTGCAGGAACACGTCCTGGGTATCTGCTCCCTGCTCTGCTGTCTCTGGGGCTGTGATTTACAGGATGTGTTGGGAGGAGCTGCTGTTCCAGCTTTGTTCAGGTGTTTTTTCACTGTCTCTGGCTGGGATAACTCCTCTGTCCCCCATGGGAACAGCAGAACACAGGCTGGGATTTTGGAAGGTTTGGAAGGGCAGGCAGGTGTCAGGAAAATTCATCCACAGACACCAGAGGTTTATGGACAAATCTTGCAGAGAAAGAGAATTTATTGCTTCATTATCAGAAGAAATGAACTTCTTCCTGCCTTGCTCAGGATTCAGAGGAAGAAGCTGACACTGCCCAGACAGAATCCTGTGTTTGGATGGAATTTATGCATCATAGATGAGGTGTATGAATATACAACAGGCTATTGTCTTTAAGGGTTAATCCTCTGTTAACATGGGTCCTTTTTTGGGCTTATTTTGCCCAGAAAGAGGTACCCAGACTGTCCATAACTCTTTGTTTCTATTGTCTCATATTGTCCTAATCCAAATTGTCCAAATTTTTATTACTCTAATTATATTACTATTTTTATAACCATTTTATTACTATTAAACTTTAAAAATTTTAAAAACAAATGATTGGCATTTTCCACAACTTCCATTCAAAGACTTCAGCTCTCCAGAGATTTAGGCACCCTAAAGAAAATATAATTCTTTGTCAGTGGCACTTCAGCATCAATTTGGGGGATTTTTCATGAGCAGAGCCCTCCTGAGGGCAGAATTATTGATTTACTTCTGACCCAGCCCAGCGCCAGCGTCACGAGCAGCAAAGGCTCCTCTCAAATTGGGAACTTCTGCTTTTCCTTTAACTTCATTATCAAAACATTCCCTGCTCTGAAGGCTGTAATAAAGCAGCCTACTTCTGCCAGAGATAAATTCTGTTTATGATCTGAGCCATGGCTCTGATAATTGAGACCTGAATGTCAGAAAGTCATAAAAAAGTTCCCTGTGGTCATGAAGTTCCCTCCAGTTTGCTTTTCTTGCACTAATAATCTTATCTTTCCCCCATTTTTTCTCCTGTTAACCACAGCACATTGAATTATCCAGTCCCTGCAAGAAGCCTGAGCAGCCCTTCTGTATCTTATGGGTTGTTAGAGCTGCATTTCATTAAATAACAAACCAGCACACAGCATTTACTGGAATAACAACACATTGTACAGGCTGATAAGCTGCTGTCAGGAAGTGTCTGTACAGCACAGGCAATTCCAGGGTTTGTTCTTTATGTTTCTGACACTGCTGGTGGAATTTCAATTCTGCATCCTGCAAGGAGAGCTCGTGGTGGGCCTGAGACAGCACCCAGGGGGAGCAGCATCCTTGTGTGTCACACACATCTTTCATGGAAAATCCTTTCCATGGGATTTCTCCTCCTGAGAAGCTGAGAGGCCTCAGGAACAAAATGTAACCAATGGTTATCTGCTGCTGTGGGATGCAACAGGTGCAGCTGGGATTGGGCTCATGTGGTTGTTTCTAATTAATGGCCAATCAAAATGAGCTGGCTCAGACACAGAGTCCAAGCCACAAGCCTTTGTTATTCATTCTTTCTTTTTCTATTCTTAGCCAGCCTTCTGATGAAATCCTTTCTTCTGTTATTTTAGTATAGTTTTAATGTAATATATATCATAAAATAATAAATCAGCCTTCTGAAACATGGAGTGAGATCCTCATCTCTCCCCTCATCCCCCCTGTGAACAGGGTCACACTTGTTCTCCCCCCTTTGTGCTGCTCAGCCCTGCTGTGCAAGGGGATTCTCCAAATAAACCAGCTCAGAATTTAAAAAAACAAAAGCCCAGAAAGCTGTGAAAGTGGAATAGCAAAACCTCAGGGGAGGTCTGCAAGGGCTAAACTGGAGTTGGTTAATGGTGAACAAACCAGACCCTGCAGTGAGAATAATTCATCATTTCATCCCACAACCAGCACAAAATCGGGGTTGAGGTTCAGAAACATGCAGAAAGTTCAACATCATGAAAATTCAGGGTGCAACACTCTCAGTGCAAGAGTATTAAAAGGTTTTTTTAATTTTTTTGGGTTTAACAGGCACAAGTCACAGGGTGTTCCTGTTCCAGCCCTGCTGGGGCAAGGGGAGCATAATCCTGCTGGGTTATAATCTGGGATAAATCTCACTTCAGCTCGAGGTTCCCCTTGCTCTTTCTGCTGATTTTATTACTTTTTATGGTAATATTCAAAGGAAGTTTAGCACTGTGCTGCTGTGCCAGTAACTGGGCAAAAGGAGAACAGGAAGTGTGTGCCAGCACGTTTCTGTCACTCCTCTTGTCCTCTCCCAGCACATTTTCATCCACTAAAAATAAAATGGGACCATTTCATTGCTTGCCATGCTCAGAAATACCTGATTTCAGATGAAAGCACTGCTCCAGATTGTGGCTCAGACTGTGTTAGTGTCCATGATCTCTGAGATTTGCAGGTTTTGGCTAGGGAGGGTAATAAATCATTCCTTTACTTGCTGCAAAAACAATTTTCCTCAGAGCCTGGGAGGTTTTTTGAGGTGTAGGGGTTTTCCAGGAATGGCAGAGGCAGTGATGCCTTTTCCCCTGCTGGTGTGGGGTGAGGTTTTTGAGGTGCTTTTCCTCTCCTGCTGCTCTCCAGTGCCACATGAACCACTGGAGCACTCAGATTGTGTCAGACCAGAACTAATTCATGCTTTGTCTAAAACTTTTCTCTCAAGAGCATAAAAATCTGGAATTTCTCTGAGATTTCCCATTCCTCTCTCCTCCTGCCTTTCCCTGGGCAGCACTGCTGTCCTCAGCCTTAATGCTCCATTCAGTAAACCTCAGACCATTTCTTCTTCTGTTTATTTTTTTATCCTCCATATTCCAACCATGTAATCAGCTGGAGTTCTGCTTCAAAGGAGACAAGGACAGAAATACCAGCTGGTTTCTCTGCTGCCAGGTCATTTCTGAGGCTGTTTTCTGCTGGATGCCAGCATGGTGCTGGATACCTGTGGTCTTTGAAGGAGCACAGCATCCTATAAAACTCTCATGCATCATTGGTGGGGTTTTCCTGAGGATTGGGGGTCTCAGGGGATTGAAAAATGAGGGGCAAGGTGCATCTCCATCAATGTGCCCCCCAAATCCCCTCCATTGAGTGGAGCCTCCACAATTCAATTTGGATTTTTTGTGCTAATGAGCAAAAGAGAAACAGGAAAAAAAAAAGGAAAAAAAAAAAAGAAAGAAAAGAGGCAGGAATGATTTGTGCTGCTCCATTATTAGCTGATTCCTTTTTAAATTACCACCAGGGCAGCTTTGCTGACTGGCACATGGATAATGCATGAGCAGAGCCATCAAAGTTTAATGCACCCCTGGCTGTGCCACCAGCTCCACTGTTGGGTCCCCACACTCTGTCCCAGGTCACCCACACCTGAGGGCTGATTTCAGGGGGCTCTTCTGGAATCTGACCCAACCATTCCACTCTCAGGGGCTCTTCCAGCTGATTCCAATTCTCTTCACTCCATCCCCTCAGCTGGGCACGGGCAGGAATCTCCCCCAGGTTTCTGAGGGGTGAAGCTGCTGTGGCTCCCTGGGGCATAAAAGAAACAATGGGGAAAACCCCTAAATTCCATAAGAATTAAAAATGAAAAGGCAGGGTTATACATTAGAGGGGAATCTTTGGGATCAGGTGTTCTGGGAAATCTGAACCTCTCAAGTACCTCAGAAATGGGGAAAGGGAGAAGGGAAATGTGGCTGGAAATTGGGATAAAAAGGAGGCTGAGTCCTCCAAAAATTGGAGAGACCCCAGGGGATGCCCCATGGCCTCTGCCTTGACTGGAATAAAGTTCCAGGACTGCTCTGTCTCATTTTAGGACATCAACCTCTGGTGTTTGTGGATGGATTTTCCTGACACTGGGATCCCACTGTGAGCTTGGGGCTGTGCCAGCTCAGAGGGATTTTGGGGAGCCAGGAAAACTCAATTCCCTTCCCTTCCCTGTCACCCACACCTGAGGGGTGACTTCAGGGTGCTCCTCTGGAATCTGACCCAACCATTCCACTCTCAGGGGCTCTTCCAGCTGATTCCAATTCTCTTCACTCCATCCCCTCTGCTGGGCATGGGCAGGAATCTCCCCCAGGTTTCTGAGGGGTGAAGCTGCTGTGGCTCCCTGGGGCATAAAAGAAACAATGGGGAAAAACCCCTAAATTCCATAAGGATTAAAAATTAAAAGGCAGGGTTATACATTAGAGGGGAATCTTTGGGATCAGGTGTTCTGGGAAGTCTGAACCTCTCAAGTACCTCAGAAATGGGGAAAGGGAGAAGGGAAATGTGGCTGGAAATTGGGATAAAAATGGGAGAGACCCCAGGGGATGCCCCATGGCCTCTGCCTTGATTGGAATAAAGTTCCAGGACTGCTCTGTCTCCTTTTTGGACATCAACCCCTGGTGTTTGTGTTTATAAATTCCATAAGAATTAAAAATTAAAAGGCAGGGTTATACATTAGAGGGGAATCTTTGGTATCAGGTGTTCTGCTATCTGTGAGCTCTGGTGAATTCCAGGTTCTCACTTCTGACATAAACTTCAGTGGTCACCCTGAGCTGACTGCCTAAATTTAGCTGCTCACCCTGTGAAATGAAATTCACTGCATTCAGCAGCATCCTGAAACATGATGTATGTGTTAACTCAGCTCCAAAAGAAAAAAAATAATATATATATATATATGTATTGACCCAGCAGTATAACATCTCCAACAGGAACTGTGGGCACTGGGATAATTATATTGAGATTTTAAGCCATGTGTTTTTGAACTAAACTAGTCAATGACTTCATAGATTTCCTTACTTTCTTCCCTCCTGCAAAGAATTCTGTTCTGCTGCAGCTCTCTGCAATGCCAAGCTCCTTTACATTTCCAGCCCACGGGAGAGTTCACAGCATTACTAATTTTGTTCCTCCAAGCCAGCAGGTTTTAATTTAATAAGGGCTAACAGTGTGGATTTATTCCAGGATAATCCAGCAGCTTTTCCAAATGGGAGCACAGCATTTCCACGGGGCTGGGATGTTCACTGCCCTGCTGCTGCCTGGTGAGAGGAATGGCAGATTTGTCTTTAGAAACAAGCTGGGGGTCTGCTGGGAGATAAAGCTAGAACTGAGGGATAAAAGAAACAATGGGGAAAAGCCCAAAATTCCATAAGAATTATAAATTAAAAGGCAGGGTTATACATTAGAGGGGAATCTCTGGGATCAGGTGTTCTGGGAAGTCTGAACCTCTCAAGTACCTCAGAAATGGGGAAAGAGAGAAGGGAAATGTGGCTGGAAATTGGGATAAAAATTGGAGAGACCCCAGGGGATGCCCCATGGCCTCTGCCTTGATTGGAATAAGGTTACAGAACTCCTCTGTCTCATTTTAGGACATCAGCCTCTGGTGTTTGTGGATGGATTTTCCTGACACTGGGATCCCACTGTGAGCTCGGGGCTGTGCCAGCTCAGAGGGATTTTGGGGAGCCAGGAGAACTCACTTCCCTTCCCTTCCCTATCACCCACACCTGAGGGGTGATTTCAGGGTGCTCTTCTGGAATCTGACCCAACCACTCCACTCTCAGGGGCTCCTTCAGCCCCTGAGAAAATCCATCCACAAACACCAGAGGTTGATGTTCAAAAAGGAGACAGAGCAGTCCTGGAACTTTATTCCAATCAAGGCAGAGGCCATGGGGCATCCCCTGGGGTCTCTCACATTTTTGGAGGTTGCAGCCTCCTTTTTATCCCAATTTCCAGCCACATTTCCCTTCTCTCTTTCCTATATCTGAGGTACTTGAGAGGTTCAGACTTCCCAGAACACCTGATCCCAGAGATTCCCCTCTAATGTATAACCCTGCCTTTTAATTGTTAATTCTTATGGAATTTAGGGGTTTTCTTCATTGTTTCTTTCATCTTTCAATGTCTATTTTTGTTTATCAGGAAACCAAAAGTTTATTTGTAAAAGCAAATCTCTTTTTCAATTCATCAATCAGTGGAATCCTTCCCATTGTTTCTTTTCTCTCCCAGTGCTGGTTTTATCCACCAGCAGCCCCACAGCTGGTTTGGAAAGACAAATCTGCTGTTCCTCTCACTGTCAGGAGGAGTTCAATGAGAAAAACAGAAGCACAAAGTGATTCCCTCTGTGATCAATTCCACCAGGAGGAGTTCAGGGAGGAAAACAGGAGGAAAAACGATTCCCTTTGTGAGCAGACCCACCAGCAGGGCCTGAAAGAGGTTTAGGAGGCCACCACAAAGAGAAAACAGCTCTGAAGGCTTCCAAAATATCCCTGGTGCAAGGAGACAGCAACACCTCCGTGCTGTGTGAGCTGAGGGAAAGGAGAGCTGGGAAAAAATCCTTTTTTCTCCTCTCCCCCACCACCCATTATTCATTTTAAACATTAACCTTTTAGGGAAGTAGAAAACAATCACACATGCTGGAAAGAAAAATTGGTTTGGTCTTTTCTGTAATGGCTTTCTCAGCTCCAAGAAAACGTGAAAGTTAATTTTAAAAACAAAGGCAGAGCAGGGAAGGGCTGGCAGTGAGAGGAATGTGAGGTGGGTTCTGCTCCTTCCTCCAGCTGCAGAAGGAGCAGCTCAAACTCAGCTCTTGATTAATGTGAGGAAAACAGGAAACTTTCCCCCGTGGGGAGCAGAGAAAACTAAACCTATGTGGTGACAGAAAACAGTAATTTCATTTTCAGGTTCCTTTTTAACGAGGTAAGGTTTTTATTGGGGTAAGTAATGGGCACCCTCTTTGCTCTTAGTGATAGTGGAGCCCTGAAAATGTTAAAGATAGAACTCTTAAATGTTGGGCTTTGTGTTTTCTCAGATCACTGCACCTGTGTAAGCAGTATGATAAATGATATAATTGTTAGACGTGATGATTGTTTAGTAATTAAGTATAATTATTATATAACCATTAGAAGAATCATGAGAAAGTATGTTGGAAATTTAACGGGGGGCTATGTTTAGCTGAAATCTATGTATACAATAGAACAATATAAATTTAATAATTAACATGAAAGTTATGTAAAAATAGAGTTTAAAACACCTTCACCTCGAATGTATGGTCGGAATCAGATTTGGGCTGTAGTACCCCAATTCCCAGAGCTCTTAATAAAAAGCACCCCATAGAATCACTCCGTGGTTATGTGTTTTTGAACACTAACATTAGTGCTGTCAGAGCACCTCTCCAGTCATCTTTTGCATATTTAGCAGCAGAAAGGAGGAGAAAAGGGTGGGATTGATAGGAGATGCCTGTATTTATTAATTGCTGCTCACCCTTCAGTTCTGATGGCACACAGTGATGGATTTGTAAGAGGTGAGCACCACCACAGGCAGCAAGCCTGCAACACTCACAGTGCTGCAAAGAAAATTGTCAGCTAAGAAATCCCCCACAAAGCTGCCAGGAGGAGTTTTATCAGAAGTCACATAAATTCAGTTTATGACCTTTGTTTATGTGTTTGTTCACCTGCACTGATATGGTCACAGATTTTCAGTTTATCAGGGGAAGCTGAGACATTCCAGGCTCAGGAGGTGCCCGGGAGCATTAAATGCCATCAGAGGAGGGATCAGGGCAGGAAAATTTCAGCTGAAATCTGGGCCAAGTGTCCTTCAGGAGCCAGAAACTTCATTGAAATGGGTGGCAGGGTTTGAAAGGAGGTGCTGTGTGAGGGTGTTTGCAAGGGTCTGAGAATGAGGGAAAACAGGATCTGACTCCATGTTTCAGAAGGCTGATTTATTATTTTGTGATATAATATATATATTTAATATATTATATAATATATTAAAATATATTTTATATATAATATAATATGTATTTATATATTATAGATATAATATATATTATTATTATACATACACAATATATACTATATATTGCATGTATTATATATAATATGTATTTTATATATTATAGATATGATATATATTATATATAATATATACTACTGTAATATATATTATATATATGTATATATAGGTATAAGATATATCTTATATATTCTTACATACTACATTTAATATATATCATACATATAATATATAATAACAAAGACCTTCTTGCTTAAAAAAAAAAAGAAAGAAAAAAAAAGACTGAGTCAATAGAGGAAACCTGAGCTGCATTATTCCCCCAAGTTTCAGAGCTCTCTTCTTCAGGGCCTCCTCTCCATCAAGGTATGAAATCTGGATCAAAAAAAACCACAAACCAGCTTTGCCTCAAAAAATACCCCACAGAACATCTCTGCCTCAAAAAAAAAAAACAACCCAAAACCAAAAAAACCCACCAAACAAAATCCAAACCAACCCTAAAACCTAAGCAAATAAATTCAAAGAGTCAATATTTGAAACAAACAAAGACCATCTTGCCTTAAAAAAAAAAAAAAAGACTGAGTCAATAAAGGAAACCTGAGCTGCATTATTCCCCCAAGTTTCAGAGCTCTGTTCTTCAGGGCCTCCTCTCCATCAAGATATGAAATCTGGATTAAAAAAAAAACAACCACAGAACATCTCTACCTCAAAAAAGACCCCAAAAAACTATAAAAGAAAAACACCCAAACAAACAAAAACCAAATCAACCATAAAACCTAAACAAATAAAATCAAAGAGTCAATATTTGAAACAAATAAACAAAGACCTTCCTGCTTAAATAAAAAAGAAAAAAAAAGACCCAGTGAATAAAGGAAACCTGAGCTGCATTATTCCCCCAAGTTTCAGAGCTCTCTTCTTCAGGGAATCTTCTCCATCAAGATATGAAATCTGGATTAAAAAAAAAATCCTAAAACCACAGAACATCTCTGCCTCAAAAAAGACCCCTCAAAGCAACAAAAAACCAAAACAAACAAGCAAACTCCAAACCAACCATAAAACCTAAACAAATAAGTTCAAAGAGTCAATATTTGAAACAAACAAACAAACAAAGACCTTCCTGCCTTAAAAAAAGAAAATAATAAGACTGAGCTGCATTATTTCCCCAAGATGGCAATTTGTGATTCAGAGCTCTCTTCTTCAGGGCCTCCTCTCCATCAAGGTATGGAATCTGGATTAAAAAACAAAACCACAGAACATCTCTGCCTCAAAAACCCCCTCAAAGCAACAAAAAACCAAAACAAACAAGCAAACTCCAAACCAACCCAAAAACCTAAACAAATAAATTCAAAAAGTCAATATTTTAAATAAACAAACAAAGACCTTCCTGCCTTAAAAAAAGAAAAAAGGAAGACCCAGTGAATAAAGGAAACCTGACCTGCATTATTTCCCCAAGATTCCAATTTGTGATTCAGAGCTCTCTTCTTCAGGGCCTCCTCTCCATCAAGATATGAAATCTGGATTAAAAAAAAATCACAAACCAGCTTTGCCTCAAAAAATAACATCTCTGCCTCAAAAAAAAAAAAAGGCAAAAAACTAAAAAAAAAAATCCAAACGAACAAACTAACCATAAAACCTAAACAAATAAAATCAAAGAGCCAATATTTGAAACAAACAAGGAATTTACTGCCTTAAAAAAAAAAAAAAGACTGAGTCAATAAAGGAAACCTGAGCTGCATTATTTCCCCAAGTTTCAGAGCTCTCTTCCTCAGGGCCTCCTCTCCATCAAGACATGAAATCTTAAAAAAAAACCACAGAACATCTCTGCCTCAAAAAAGACACCAAAAAACTAAAAAAAAAACCCAAAAAACCCAAACAAACCAAATCCAAACCAACCATAAAACCTAAACAAATAAAATCAAAGAGTCAATATTTGAAACAAATAAACAAAGGCCTTCCTACTTTAAAAAAAAAAAGAAAAAAAATAAGACTGAGTCAATAAAAGAAACCTGAGCTGCATTATTTCCTCAAGTTTCCAATTTATGATTCAGCCTCTCTTCTTCAGGGCCTCCTCTCCATCAAGATATGAAATCTGGATTAAAAACCAAAACCACAGAAGGTCTCTGCCACAAAAAAAGACCCCCCAAGACCAAACAAACTCCAAACAAACATAAAACCTAAAGAAACAAATTCAGAGTCAATATTTGAAACAAACAAAGACTTTCCTGCCTTAAAAAAAAGACTGAGTGCATAAAGGGTGGCACTTCCACACCTCACTTTAGGAACAGCAAAAATAATTTTTGCTGCCTGTAAAAGTGAATATTTCAGTCTTTTAGGAGTGCATTTCTGCTTGTAAAAACTTCCTGGGCCTTTTATTTGAGGAAGCTGGGGATGGCAGGAGGCAGATGTTCTCCTCAGAGGTCACGAGCACCCAAGGAATTCTTTTTTTGCACGGGCAGAGGCAGCAGAGCAGATGGTGCTTGTGAGCACAAGGTGGGGAGCAGCTGCTTCCCTGCTTATTTATTTCTTGGCTGGCACAGCCAACAGCTTTGGATTGAGGCAGAGGTGTGGAAGGAGATGTGCTGAAGTGATATTTTTGTCCTAATTCTGTTCAAAAGAGCTCCAAGGGGTGCTCCAAGCTCGTTAAGGGGATTTTAGCAGGGACATTGATGCAGCAATCAATGAGATAAAGGCACTTGGCTGTCCCTGGTCAGCTCAGGACAGCTGGGGATGGACCTATGTGCCCCTTGGGCTGCCTAAAAACAGAGGGCACACAAAATTAGAATAAAAAAAGAGAATAAAAAGCAGTTCTATTTATTAAAGGGCCTTCAGGTACATTTAGGGCAGATAAAACCCACCCAAAATGGACAATGGGTCATGGATTTTCACACTTTGATAAGTTTGGTCCATTTGCATTTTGGGGTGAATCTGCCAATTCCAGCTTCAGCCAATGAAGTCATTGACCCCAAGTTTGCTGCCCCCAACTCCCTTTTGTTCCCATCTCTGGGCCTGAGGCAGTGAGGTGTCCTTGACTGCCAGGCCTGGAGAGGAATTGTTGTGTCTGCCCCAAATGGGGAAGCAGCAGCTCCCACTGTGTGTGGGGTTTGGAGTTCTACACTAAAGAACTGCAGGGTTACAAACAGATGGAAAATAGAAAAGCTGAAATCCTAAGGCACCAGTAAAAAGGGAATATCGAGGGAGGAAATGAAACTGGAGCTTCTGAGAAGGAAAGAGCTGAAGGAGAAGAGTAGAGAATTTCCTACCTGTGGTCCAGCCAGGAGTGGGATCAAAGCTGCCACCAGGAGCTGCTCAGGTACCTCAGGCAGGGCAGGAGGCAGTTCAGGAGCTCAGGATGTTGCTCATTACCTTCCCATTGCTCCCCCTCCCTGCTGCCCCAGGCCAGGCTGGCACTGCCCAACGAGCTGGGCAGCTCCAGCACAGCCCTGCAGCCCCTCCTTGGGCTCCACTTTTTGCCTCTCCCCTCTCCCAGAAGGGATTTTCTGGAGAAGAATCTCAGAAGGATTTTTGTCCCCAGCTGGAATGTTTAGCAGAACAAGGCTCAGCATTCTGGGCTGAGCTTAGGTCAGCTCTGAGGCACCTGGAGGGGCCACATGGATGGCACAGAAACCAAATTAATGACTTTACCTGAGCCAGATCTCTGTGTCTGTGCAGGAGCAGCCCCAGCAGAGCCAGAGCAGCACAGGGAGCCCCCCAGTGCCCACTGCCCACCTCTGTGGGCAGGCAGTGCCAGCCCATCCCATCCCCTCCTTCCCTCCCTTACCCCACTTCAGCTGAGCCAAGGCTTCATTGGAGGCAGTGAAAGTGGCTTTTATTGACTTCCAGACCCAAAAGCACACAAAGCAAACACTTCCAGCAGCAGAACTGGAGGCCCTGGTTCCCCAAGCCTCCCCCACAGCACCCACCACCATTGTGCATTTGTAAGGAGCTGCATTTTATAATCAATTAATTCAGGTGATAACACTGACACTGCTCATCTTTCTCTGGGCCATTAAGCAGAGTTGCTGCAAACAGTGAAAAGGAAATCAAATAATCATAGAAGCAGCAGGAAGATCCAAATCTGCACTTTCAGGGTTTCAAAAGGAGTTTTACAGACCAGTCCCAGTGAGAGCAGAGCCTGACAATCCTCACAGGCTGCTGGCTGAGGGAAAAGAGCCACTTCATTTCCCTGCTCCACCTTCCAGAGGGAATGTTTCTGTGCTCCATGTAGGTGTAAGGCAGGAATATCCAGCAGACAAGCAGTTCAAAGATGACAAAAATAACCTCCTCTTATTGCATAGATGTATATTCACCAGTCTTTTTCTCCTTTTTGCAGGTATCACACCGGGCCCTTCATCCTTTTCCAGCCTGCAGGAGCCTCACTCTTGGCTGGAGGCTGCCCCAGGCCTGGCTTTGGGTTTTCCTGCTGGGCTCCTGAGGTTCCTCAGCCACCTGCAGAGAGGGCTGGCCCTGCACTGCGTGCTGCTGGCTCTCCTGTGTGACCCTGAGCTGCTTTTCACCGTGCCCTGCTTGGTGTCCTCCTCTGCCATCCCCACTGCAGGCTGCAGAGGGAGGTCCCCTGTTGTCACCTCCGGGTGCCCTCCAGCTGCCTCAGCTCTTCCCTGGCTCGGAGCAGGAGTTTTTCCATCTGGTTTGATGGCAGGGGGGTCATCCCCAGCCTCCTGCAGCCCTGAGCCCCTCAGCACTGCCCAGGCCACATGTGAGGAGCACAAGGCCATGGCCCTGTTCCTTCCTTGCCCTGCAGCAGCACCCTGGGGTTCCTTCTTCTCAGGGGGGCTCCCACTGCCCCCAAAACCTTCATCCTGGGCTGGCTGGGCCGTGGGGGCATCAGGGACATCAGAGACATCAGGCACAGCTGTTCCCTCCTCAGCTGGCAGCCTCTCAAACCTCCTGAACCTCCTGCAGTACCTCCTGTGACTGAGCTCATTCCCCATGGCCGAGGCGTGCAGAGCAAATGCAAAGTGCTGCTCACAAAAATCTTCTCACAAAAATCCTTCTCCAGGGAGTCCAAGGGGCTTGGGCACCAACAGAGCCTTCAGGAGCACACACAGATCCTCATTCCAGCCTCACAGCTCTCCTGGGCCAGCTGCAAGGGGAAAAAATCCAACAAAACCCACTCCTCAGCCTGTGCCAGAGCAGAAAATGCCCCTTGGAAATGAAGAGCAGCAAGTGCTCCTCTAAAAATCAAAATTTTATTTTAATTTCTTGGCCCTGTATCAGAGCAGCAAGTGCCCCTCTAAAATCAAATTCCCATTTCATTTCAGAGCTGCAGGTTTTATTGTTTTTAAGTCTGTCTTAGCCTTTGGATGTCACAGAGCATTTAGGAAGTCACTCCCTCCCCAGGACTCTCAGCCCACACTGCACTGCACAGTTATTAGTTTATATTCCCAAAGTAAACACTATTTAGGGCTCCTCTTGTTTCCTAAACCATTTATTAATTCCACAAAGAAATTCACATTTAGGCCTGGTAAGATATGAAGGGGAACAGAAAGGAAAGAAAAATAAAAATACCTCCTTACTGAGAGGAGAGAAATACTTGGCTTTCAGCCCTTGGGTCATTATTTTACCAGTCATCAATTCACTTTTTAGAAAGCACAGCTCCAAACTCAGACATTAAAAGGGGACAACACATTCTGAATGCAGAGAAACATTTCCCCCAGGTTATGTTTGCAAAGGGTCCTTTTACAACTGCCAGGAACCAGATCAGCACTGTGAGGGAAGGAGCAGGAGGAAGTTGGGTGGGAAAGGGACAGAGGGACCTGCACAGAGCCCTAATAATTCCCTTTGGCATTTACCATTGCTTGTTTCTAGCAAACAAGCTAAAAACTCATCATTCAGCAGGACAGAAGTGCCTGTTTCTGGCAGGGAAAACACAAAGCAAACTCAATTTAAACCATTGATCTGCAGCACCTTTAGTCCTGGCTCAGGGTGATAAATTCTGCTCTTAGGCAGGGCAGCAACTGCAGCCCATTTCCCCACACCCTCCCAGCCTGTCCCACTCCAAATCCTGGGCCAATTTTTATCCCCAAATGTTTAAAGTTGCAAAGGGCCCTTTTACAACTGCAGCACTGCCAGGAACCAGATCAGCACTGTGAGGGAAGGAGCAGGAGGAAGTTGGGTGGGAAAGGGACAGAGGGACCTGCACAGAGCCCCAGGAATTCCCTTTGGCATTTACCATTGCTTGTTTTTAACAAACAAGCTAAAAACTCATCATTCAGCAGGACAGAAGTGCCTGTTTCTGGCAGAGAAACCACAAAGCAAACTCAACTTAAACCACTGATCTGCAGCACCTTTAGTCCTGGCTCAGGGTGATAAATTCTGCTCTTAGGCAGGGCAGCAAGTGCAGCCCATTTCCCCACAGTCTCCCAGCCTGCCCCACTCAAATCCTGGGCCAATTTTTATCCCCAAATATTTAAAGTTGCAAAGGGCCCTTTTACAACTGCAGCACTGCCAGGAACCAGATCAGCACTGTGAGGGAAGGAGCAGGAGAAAGTTGGGTGGGAAAGGGACAGAGAGACCCACACAGAGCCCCAGGAATTGGCATCTGCCATTGCTGGAAAGAGGCAAACAAGCTAAAAACTCATCATTCAGCAGGATAGAAGTGCCTGTTTCTGGCAGGGAAAACACAAAGCAAACTCGATTTAAACCACTGATCAGCAGCACCTTTAGCCCTGGCTCAGGGTGATAAATTCTGCTCTTAGGCAGGGCAGCAACTGCAGCCCATTTCCCCACAGCCTCCCAGCCTGTCCCACTCCAAATCCTGGGCCAATTTTTATCCCTAAATATTTAAAATGGGGCAGAAGTGCCACACAACATGATCTGATTACAGCTGGTGCTGCAGAGAGCTCAGGCAGCCCAGCACAGTGAGGGGAAGAGCAGAAAAGCAGATCTATAATTTAGGAATTACAGTTTTTAAAGTGGAGCTAATGGATCCAGAGCAGTTTTGCTGCACTGTTTGAGCTGCTTTTATGGGCAGAATCTGTAAAAATGTGTGATTCCATGGTGGTTAGGCACTTACTTATAAGACTACATGAACTTAATCACTTAAAACTACAGAGTTGCAAGAAAGGAAAAGCAAGAAAAATGAACCCATCCACTTCTACTGGGGGAGAAAAAGCAAAATAAAATAAGAGAGAGATGCTCTTTGATATCAAAGCTGCAAAGAGGACAGGTAACAAATAAATGAATGGTTTGTAAGCAATTGCTGCATCAGCAGCAAGGATTTTGTGTAAATGAATAGAGCCAGGAAATGCTTCATGGCATTTTGGTAGGGCAGTAAAATGCCAGGAGAGGAAAAGGAAACAATAACTTATTTTCTGTTACACTTCTATTTATTTGTCATCACAGCAAAAGGAGCTCAAAATACGACAAAAGACAGATTGTACTGCTGCCATCTCCAAAAGGATTTGTTTATAAAAATATAGATATTTATTACCTGAAGATACCAGTTCATTTTTATATGTAGGAAAATTATTTCCTCTTCCTCATTTGACCATTTCATGCTGTGAATGTTTCATTTTTAGTCCCATCAGCAGAATTTAGTTCAAAGCCAAGACACAATGCAGCATAATTACAGTTCTGCTGAAACCCTAAAGGCAGAGCTCTCCCTCACTAGAGAAGCCAAACAAAACCCTCAAAAATGAAATCACTCCTTCCCAAAAACCCCCAAGTTTGTGCCATGCAGTGCCCACACTCACTTGCAAAGGAAATTTCTTCAAGAAGTTCCCAGCAGGACTTGGGAAGGAGCACCTGGACCTTAAATAGGGCAGGGCAGCCACAGTAAATTGCTTTCACCCAACCTTAATGATTTAATTAATTACTGATCCCTTCCACAGCTGCCTGAAGGACTGGGAGCTGATCTTGCTACCATCACATGAAGTTTCACACCAGAGGGTTCTCTGTATTTAGATATTATTTTCCTTTTTGTCCCTGATGTATTTACAGAGAGCTGAAGGGAAACGTTCTGGGGTCTCTATTTAGGTATTTACACAAAATTGAAAAGAAATGTTGTGGGATCTCTCTCGGTATTTACAAAAAATTGAAGAGAAATGTTGTGGGGTCTTTATTTAGGTATTTACACAAGGCTGAAGGGAAATGTTTGGAGTATCTCTTGAGTATTTACACAAAATTGAAGGGAAATGTGGGGTCTCTATAGGTATTTACACAAAATTAAAGGGAAATGCTGTGAGGTCTCTCTGGGTATTTAGACAGAATTGAAGGGAAATGCTGTAGGGTCTCTCTTTAGGTGTTTAAACAGAGCTGAAGGGAAAGGCTGTGGGATCTCTGGGTATTTACACAAAATTGAAGGAAAATGTGGGGTCTCTATAGGTATTTACACAAAATTGAAGGGAAATGCTGTGGGGTCTTTGTAGGTATTTACAGAGAGCTCAAGGAAAATGTTTTGGGGATGCCTCTGGGTATTTACACAAAATTTAAGGGAAATGCTGTGGGGTCTCTCTTTAAGTACACAAAATCGAAGGGAAATGTTGTGGGGTCTTTCTTTAGGTGTTTAAACAGAGCTGAGGGGAAGTGCTGTGGGGTCTCTATAGGTATTTACACAAAATTGAAGGGAAATGCTGTGGGGTCTCTCTTTAGGTGTTTACACAGAGCTAAAGGGAAATATTGTGGGGTCTCTGGGTATTTACACGAAGCTGAAGGGAAATGTTTTGGGGTATCTCTTTGGGTATTTACACAAAATTGAAGGGAAATGCTGTGGGGTCTCTTTGGGTATTTACACAAAATTGAAGGGAAATGCTGTGGGGTCTCTTTAGGTATTACACAAAATTGAAGGGAAATGCTGTGGCGTCTCTCTTTAGGTGTTTACACAGAGCTGAAGGGAAATGTTGTGGGATCTCTATTTAGGTATTTACACAAAATTGAAGGGAAATGTTGTGGGAAATGTCTCTCTCTGCACAGTGACAGGTTGGAGAGACTTTTGACAGGAAGAGGACAAGGGGGAATGGCTCCAAACTGACAGAGAATGGTTTAGAGGGGGGATTTAGGAAAAAATCCTCCCCTGTGAGGATGGTGGGGCCCTGGCACAGAGCAGCTCTGGCTGCCCCATCCCTGGGAGTGCCAAATTCCAGATTGGACAGGGCTTGGAGCACCCTGGGACAGTGGAGAGATGATTTTTGAGGTTCTTTTCAACCCAAACCACCCTGGGATGCTGTGGCTGCAGAGCAACAGCTGCAGGACAGAAGTGAGGGAATTCCCTTGCAGCTGAGGTGCTGCAGCCACAGAACATCCTCAGGAACAGCTCTGGGTGCTTCTCATCTCCTGGGAGGTGCTGCAGCCCCAGAACATCCTCAGGAACAGCTCTGGGTGCTTCTCATCTCCTGGGAGGTGCTGCAGGCACAGAACATCCTCAGGAACAGCTCTGGGTGCTTCTCATCTCCTGGGAGGTGCTGCAGGCCCAGAACATCCCCAGGAGCAGCTCTGGGTGGTTTTCATCTCCTGGGAGGTGCTGCAGGCACAGAACATCCTCAGGAGCAGCTCTGGGTGGTTTTCATCTCCTGGGAGGTGCTGCAGGCCCAGAACATCCTCAGGAGCAGCTCTGGGTGCTTTTCATCTCCTGGGAGGTGCTGAAGGCCCAGAACATCCTCAGGAGCAGCTCTGGGTGGTTTTCATCTCCGGGGAGGTGCTGCAGGCCCAGAACATCCTCCCTGTCCTCAGGAGCAGCTCTGGGTGCTTCTCATCTCCTGGGAGGTTTTCAGGCCCAGAACATCCTCAGGAACAGCTCTGGGTGCTTCTCATCTCCTGGGAGGTGCTGCAGGCCCAGAACATCCTCAGGAGCAGCTCTGGGTGCTTTTCATCTCCTGGGAGGGGCTGCAGGCACTTGGCAGCAAAGGAGGCAGAGCTGGGGGAGGTTTGTGATCATCTTTTCTCTCTCTCTCTATCTCTGGAAGGATGTTTTGAGTGGCTTTTGTTTCAGAACGTTTTTAACTTGCACATCGTGGTTGGGTTTGATTGTCAGATCACTGGAGGTTTTGGGATTTTTCATCTGGGCTCCTTGGATGTTGTGCAGAGAGGAGAGTGTGAGGAAGGAAGGAAGAAATTCTTGTGTTCCAGAAAGCCAGGCAGGCATCCAACAACCAAAGCAATGCAAAATTGTTTTGTATTGAACAAGAATATTGACCTCTGAATAAAGGAAGTGTTTGGTTTTTGACCAGCTGTTTTCAGAACTTTTTATTTGTTGTGTAAGAGTTCAGGAGAAACAGATTTACAGTGATGAGGAGGGTGATTATTTATAAAGGTGCTTCAAAAGGAAGAGAAACACTGGAGTTCCTAACAGCTCCAGCAGCTCCTAAACACCCCTGAGGTTTTACTTTCTCAAGTGTAACCAATTCTTTTTTTTTTTTTTTAAGGTTTCCTTCTGAATGACAGGAAATTTAATTATAAAAGTTCAAAGCAAGGAATCGGTCTCCTTCTCTGGGCAACAACCGACAGAACAAGAGGACACAGTCTCAAGCTGTGCCAAGGGAGATGCAAGCTAGAAATAAGGAGGAAATATTTTACAGAAAGAGTGGTCAAATGTCGGGTTCAGGACATCCCTTTGGCTGTCCTGAGCAGCCAAGACCCTTGCCGGGGGGCTCAGAGACCCTGGCACAGAGCCCAAAATGCCTCTGTGAGTTTGATTATGGCCCGTGGAGCAAATACCAACCTTCTATGAAGATAGCAAGCCACAAGAGTTTAAGTAGAATATTAGTGAAATTATCACAGGGTGAATTATGTATTTTAGGATTACTGTACAGGGGGGTTATATCCCTGTACAGGGGGGTTATGGAGACAAGATGGAGGAATCGGGGCGTGCCTCGTGCTTCTTCTTTCTTCTTCTTGGCCTCCATCTTCTGTAGTGATGTTGGCACTGACAGATTGGTTTAGAGTAGAAGCTCACTGTCTAACACAGGTGATGGGTATTGGGGAGTAATTGTAAATATTGTACACGCAGTTTGTACTATAAAGACATAACACCAACCTGGGGCAGGCAGAGTGCCTGTGACTGTCCTGCTGAGCTGACCTCGGCAGGGCAAAAGAAAATTTTTTATAGATAAGATAAAATAAACAACGCTAAGACCGAGAGATGAAGAGCTCTGACTCCTTCTTTAAGCGCCGGGCTGGGAAAAGAGACTTTGGAATTCTTCTCGGGGTCACTCTGACAAACCAATGATCCCGACAGTCAAATACTGGAATCATCTACCCAGGGAGGTCGTGGAGTCACCATCCCTCGTAGAGTTTAACAAAAGACTGGATGTGGCACTGGGTGCCATGGTCTAGTTGGGGTGTTAGAACATGGGTTGGACTCGATGATCTTAAAGGTCTCTTCCAACCTAGAAATTCTGTGATTCTGTGATTCTGTGAATCTTAGCGACAGGAGCTAAGATTTCCCAAACACCAAAAAATTAGATTGCACTCCAAGGCAGTTGTGTGACTGGGTGATGCTGCTCCAGCCCCATTTGCAGTGATCCAGGGTGGATTTTAGCAGAGAATTTGCTGCTCATCATCTTAGGAGGGCAGCCTGGGAATGCACTGGGTTAGAGCCACACCACTGCATTGCTCAGAAATCCTCCCATCAGGACCTGCCTGGGTTAGAGCCACAGCACTGCATTGCTCAGAAATCCTCCCATCAGGACCTGCCTAAAGGACAGAGCAGGCAGAGGTGGAATTTGCCTTCACTCATCAGTGGCAGAGTGTGGAGAAGTCAGGGATGTGCCCCAGTGTTGGATTGTATTTGCTGGGTCCCCCAGATGTGGGAAGGAATGATGAATCTGACTCCATGCTCTCAGAAATAATTGATTATTTTATAAAATAATAAATTATTTAGATAATAAATGTATAAAATGTTTAATAAATAAATAATAAAATAAAGAATAAAATAATAAATTATTAAATTCTTTAATATAACTATGTTATATTAAGGAATGCTAAACTATACTAAAGAATACAGAAAGGATACAGACAGAATGCTAAAAAGATAATAATGAAAACTTGTGACTGTCTCCAGAACCTTGACACAGCTTGGCCCTGATTGGCCAATGAGTCAAAATAACACACAACAGAATCCAATGAAACAATCACCTGTGGGTAAACAATCTCCAAACTCATTCCACATAAGCACAACACAAGAGGAGCAAATGAGATAATTATTGTTTTTCTTTTTCTCTGATGCTTCTCATCTTCCCAGAAGCAAAATCCTGAACAAAGGGATTTTTCTGAAAATACAAATGTGACAAAGAAGGAAGAAGGAGCTCAGGACAACACCTCCATCTTGTTCCCATCTACACCACACTAAAAATCCCAAAACCTTAATTTCTCACCCAAGTGTCATGCTACACTACTCTCTATAATCTATTGTCACTGTGATATTTTATGAAAAATCCCTTCTCCAGGATTTCTTCTCCTGGCAAGATGAGAAGCCTCAGCTTCTCCATGTTTTGCTCCTCTGGAATGTGATTTGGAGAATTCTTTACCCAGCATGTGAATTGTTTCAATTTAATGACCAATCCCAGTCCAGTTGTGTTGGGACTCTGGTCAGTCATAGGTTTTTATTATCATTCTTTTCTGGACTTCTGAGGTCTCCTTTCTCTTTCTTTAGTATAGTTTTAGTATGAGAAGAGAAGAGAAGAGAAGAGAAGAGAAGAGAAGAGAAGAGAAGAGAAGAGAAGAGAAGAGAAGAGAAGAGAAGAGAAGAGAAGAGAAGAGAAGAGAAGAGAAGAGAAGAGAAGAGAAGAGAAGAGAAGAGAAGAGAAGAGAAGAGAAGAGAAGAGAAGAGAAGAGAATAATCAGCCTTCTAAGAACTTGGAGTCAATTCTCATCTCACCTCGTCCCGGGGACCCACAACACCCCAACAATTGGTGATAACCAACAATCTATTTCACACTTTTGTGAATTCCAGTCTATTTTGAAGTCTTAGAAGCTTTCTCCATGGATGAGGGTCAGGGTCAGTGCTGCCCTGGGGGTCAGGGCACCCCAGAGCAGACACAGGAATATTCCCAGTGCCCTGTGTTCCCACACTCAGGAGTTCTGCTGCTCCAGGATGGCCTTTCCCTGCTCTCAGGGCAGGGGCAGGACTTTCAAAGCATTCAGATGCTTCCAGACTTTGCTCTAAATGAGTCACATTTAAAAAATTTAGCCTTTCATCTTTTGTTTTATCTGGTCAAAGCAAAGAGAGCCCAGTTGGTGTTCCAGGATCTGCAAGGAAATCACCAGGGGAGGGGCAGCTTTCATTCTGAGGCCACTGGTATCAATATTCAGCATTTTACCAAACACTTCACAAGCTGAAAAGGGCAAAACCATCAGTTCTGTCACTAGAGTCAATGCAAATATCAGAAATGAGGCAGTCTCCTCTGACAAAGGCTTTTAAAACCATTAAAATTGCCAAAGCCAAACCTCCCCCTTGTGTAATTTTGGGTAGGTCAGGCAAGGACAGAGCAAAACAGGAAATACTGAGGGTAAAGCTTAGCTTTACAGAACCTGGGCTTTACAGAACTCGGGGCACATCTGAAGATTACAGAGCCTGAGCTTTACAGAACTTGGGGCACATCTGAAGCTTTACAGAGCCTGGGCTTTACAGAACTTGGGGCACATCTGAAGCTTTACAGAGTCTGGGTTTTACAGAACTTGGGGCACATCTGAAGCTTTACAAAACCTGGGTTTTACAGAACTTGGGGCAAATCTGAAGCTTTACAGAGCCTGGGTTTTACAGAACTTGGGGCACATCTGAAGCTTTACAGAGCCTGGGCTTTACAGAACTTGGGGCACATCTGAAAACCCCAGATGAATGTGATGACAAAAAAAGCAGCAGAACTGGGATATTGTAAGAGGAATTTTAGCTGATTTTTTTTTCTTATTTACCAAGGAACTTTTTACATTGCAAACACTCAGTTTGGTGTAATAAAGTCAGGGCACTGCAAAAACGTCTTCCCCAGAATTCCTGCAGCAATGCATGTGGGAGATTATTCCATGATTTTTCTGAGAAAGGAAGGAAAAAAATCACTCATTTTCCAGAGTATGAGAGAACGTCCCTAATTCAGATTGCAGCTTTTTTAATTAGATGTAAACACCAAAATTCCAGCAGAACTGAAGAGCTGCACAGCCCCACTGATGTTCCTGTAATTTGGTGATCACCTGGCAGGTTTGAGGATGATGTTTGTGAGACTCCAGCCTGCAGAATTATTCTGTATTATTCCTCTTGGGGTGGAGATTGATCCCTGTCACCTCTTTGAGTGTGGCACCAACAATACCATGTAATTATGTATTTATTGTCACTCTTGATTAGCCCCACACCTTCAGTCACAGGGGGAAGGAGCTGCTGTGTAATTTTGACAGGATTCCATGAGCTCTGGGATGCTTTTATAAATCACAAGCACAAAACACAGTGCCAGAGGTTGATCTGAGCATCTGAGAGAGGCAGAGGGATGCACAGAGGTTTTTGTTGCTCTCTGCTTCTTTCCCCCTGATTTCCTCAGGCCTCTGTGCTCTCCTGGCAAGGAGGAGCTGCCAACTCACTGATTTGGAAATCTAAATTCTATGACACAAGGACATAATCTCCAGCCTAACAGCAGAGCTTTGCCAGAGGCAGCCAAACCCAGAACCTTTGGGATCATGAGGAGCAGCCACAGAGCATCCTCTGAGTTATTTAAGGGCAGAGGAGACATTTCCATGGGCAGGCTCTCAATCAGATTGGGTCATAAGGAAAAAAACTGAAATTAAGCAAGTGTGGCTTAAGCAGAGAGGTTTGGAGTGTGGCAGCCTGGTCTTTGGAGCCACAGGAAATCTTTTTTAAGGGTGCACCAAACTCCTGATGTGATTAAGCACTTAAAGACAGTAAAACCAATCAGCCCTTAAATGGAAGGCTTGCTCTCAACATCCCCAGCTCCTGCCTTGCCTTTAACTCAACAGCCTCAACCCTTTTTTTTGGGGTTAAAAGAAACCATCTCCTGGTTTCTTTTAACCCCAAATCCTCAGCTCCTGGTTTGCCTTTAACTCAACCATCCCCACCTCCTATCTTCCTTTGGCTCCACATCCTCAGCTCCTGGTTTGCCTTTAATCCAACATCTCCAGCTCATTGTGTGCCTTTAACTCAACCATCCCCAGCTCCTGGTGTGCCTCTAACTCAACAGCCTCATCTCCTGGTTTGCTTTAACCCAAAATCCTCATCTCCTGGTGTGTCTTTAACTCAACCATCTCCATCTCGTATCTTCCTTTGGCTCCACATCCTCAGCTCCTGGTTTGCCTTTAATCCAACATCCCCAGCTCCTGGTGTGCCTTTAACTCAACAGCCTCATCTCCTGGTTTTCTTTAACCCAAAATCCTCATCTCCTGGTGTGCCTTTATGTGGACAGTTTTTTTACTGAGACATAGTCCATGGGAAAAGTAACATGAGAAAGAGCATCTGAGAAAGCAACAGATGTCTAATTCAAGGACATGGTTTCTTTGAGCAAGAAGTTGTTTTGTAAATTATGTGATAACAGGAGGTAAAAAAGAAGCCACAAACATCTTAAGAAAAGGTGGGACTGATTTTTTTAGCTAACCAAGAGTGAGCTTTAGTTTTGCAATATGCATGAGCCTAATTACTGTGATTATAAAAGTATTTCTGTTAATCAATAAAGTTGAGATTTGTCTGCATTAGAGGATGAGCAAGTCTCCCATCTACCTCGCCACCTTTAACTCAACCATCCCCAGCTCCTGTCTTCTTTTAACTCAACCATCCCCAGCTCCAGGTTTCTCTTAACTCATCATCCTCATCTCCTGGTGTGCCTTTAACTCAACCATCCCCAGCTCCAGGTTTCTCTTAACTCATCATCCTCATCTCCTGGCTCCTTTACCCATCATTTCTTGCCCCCTGTGGGTGCTGTTAGTGAGGGTGCACACAGAACACCAGAGCTGGAAATGCTTTCCTTAGGGAGGATCTTGCTCTCCTTCACATTGGAGTTTTCCAGCTAATACAAATAATTGTTTCCATTTTATTTTTTTTTTAATCCCCATGAGTTCTAGCAGAATAATGTGGTGTAAAAACCTTTTGCTTGAAAGAAATGAGGCTGTATTGTTTTCCTGATTCCCAGCTGCACCACATAATTCCTAAATTCAGTGAGAGCTGTGCCACCAGACAGGTTTGATGGGAAAACTCCCTTCTATTTATCTCTGTATAATTAGAGATTAGCATTGGATATGCAGGTGTCAGAAATTTATTGATTATTTGCAGCAAAATGACCACAAGCAGCTTTTTTTGTTGTTTACAGCTCCTTCCACAGGGCTCCAGCCTGAGCTCCTTGACCTCCACCCAGCCAGCAGAAACCATAAAGCAAATGCCAAGTTCTGCAAAGCCAAATTCTGTAAAGCAAATGCTGTAAATGAGTCACATTTGGAAATTTAGCCTTTCATCTTTCATTTTATTGGGTCTAAGCACAGCAAGCCCAGTTGGTGTTCCAAGATCTGCAAGGAAATCACCAGGGGAGGAGCAGCTTTCATTCTGAGGCCACTGCTATCAATATTCAGCATTTTACCAAACACTTTACAAGCTGAAAAGGGTAAAAACATCAGTTCTGGCATTGGAGTCAATGCGAATATCAGAAGTGAATTATCAGAACGTTCTTAACCCAACATTTCATAGCAGCCAGTGTTAAAATGATTTAACATTTATTGATTCCAATTGCAACAGACATCACACAATGCATTTCCAATAGTGGTGACAAGCAAGTGGGGTGAGAGGACAAGTGTAATTAATAAATTAGACATCACTTAACCCTGTGCAGCCACACACCCAGGAAGTGCACAGCCCTAGGCAGGGTATAAATACATCAATAAATACATAAATACACTTTCTGTAGCATGGAACAGCCCCAGCAGAGACAGGAGGGAGGTGCCACTTGCAGAGCACACAAATTTTAAATTTAGCACCTTTAGTTTTCAGTTTTTCAAAGCAGGTTCTGCCACCACCACCCTGATTCTGGGTCCTTTGGGGCACAAGCCCCATTTGGCAGGGTGGAGGCAGCAGGGTCAGCTCTGGCTGCAGACAAACCCTCAGGGTGTTCCGTGGTTGCTGCTCCAGGTTCCACATGCTCCTTCAGTGCTCCTCTGGCTCTCCCTCACTGCTAATTTGGATTTTCTCCTCCTCCTCGTCCTGCTGGGTTTCTGGCAGGCAGGCTGGGCTCTCCTCTGCCTTCTCTTCATCCTGCCCTGCCCCACCAGCAGCTCCTTCCACACCTTCAGGAGCACCAACCTCACCTTGGCCCAGCTGGAGATCATGTGGAGCTTCAGTTTCTTGTCCCCCCTGCTCTCGTGCAGCTCCCTGCCCATCTCTCATGTCCTCTCCTGCCTCTGCAGCCCTCAGGGGCAGCTCTGGCTCCTCCAGGGGACACAAAGCAGCCGTGGTGTCACCTTCCTTCTGCATGGGCACTTCCCAAGGAACCTCCCCAACACAGGTGTCCTCTGCAGCCCCAGCACGCTCAGCCTGCTGCCCTGCAGCCCTCAGCAGCTCAGATGCTGCAGCAGCCTGACCATGGTCAGCAGACACGTGGACATCAACCTGCACCGTGGTCCGAGTGAGAGGTGTCACCCCCTGCTCCCCACAGCGGGGCTCAGGGGACAAAGAGCTGCCAGGGGGACACTGAGCAGCCTCAGCCTCGCTGCTCTCCTGGCGATTTTGGGGTTCTTGTGCCTCTCCTGGGAGCTCCTGGGGTTCCTGCAGCTCTGGGTGAGGTTTGCCTTCGGGCTGCTGGGACAGCTCAGCCCCTTGCGTGTCTCTGGCAGCCACAGGGGCCTCGCTGTGCTGAGCCCTTGGAGAGGAGGCCGAGTCTCCTTCCTCCTCTCCAAATTCACTTCCAGACGTTTCCAGCACCATGGTGGCAGCGGGGGGCTCAGGGGTCCTGCGGGTGCGCGCGGAGTGGGGATGGCGCTCCCCGGTCCAGGTGGCTGCGTCACAGCACACCCGGGCAGCCCTCCTGCCCTTGGCCCTGAACACCACCCTGGGGAACACACAGGGCCTCCTGTTCTTCCCAAAAACACCTCCCATGGCCGAGGGGAACACAGAAAATCCAAGGGGCTGAGGAGGAGCTGGGAGCTCTGGCTCTGCAGGAGGAAGGGGCTTCACACCTGTGGAAATTGATATTTATTAGCCCACGCTCATTAGGGTCAGTTAATCACCCAATTGCCACCCTGGGATGTGAGCTGAACAGGTGGAATTGCACCAGAGGAGACACAGGGACCTTTTAAGAAATAACAGTCTGAAAAGAGGGAAAAAAGAGAGAATTGGTCAAAGCAGAGCACTCTGGAAAACAGCGGCAGATCTCAGGAGCCACTCTTCACTACAGTCAAGGAAATGTTTAAACTTCCAGTAATAGGTGGGAGCAGGAGGGAAGAGAAGAAAGGCAGGCAGGAAAAAATTACAGATAAATTTGAAATTCACAGGACAGAACAGGGTTTATTCCTGAATAATAACATTAGGAGAGGACTGCAAGAGACACAAGCAAAGTAAAAGGTAAGATAACATCTCCCAGCACAAAACTAATTCAAGAACTGAGAAGCAAGGCCTGCCCTAAACATTGAAATGAGTTAAACCCAACACAATTACTTGTGCTCAAAGAGGCCCAGACTGTAAAAATGTGCATGAATTAAAGGAAGGAACCCATCCCATAAAACCCAAGCAGCAAGAGAGCTGCCAGACCCACAGAGCCCCTGCTCACCAGCACTGCTCCACACCCCACTGAAGATCCCTCACCTGGGAGCCAAAACCTCACCTGGGCTTAAATAGGGGCAGGGGTCACACTCAATCCCTTCCCCCCTTGGCTCCCAACCTTAGTTCCAGCAGGTTCTGAAGTTCCCTTACTCTATTTTTATTTCCCCAGGCATTTCCAAGCCCTTGGGAACAGGATGTGGCTGTGCTCCTGTGTGCAGGTGATAGTGATGAACTTCACTTTGGTAATTGCCATTGGATGTTTAAAATCAAACTCAAGATTTACACAGAGCAGCCATGGACAAGACAAACTGACCTCTGGTTAGAAGTGGTGATGCCAAGTGGCAGAAAAACCAGGCTGGGTTTGTGTGTAACTCACAAATGACAATACTGGCGTTGTAATCTCCCATTTTATTTCATATTGAGCAGTTAGGGGTGAAAAATTATCCCCCTTTCCCACTTGTGTGCTGTCTTCAGCTGGCTGAGTGGTGCAATTAGCAGTTTTACAGTGGCTGCAGATGATTTGAAGCATCCCAGGCACAGCTGATCAGCCTCTGCTGGCACTGACATTGCCCAGCCCTGCTCGTGTTTGCTGGCTGGGAGGGAGCTCTAACGTGGAATCGGTCACAGGGGCAAAACACAAAAGCAAATATCCATTAAAAACAAACTAATCCCAGCCAGGAGCGTGAAGGCAGAGCCTAAATATCCACTGCCAGCAGCACCAGTGCTGTGGAATGGAAAAAAAAAATCAAAATGGATGCATTCCAGGCTTCTTTTATGTACACAAAACCCCCTCAAATCTACAATTTTGGATGCCAGATCTGGTTCAGCATCCTCAACTTTGCTGAGCTCCAGTGGCTCCCTGAGAGCAGAGAACAAAGGAGGAGCTCTTGGCGAGGTAAATCCGTGTGTGCAGCCAGAGCTGGGAGCAGAGCAGGACAATGTGGCCCTGCTGCCTCCTGATGTGCTCCAGCATCTGCTCTGCCCGATAACAGGCAGGGCTCTGGGCTTGGTGGCACTGCAGGGTCACAGTGCCATGGCTGGCAGGGCCTCACTCTGGCTCTGCTGTGCTTTCACAGCCTTTATTTAAAAAAAAAACTCCTTTCTAGGCTTCATTGGAACTGAAACTCAGAGGCAGAGCAGGATTTCTTTGACTTGTGGAAACTTCTGTAAACTAATCCATGATTTTCACATGTGACAAGCACAGATGACAGTGCAGCCATGATATTTTGTGAAAAATCCCTTTGGCAGGATTTTTCTCCTGAGAAGCTGAGAGGCCTCAGAAACGAAATGTAACCAATGGTTATCTGCTGCTGTGGAATGCAACAGGTGGATCTTTGATGGGTCTCATGGGGTTGTTTTTAATTAATGGCCAATCACAGTCATCTGGCTCGGACTCTCTGGTCAGTCACAAGATTTTATTGTCATTCCATTCCTTTCCTTTTCCTTGCTAACCTTCTGATGAAATCCTTTCTTCTATTCTTTTAGTATATTCATAATATATAATTTTCTTTTAATATCATATATATCATAAAATAATAAATCAGCCTTCTGAAACATGGAGTCAAGATTCTCATCTCTTCCCTCATCCTGGGACCCCTGTGAACACCACCACAATTGGTGACCCTGAGTGACAGAAAATCCACAGACAGCACGTGCAGAGTGTCACACAGCAGTGGCTGAGAGCTCTGGTGGCTTTGGGGACATTGATGCTTTGCAAAACAACACAACTGGAAGGAAACTGCATCCCCATTGTGTGGGGGAATGTCAGGCACTGCAGGTGGTTGGGAGAGTTCTGAGATTTAAAATGTAGAATTTAAAATAAAGATTTAAAGAATTTCTTACCCTTGAATCATGGTGAAATATGGAAAATGTGTCTGGTGTACTTTCACAGCTTTTCAAAGCCTTTTGCTTTTTAATATTTCTTTTTAGGCTTCATTGGAACTGAAATTCAGAGGCAGGGCAGGATTTCTTTGACTTTTGGAAACTTCTGTGAGCTAATCCATGGTTTTCACATGTGAACACAGATGACAGCACGTGCAGAGTGTCACCTGGCAGAGGGCTCTGGTGGCTTTGGGGACATTGATGCTTTGCAGAACAACACAGCTGGAAGGAAATTGCATCCCCATTGTGTGGGGAATGTCAGGACTGCAGCACAGGGAGCTTGGCAAGTGGATTTGCAAATCCTGAAGATGTTGTAGGGATTTATTGAAGTGTTCTGGGCAATGGGAAAATGCTCAGCCATCAGCTCATCACAAGGTTGTTGGGATATTTCTGAGATTTAAAGTGTAGAATTTAAAACACAGATTTAAAGAATTTCTTACCCTTGAAACATATGAAATAAATATATGAAATATTCTTGTTTAGAAAGCCCAACTTTGACCCATTTGAAACAACCCAGAAAATCTCCTGCATGTAAGATAGCACAAGAAATGGCAACATACACACACACAAGTGGAGGGAGGAAAATCCTCCTGTCAGAGCAATCACATCTCCTTCCTTTACCAGGCTTAGTCTTTGTTCCAAAAGCCTTTTCCAATCTCTGCTACTTTGATATATTTAAAAGGGCTGTTCTAAAAAAAACATACACTTCTTTTTTTGACAAATAAAAGGAAATAATCACAGCTCCTCCAAAGAGCCGGGCCCAGCTGTCAGCCAGGATTGTGCTGCAGGATGGAATGCTGCACACCAGCACCATTACAGAGCCTTTCCCTGGCATCATTGCTGACAAGGAGCAGGCTGCAGGCAGCTCAGGGCATCACTCTTTGTGTTTGGGGTTTTTATTGCAGAGTTCAAGCTGTTTCCTCTTTACAGAACTGTTCCTGCCAAATGGCAAAGCCTTGAGGTGTGTTTGGTGTGGCATCAAACCCGGGGATGGTCACCCTGGTTCAGCACAGAGCTGGCATCACAACAGGAGGGCACCACAGGGCTGGAAATCTTCTCAGGGAACAGGAAGGGTTTTCCACTGGAGATCTGCAGCTTTGCTCTTCCAACTTGACCTTGGAAACTCTGCCTGGCCCCATCCCCACACTGAGGAGCCACAGGCCCAGGACTGTCAGTGGTTAATTTAGTGTGGCATCAAACCCAGGGATGATCTGCCATGGGGCTGCCCTCATTCATCACAGAGGAAGAGAACACCACAGGGCTGAAAATCTTCTCCTGAAGGAACAGGAAGTGTTTTCCACCACTGGAGCTCTGCAGCTTTGCTTTTCCAACTCAGCCTTGGAAACTCTGCCTGGCTCCACACTGAGGAGCCACAGACGCAGGACTCTCAAGGGTTAATTTGGTGTGCCATCAAACCCAGGGATGATCTGCCCTCATTCATCACAGGGCTGAAAATCTTCTCCTGAAGGAACAGGGAGGGTTTTCCACCACTGAGCTCTGCAGCTTTGCTTTTCCAAGTGGTGTAAAACATGGACTTAGCCTTGGAGACTCTGCCTGGCCCATGTCCCCAGGCTCAGGAGCCACAGGCCCAGGACTCTCAAGGGTTAATCTGATGTGGCATCAAACCCAGGGATGATCTGCCATGGGGTTGCCCTTATTCATCACAGAGGAGCAGGACACCACAGGGGTGAAAATCTTCTCTTCAAGGAACAAGAAGGATTTTCCATCACTGAGCTCTGCAGCTTTGCTTTTCCAGCTTGACCTTGGAAACTCTGCCTGGCCCATGTCCCCAGGCCCAGGACTCTCAATGGTTAATTTGGTGTGGCATCAAACCCAGGTACAATCACCCTGGTTCAGCACAGAGCTGGCATCACAACAGGAGGACTGGTTGGCCATTTTGTGACCATTTTTGAGTTCACCTAGGGTCTACCCCTGGCTGGGCTCTTGTGCTGCCCAAGGTGGATCTGTTGAAGCCTCCTAAGAAATCCCTACTCTATTCTTTAACTCTGTCTAGTGTCTGTTCTAGGTCAGCCTTCTCAAGGCATCAACCACAGGGCCAAAAGTCTTCTCCTGAAGGAACAGGAAAGGTTTTCCACCACTGAACTCTACAGCTTTGCTGTTCCAACTCGATCTTGGAAACTCTGTCTGGCCCCTGTCTCCAGGCTCAGGACTCTCTGTGGTTAATTTGGTGTGCAATCAAACCAGGGATAATCTGCCCTCATTCATCACAGGGCTGAAAATCTTCTCCTCAAGGAACAGGAAAGGTTTTCCACCAGTGGAGCTCTGCAGCTTTGCTTTTCCAATTCAACTTTGGAAATTCTGCCTGGCCCCATCCCCACACTGAGGAGCCACAAGCCCAGGACTCTCAATGGTTAAAGAATATTTTCTGTAGCACAGCTCCTGCTCAGAATCCTCCTCAGCAGAATTAGATAGCCAGCTCGTGGTCACAAATGTGATTGAGGCTGATTTCCCTCAGGGTTACTTGTTCAAGCCTTTTTCCTGGCTGAATTTGGGACAAAGAGTGGCAGTGAACACCCAGATCCCTCCTAGACAGCAGCAGCAGTTGGTAACTTTGGGAGAACAAACAAAAAGTAAAACAATCGAGTTCAAGCAGCTGAGCTTTCAGTCAGCTTTGTGTGTATGTTTATTTAACACCTTCCCACCTTTCAGACCAAGCAGCCCATGGGTTAAGAGCACTGCAGACACAGCCCACCCGAGCAATAATTGGAGTTGATTGGCTCAGAGAAACCTTTTTGAAGAACAGAAAGTGTTCCAGACACCTCCTTTCCCCAGTAAGGGAAGGAAGATTATTTGTTTTGCAAATTTTACACACAGGAGGCTTTGTCAGCCTAAGGGCAGGGAGAAGGACAGAAGTCAAGGTGTTAAAAAGCCCATCCTTCTCCCAAAGTGCTAAATTTCACCTCAAATATCTCTGGTCACACTCAGCTCTTCCTCCTCAGCCTCCAGCTCTGTGCAAGATATCAAAGAGGCACCTGCAGAATATTTTGTCTTGCACTTTTCCCATCAGCATCCCATTCCTCAGTGCCTAAAATAAAAATCTCCAATCCACCACCCTCCGTCCCCCCACATAAACCTCTGGGCACTTTGTGTGGTCAGACCTTGCTCAAAAAGCTCCTTTAAAAGGAGTCAGTCCCTATTTCTCCTTTGAAGTGTAAAGAAAAGCACTCCACAGTTTTTGCCATATTCTCTGTTCTCATTTATTCCCAGCAATTAAAACACACTCAGTTTGGGGTTTTGCCATGATCTTTAAAAGTGTATTTTATTGGTTGCACAGTGGGAGGAACATTAAAAGTCAGTAGATTTCAGCTGCATACACTGACTTCTGCATTCTGATCAAGACTACATTTTAACTTTGCATAAATTACACAGGTTACACAAGCACTTCCACTACTACAAGAGAGAAAGAACAAGCCAGAATTAGGATTTAATCATCTTCCTGTGAAAATATTTTGTTCAACATTCACAAGAAAGCAGGAAGCATCAATACAAGAGAATTATTCAGGGAGGTTGTTCAATATTTCATTATTCTGAGGTAGCAGAAGTGGCTGTTGGCCTCACAGAAAACATCTGACTGCACACAATTAGAGGAGCAGTTTTCTATTCTGTTCCCAGACTCTTCAGACCAACCCATCACCAAACCTCACTGGGGGAATGCAGCAGCAGCTCAGTGAGATCCTGGTTTGAGTCAATCAGCGAGGCACAATCTGAAAAACAGCTCCTGGGAAAAGCAAGGAACAGATCTGTGACTGAACAACTCAGGAGAACATCTGGAAGGCTCTGTAAAAATTCACAGATCTGCCAGGCAAGAGTTTCTGAAGTCTGGGACAGATTCTGCAAAATCCTGAGTCCAACAGCTGGGGCTGTAAGGGGTTAACCCCTTCCTGAGGGCAGGAGCCTCATCCTTGTCCCTGCACAGGTGTGACCCGAGGACCAAACACCTCAAGCTTCAACTTTCTCAGCCTCCATTTCCCCACTGCTCCCAAGCACTCGAGGCAGTGAGGGGGGCACAAGTGGGAGCTCAGCCTCTTGCTGTGCAGGAAGAAAAGCTGCTGGTGCTTCTGAAAACTGCACAATCCCATCCTGCAGCTCTGCCTCGGCTCCTGGGGCACAGCCCCTGCTCCCCTGCTGCCCCAGCTCACACTGGGCTCCATCCTGGGGCTGCTGCAAGATCTCACCCAGCCCTGTGCACCCTGCACAGCTCCCCAGGGGCTGGGCAGGTGGCACAGGGCCCTGCATGCCCTCCTTCAGGAGCTCCAGCAGCTGGCTTGGTGCCTCCAGAGATCCCCACTGCGGGCACAGGGGCTGCCAGGACACAGCAGAAGAGGAGTAGAGCTCAGCCACCCCCTGTGCTATGACCTCTGAGGGGCTCTGCAGGGTCAGCAGGGACATGGCCTCCACCAGGTAGCTGAGCTCAGCCCTCTGGGCAGACTGGGGGCTTGGCCCAGCAGCTCCAGCCCTGTCTGTGCCCTCCACGGGCTCAGGCCCTGCCACCTGCACAGCACACAGGGACAGGTCCATGCCCACCAGAGCCCCCAGGGTGTCTGCAGGAGGTTCTGCCCCAGCTCCAGCCTCACTGGAGAGCTCCATGAGGCTGGGGACATCCCCCTCCTGCAGGGTTAGCCCAGCACAGGAGCCTTCCTCACTGCCAGCCTGCTCCTCCTCAGCCCCCAGAGCTCCTACAGCAGCACCAGCTCTCATCTCCTCTTCTGCCTCATCCACTTTCTCCTGCTGGCTCAAACCTTCAACTTCTTCATCCTCCTCATCAGCAGGGGCCACAAAGAAGTCCATGGGATTCCAGGCTGCCTCCCACCTGTGGGAATTTACAAAATCAGAGGTTTTTGGGGAAAGCTGCACAAGGCAGGCCTCAGAGACAGCAGAACTGTGATTAGAGCTAAGCAGCATCCATGAAATAGGTCAGCAGAAAAATAATTTAAACAGTAGAAAAGTAAGGACAAATAGAACAATGGTCTGTGTATTAACACTTGTCTAGAATAACTCTCTAAGTTACAGAAAAGTTTATCTAGCAAGATATTAGGAAGTTCTAAGCTTAATAATGGAGCTCTGTGTATTGTGTTTAAGGGTTACAAGCAGGTATTGTATTTGAAATAAGCAAGCACTGTTTAACCAAAGGTACCTGTGCTTATAGTGGTTGGATAGAACTACTGTCAATATAGAATATATACTATACAAATATAAATACTGTCAATGTGCTTTCACTTTGTGTGATTGGTCAAGAAACTTATAAAGTAAGTTGTAACATTAAATTCTTAGTCTGCTGCCTGGGATGTGAGCTGGTGGCATCTTTCCATTGTCATAACCATGTAGTGAGACTGATGCTGGAAAATCAAACAGCTCAAGGCAGTTCCACAGCAGCCCTGTCCTGTTGGTGATTTGTACATAACCCCCTGCCAGTGTCACCCACCCTTCTGCAGCACAGCAGGCATCTCCACTCTCCTCCAGAGCACCAGCTGAGCCCTGCTGCCCCTGGAGCAGCTCCTTGGAGCCCTGCCTGGGCACCTTCAGGGCTGGGGTGGGGGGCTGTGTGTCCGAGAACGTCCGTGTGTCCCTGGGGCTCTGCAGGATGGGCTTGGTCTCACTGGGCTCTGGGTTTGCTGCCTCCTGCTCCCTGCACCTCTCACAGGGCACACAGCACAGCTGCTGGCTGAGGCTGCTGCCCATGCTGCCACCACACTGCACCTGCAGGAAAAAATGGCATTTTTAGCATGGATGTTTCCTCAAGTACCAGAGGTTTGGTGGTTTAGCTCCCACAGACACCTTCAGGCAGCAAAAATGGCATTTTCAGCATAGATGTTCCCTCTTGCCCTACAGGTTTGGTGGCTTAGCTCCCACAGACACCTTCAGGCAGGAAAAATGGCATTTTATCACTTTTTAGCATTTCTCACAGGGCACACAGCACAGCTGCTGGCTGAGGCTGCTGCCCATGCTGCCACCCTACAGCACCTGCAGGAAAAAATGGCATTTCATCACTTTTTAGCATGGATTTTCCCTCATGTACCGGAGGTTTGGTGGTTTAGCTCCCACAGACACCTTCAGGCAGCAAAAATGGCATTTTTAGCATTGATATTTCCTCACATCCCAGAGGTTTGGTGGCCTATACACCACAGTCTACCCACAGACACCTTCAGGCAAGAAAAATGACATTTTTAGCATGGATGTTTCCTCAAGTACCAGAGTTTTGGTGGTTTAGCTCCCACGGACACCTTCAGGCAGGAAAAATGGCATTTTATCACTTTTTAGCATTGATATTTCCTCAAGTACCAGAGGTTTGGTGGCTTAGACACCACAGTCTACCCACAGACACCTTCAGGCAGGAAAAATGGCATTTTTAGCATTGATGTTCCCTCACATCCCAGAAGTTTGGGGGTTTAGCTCCCATGGACACCTTCAGGCAGGAAAAATGGCATTTTATCACTTTTTAGCATTGATATTTCCTCCCACCATTACCAAACTGACCTTCCCACACCTGGCAATGTTTTCACACCTTGGGCAAATGGGACAAAACCATCACTGCCCAAGCTGAGCAGCTCAAATGCAAAAAAAGAGTTTCAGAACCCAAACCCCAGCCCTCAATGTAGGATTCCCATCAGTCACCAGGCAGGTTTGTTAATTAGCAGAGTTTGTTAATCAGCACCCAGGAGTAGCTGCTGTTAATTCTGACAAGTAACAGCTCAGGTGCAGCATTTTACAAGGGCAACTCCTTCAGCTGGAAGGGAAAACTGAGTTTAGACTTGCAACTGGAAAATAGACTTGCAACCCCACAAAATAACAACAAACCCAGCCATGAGAATGCTCCTTATTAATTACAATAAAATACTTGGACTGCCCACAGAGGAAATTATTTTTTTCTGATTGGGTGGGACAGAAAAAGGCAGTTTCAGTCTCTGGGCTCATCAGCACCACCTCACAGCATAATCCATTAATTATTTTGCAGACCCAAGCCCAGATGTTTTGGAGCAGCACATTTCCAGCTTCAGAACAGCCCTCCAGCTTCTCCTCCAGCACTGTATTTACAAGAGCTGTTAGAAACATTAAATCTGAAGACATTAATTTAAGAAATGAGCTCTTAAACACCAAAATATTGTGGAAGCCCAAACTTATTTTGTAGCACAACAGAACACCTACCCCAAGAACCAGAATTACCAATGGCCAGGTGGTTTCTTCCAAATTTCTACTTTTATATTTGTATTTCCTCTAAGAAAATGACAAAAACTCCAAGGCAAAGTGTTTTATGTTGTCCTCTGAACATTTAAAGGGAATTTAAACAATGAACATACTTTCATTGGAAGGAACATCAGTTTTGAGTAAGAGTTTCATCATTTAGATGAAAACTAAAATTAAACCTACATACACCATCATTTGAGGGCCCAAAGTGAGCTAAAAACCACACAGGATAATCCCAGCATTTTATAATTTCCATATTTTCCCACCACCATAATTAACCAAAAAACCCTGAAGAGCTGGGTTAAAAATCATGGGTAAAAATAGAGACTTACCAGCTTAAAACAAAAGACCCCACAAAACACAAGAAAAAACCTCCCAGGTGCCTTTTGGAGCTCAAGCCCAACCTAAATACTGCCAAGGGCTCACACAAAACCCCTTCCCCCAGCTCCTGGAGCATCAATGCCCTGAACCTTTAGTTCCTCCCCACTCTTTGGGAACAGCTGCTATGGCCCCATCCTTTATTCTACAGCTGAGAGTGTTTTACTGGTCCTTCTGTGCTGCTTTTTTGCAGCAAAGTAAAAATAAAAAGTAAAAATAAAAAGGCAGCTTCTGTTTATGGCTGAGGAGTGACCACCAGAGATATCCTGGAATAACACAGTGGCATAAAGCAAAGGGATATCCAGGAGCTGGATGTGGATTTGGGATTTCCCATGGGTAATTTGGGGAAAAAATCAACAATCCAGGTCAAATCCAGCACTGGGAATGAACTCATTGCCATGGGCAGTGCTTTGATATTTTAATATTAAAATTATACAAATAAATTCCATTAACCCTAAATAATTAATAATGTTAATAATGTTAAAATAATAGACCTAAAAGGTGTTTTTTTATTTATGGTTCACCCTCAGTTTTGACTGACAGAGAAGGGGAATGATCTTTCCTAATGAGGAATAAATATGAGGTAAGAGAAAGTATTTTTGGTGAGATTTTGTTTTGCTTTTGACAGCTTCTGGCTATTTCCACAGTTCTCACAGCCTGTGAGTCAGTGCTTAGTTTACTTCATGAATTTCCTCATGACTTTATCACCTGTAAATATGATTGATTTGAGCCAAATTTGGTGAAAATGCCCCTTCAGGCTCAGTCAAGTACAAAAGGCTTTCAATGAGAATTGGACAATCAGCAAAGAAAATTATTAAACTGAGAAATGGCAGAGCTGCCTGCTTTAAACCTGTTCCCCCTGTTCTCCATATAAATATAAATATAAATATAAATATAAATATAAATATAAATATAAATATAAATATAAATATAAATGCCTTCTATATTTAATACTTGTAAATATATATTAAATAACTTCTGTATTTTTAGTAGAATAAATCACAAAACTCTGGATCACAGCATCCATCCTGTCCCTCCAGCCACCCCCTCCAGCTGCCTGCTGGAGACAACTTTGTGTATTTTAAGAACCAGAAAATGGAAGCAAAACACTTTTAACAAATTATTGCTTTAATATCAGCACTGCAGTTAAAATTGAACAGCCACACAATTATGCTGTATAATTAAAAAACCCAGCATGAGAAAGCTTTTCCATGGCTGGACTGGGAAAAAAACAACAAAATGTCCTTTGGGAAGGGGACATTGTGTTGGTGCACAATGGAATTCTTGATTCAAGGAGAAGGATCCAAGCTCCTGTTTTTCAGCAAACTTTTTGAGGGACTTGCAGAAAAATTGGTGCAGAGCTCCCTGTGGGTTACCCAGAGCATCCAGGGAGGGATTCCTGCCCTGGAATTACAAGCACAGATCCCAGGATGGGCAGTTTGATAGCGAGGATAATTTATTTTATATAAAAGTTCATGTTCTGTTGCACAAGCCTGGATGTTGTCAGGGTTTAAAATGGAGAGAGGACTTTGCTTTTGTGGGGTGAGGAGCAGCAGTGATGCCTTTTTGGGCTACCTAGACAAAATTAAGGGAATAAAAAGCAGTTCTAGTTATTGAAGGGCCTTCAGAGACATTTAGGGCAGACAAAACCCACCCAAAAAATGGACAGTGGGTCACAGGCTTTCATGCTTTTATAAGTTTGGTCCATTTGCATTTTGGGGGTGAATCTGCCAATTCCAGCTTCAGCCAATGAAGTCATTGACCCCAAGTTTGCTGCCCCCAACTCCCTTTTGTTCCCATCTCTGGGCCTGAGGCAGTGAGGTGTCCTTGACTGCCAGACCTGGACAGGAATTGTTGTGTCTGCCCCAAATGGGGAAGCAGCAGCTCCCACTGTGTGTGGGGTTTGGAGTTCTACACTAAAGAACTGCAGGGTTACAAATAGATGTTAAAAATAATAATATACTATTATTAAATATAATTTATTATTATTGGTAGTAGTAGCAGCATTAGTATTAATATTAAATATAATATCATCTCTTTCAAATAGATGGAAAATAGAAAAGCTAAAATCCTGGAGAGGAATTGTTGTGTCTGCCCCAAATGGGGGAAGCAGCAGCTCCCACTGTGTGTGGAGTGTGAAGTTCTACACTAAAGAACTGCAGGGTTACAAATATGTGAAAAATCTAAAAGCTGAAATCCTAAGGCATCAGTAGGAACTCCAACACACCAAAATTGTGTTTTGACAGGTGCTTAATGACACCAGGATTTCACCAGGCATTTCATTTCCCTTTATCATGTCCCTGGCAGGTGGCAGAGGAATGTTCACCACGTCTATCAAACACAACTGCACATCATAATCTGCTGTTAATCACAGAGCAAATTCATTAGGAATTACACACCTCCCTTATTTTAGCATCTGGACATGTGACAAACAAAGCTCAGCCCACCAATTTGATTTTCCTGAGCATTATTTCCATCCAGTTTCTCTTCAGACTTCAGCACATGCAAGATGATATTGATGCCATTTAAAAATAAGTGCTTGTGACTTGAATTTAAATATTGTAACTTTGGATTTTTGACCTGTTAACATAATAAAATAAACAAGTTAAGTCTTATTTTATGTGTTTTAGTATTTGCTTTTACAGCTTTGGAGGAAGATATGCACTGGAGGGACAAGGAGTAGAGAACAGCAGACATCAGAATCTCTTCAGAATAATGAAAATTATAGGTTAAAAAGACATTTTTCTCCTCAAACCTTGAAGCAGATCCCCCAGCTAAGCAGTGCATGCTGGACTGAGAGGAAACAGGGTTAACAAACAGCTGAAACAGAAAAAAAAAGAGAGAAAAAAAAGAGACAATTTAGCAGCACAGCAAGTGCAACATGGAGTTTTTAAAGATGGGACTGCTTTGAACGGAAATGGAACTGGAGAGCCTGGGGTTCAAAACAGCTTTGAAGAATCCACGTGGCAAATGCCTTTTCAAGGCAGAATGTCAAAGTCTCACAGTGGAATTCTCAATTAGAGACCAAGACCCCTTCACCTCATCACAGCCATTACCAAGGGCTTTGGTGCTCAGCCCCTGCATGGAGGAAATTGCAGGAGAGCTGCATTAGCCCAGCTTTTAGGCTGGGCTTTTAGGCTGGGCTTTTCTCTCCCTTTTCTTACCCAGTTCTTAGGTCTGGTTACAGCATCAAAGAAAACAGAAAAAAAAACCCCGGCTTTGTTGTAACTGGTGGCTGAGACAGGTGGAAAACACTCAAACCACAATTCCAGCTGCAGTTTTCCTCAGGTCCTGCAGTGGTGTTCAGGCCCTGAACCCACCCATGGCCTTCAGAAAACTGAATTTGCACCAAAACTCTAAAATCTGTAGAGATCGAATCTGAAAATCTGTAGGGTGTCCTCATGCCTACAGCCAAGTCTCAGTAGCACAAGGCCTGATGCATTAAGGAGCTTCACTAATGATGTGGAAAAATATCTGAAACTCTGTGTTCAGCTGCTCAGAGTTCTCCTATTGTCTCCCAGAGGACAGATACTCATTTAATACCCCAGAACAGAATCAGCTCAAATCTGGCAGGAGCAGGCAGCTCCATCACCAAGGACAGATCCAAGGGACACTGGGAATGTCACTTTGGAGCAGTCCCTGCCACATCCATCAGGTCCCACACATGCCACTGCAGTAAAGCCACACAAAGTTCCTGTGGATCTCCCAGAAATTGGGAATTTTGTTAGGCAGGTGTGGAAATTCAGATGTAGAGAGTTTGGTGACAGCTGAGAGAAAATAAGCACCAGTCCTCCCCTCTGGAAACAGAGCACAAGAAGGGCTTCAGACTGACAGGCCAAGGAAGAAAACCCCATCACCCTGGGTGAACAATCTCCATATTGCATTCTACTTTTGCATAAAAACGGGCACAGCAAATGAGATAAGAATATTCTTGGGAAGAATTGTACCTTGCATTTCTCTGTGAAAAGTGGGGGGGACACTTGGCCCTGGTAGGCCAAGGAAGCAAAACACCATCACTGTGGGTAACAATCTCCATATTGCATTCTACTTTTGCACAAACATGGGCATAGCAAATAAGATAAGAATTGTTTTTCCTTTCTCTGAGGTTCAGAGAATGTGAAACCCAGAAATATTCTTGAGAAGAATGAATTGTGCCTTGCTTTTCTCTGTGAAGAGAAATGGGGGCTACACACTTGGCCCTCACAGGCCAAGGAAGCAAAACATCATCACCCTGGGTAAACAATCTCCACATTGCATTCTACTTTTGCACAAACACAGGCACAGCAAATGACATAAGAATATTCTTGGGAAGAATTGTACCTTGCTTTTCTCTGTGAAGAGAAATGTGGGGCTACACACGTGGCCCCACATGAACAGGCCAAGGAACCAAAACACCATCACTGTGGGTAAACAATCTCCATATTGCATTCTACTTTGACACAGCAAATAAGATAAGAATTGTTTTCCTTTCACTGAGGTTCAGAGAATGTGAAACCCAGAAATGTTTTTGGGAAGAATTAATTGTGCCTTGCTTTTCTCTGTGAAGAGAAATGTGGGGCTACATTCTTGGCCCTGACAGGCCAAGGAAGCAAAACACCATCACTGTGGGTAACAATCTCCACATTGCATTCTACTTTTGCACAAACACAGGCACAACAAATGACATAAGAATATTCTTGGGAGGAACTGTGCCTTGCTTTTCTCTGTGAAGAGAAATGTGGGGCTACACACTTGGCCCTCATAGGCCAAGGAAGAAAAACACCATCACTGTGGGTAAACAATCTCCATATTGCATTCTACTTTGGCACAGCAAATAAGATAAGAATTGTTTTCTTTTCTCTGAGGTTCAGAGAATGTGAAACCCAGAAATATTCTTGGGAAGAATTGTGCCTCGATTTTTCTCTGTGAATAGAAATGTGGCTACAGCAAAACACGCACAACAACGTGGGCATTTCATCTGGTGGACAAGTTAAAATCAGATTTCTAATATCTGGCAGCACAGTAATAATTACACTGCTCATAACAGGCTCACTGAATGCAGCAGGGCTGGGCCCATCACTGCAGAAGTGTCTCTGGAGGACAGTTGCAAGCCCCCATTACAATCATCCCCCCAGAAGTGAGAGCTGCTGGCAGCAGCACAAATCAGCTCCTGCCAGAGGAGCTCCCAGAGCTGTTAGGGCAGCACACATCACACCCTGCTGCTGACAACAGAGGAGCTCCTCACTGCTCTCAGCCTTTTTATTATTTGTTTCCCCCTAATTACACTAATTTCCAGACAACACTGATGGCAGCCCAGCAGCATTTGTTCATTCACCAAAGCAGCTCTTGATGCCAGGTCAGGCTTAAAAATAGACTCCTATGTGTTGTGGAGCTCAGTTTGGAGATGATTTCTTTTCTGGAGCATAAGTGATTACATGGATGAATTTATCTTACAGCTCTCCAGCTTGCTTTTCCCTTCCCACCCCACTAAAACCTCATCTGTAATCACACAGTAGATTGCAGCAGGCCATTAGTTTAGAAAATAATCTGTTCATGCTGTTGAGCATCCAACTTCCGTGTGCATCAGGATGTTATAAATGTTTTATCCCAACCCAAAGTTCTGCTGAGCTTCTTGACATCCATCAGCACAGTTTGGGTTCTGGCCCTAAAGCTCCTGGAGGGGCAAAACTCAAATTTTCAGCAAGGTGGATTCTCACAGCTGGAAATTAAATGAAATTTAAGATGTTAAAGCCCTAATGCTTCTGGAGGGGTTCTGGCCCTAAAGCTCCTGGAGGGGCAAAACTCAAATTTTCAGCAAGGTGGATTCTCACAGTTGGTATTTAAATGAAATTTAAGATATTAAAGCCCTTTTGTGTGGGAAATTGATTTATAGAGAGTTCTCAGAGTCTGACAGGAGGTTCACACATCTGTATGCAAACTTGGAGATAAGAAATGCTGACTTAGGAATGCCATGGAATGGGATGGATATTGTTGAGAGAAAAATAGAGCTAGAAAAAAGATTCAAAGGATGGCCTTGCAAATAAGACTGGATACTTTGGAGAAATAGAAAAATGAAAAATTCATTGTGGTAGGACCCATAAAGGGTAATTTTAGATGATTGGCTTTAAGGCATCTACAGTATGGTGTGGCAAAAAAGTTGATAGGCCAAGAAAAGCTTATGGTGTAATTAAAATATAATATTGTGTGTTGTAATTAGGAAATACCTGGCTTCTGATTGTGATGGAGTGAATTATAACACCTGTATTGTCTCACCCTTCTCATGAGACTGAAAATAAAATAAAAGTATTGAAAACATCTCTCAGTTACCCATCTCTGAGTCAAGCCATGGAATGGAACAGATATTGTAGAGAGGGAAATGGCACTAGGAAATAGTTTCAAAGGATGGCCTTGCAAATAAGACTGGATACTTTAGAGAAATAGAACCATGAAAGATGCATTGTAGTGGGACTCACAATGGGTAATTTTAGATTATTGGCTTTAAGACATCCACAAGATGGTGTGGCAAAAGTTGATAGGCCAAGAAACGTTTCTAGAGTAATTAAAATACAATATTGTCTATTGTAATTAGGAAATACTTGGCTTCTGATTGTGATGGGGTGAGTTATAACATCTGTATTGTCTCACCCTTCTCATAAGACTGAAAACAAAATAAAAGTTTTTAAAACACATCTCATTACCCATCTCTGAGTCAAGAAAAGAGTACTGTCCAACACTTTAGGGAGTTGAGAAGAGGTTAAAGTGCCTACACAGCCCAGCCACAGCTAAACAGCCTGTGAGGTCACTGTGCTGTGACTGAAATTTAATTAAGAGGTGCTTCCACAGGGACAAAAAGGCTTCTGAGGTAAATGCAGCGTTCAGAGGGCACGGAGCCAGGAACTGGCAGCAGTGGTGTGCCAGATAAAAGCTTATCCCAAAGTTCAGCCTCTCCTCCTCCAAGCAGCTGTCAAGTGTCTCTTGTACACCCAGCACAGCCAGGAGGGCTCTGAAGGAGCTCTCTGGAAAGGAGTTTACAGCAAACAGCTCCGTCCTGCCAGCCTCACACAGCACAGAACATATGCACCAGCTCTCACTGGGTAATTAAACAGCAGCCCAGGCCTGCAGAAAGGTGTTTGACATCTTCCAGAGAGCCCCTGCAGCAGGGCTGGCTGCTCAGAGAGCAAGGCTGAGTGACTTGGTCTGCAGGCCAAGGTTAAAATTCGTCCCTGAATGAATGGTGCTGGGAAAATCCAGCAGCTGCTCAGCCACAGGCAGAACATCCCAGCCTGTTGCTTTTCCTGGGCCTGATTTGTGCCACTCTCCACCTTTCTGTGTGCTTCCTAAAGGCCAAAAAATCCCAGATTTTCCTGTGCCTTATTGATGCCATTCTTCACCTTTTTTGTGTTTCCTAAAGGGTGAAAAATCCCAGCTTTCCCTGTGCCTTATTTATGCCATTCTTCACCTTTTTTATGTTTCCTAAAGGCAGATTATCCCAGCCTGTTGCTTTTCCTGGGCCTGATTTGTGCCACTCTCCACTTTTTTTGTGCTTCCTAAAGGCCAAAAAATCCCAGCTTTTCCTGTGCCTTATTGATGCCATTCTTTACCTTTTTGTTCTTCTTAAACACAGAAAAATCCCAGCCTGTTGCTTTTCTTGTCCTGATTCCTCCCACTCTCCACCTTTCTGTGTGCTTCCTAAAGGCCAAAAAAATCTCAGCTTCTCCTGTGCCTGATTTGTGTCACCCTCCACCTTTTTTTGTGCTTCCTAAAGGCCAAAAAATTCCAGCCTGTCGCTTTTCCTGGGCCTGATTTGTGCCACTCTCCACTTTTTTGTGCTTCCTAAAGGAGGAAAAATCCCAGCTTTTCCTGTGCCTTATTGATGCCATTCTTCACCTTTTTGTTCTTCTTAAAGGCAGAAAAATCTCCCAGTCTGTTTCTTCTCCTGTGCCTGATTCCTCCCACTCTCCACCTTTCTGTGTGCTTCCTAAATGCCAAAAAATCCCAGCTTTTCCTGTGCCTGATTTCTGCCACCCAGCATATTTTTTATGTTCTTCCTAAAGGCCAAAAAATCCCAGACTGTTGTTTTTCCTGTGCCTGATTTGTGCCACTCTCCACTTTTTTTGTGTTTCCTGAAACAGTTCTGCTCTGTGACCAAGTATTTGAAAATTGGAATGGTGCCCATGGATCAGCCCCATCTTTCTGGGCTGTTGTGAAGTTCTCTTTCCCTCCACCATTGTATTCCAATTTCAGAGGGTAATAAAAAATAAAGAAGAATCCTTAAAAAAAAAAACTTGGATAAACATATTTGTGCTCTGGGCTCCAGTAACACATCCAGCATAACACCCTGGTGTTAGATTTGAAATTTTCAATTTTAGGGCTAAATTCAGTTTGAGGCTTTGCCATTGATGCTGAGTTTGAGCCTGCCAGCACTCCCTCACTTCCACCCAAGTGTAGGGACGTGTACAAGAGATTCTTCAGGTAATTCACACCAAAATCAGGGCAGCACTTGCTTCATAAAAACTGCAGTGAGCTCTCTGTGGAGCAAAGCCTGCCTTTATCTGGGCAAACAGCACATGCAGCAACACAAACATCTTCTCAGGTAGCCCCTAATCTGACAGGGGATTACAGGAGCTGCTGATTTGTTTTGCTTTGTTTTTCCCTCTCTCCAGTTCCTACCTCTGAGTTGCTCCACAAAATGCACAGCAGTTCATGAATGATTGATGGCCACGTTAAGCTTTGCAGAGCAAAACAGCAAACTGAATTATGCTGCTGGTTTTAAAAGAGCAAAGAAAACTCCTACAAATATCCTGATCCCTCTGAATCATTTTAATGTCAGAAATTTATTCTCAGCAGCTTGAAAAGTCTCAGATATTGATGAAAGGCAGGGATTTTTAAATACCTACACATCTCTGACTGGCTTTGTGCTGCAGGATTTCCCCTGAGTCGTGTGTTGAGATGAAAGTTCTTGCTCATAAGAAACATGTAACCAAACAGGCTCTGTGTGAGCACATCCTGGGGATGAGCAGCAGCAGGGAACACACAGAAATAGAAATTAAATTAGAAATATCAATTGAACAGCACCATGAAAATGCACCATAATGTACAGCCAGCCTGGGACTCACACACCTGGAAGCAGCTTCAGGGAAGGGGTGAGAGAAAGGGGCAGCTCCTGTCACAGTGAGGGAGGAATTTTAGAAAAGAATTATTTATTTATTATATTATTTTATTTTTTTCAAGAGAAAAAAAAACAACACACTGCAGCATGGGTGAAAACATGAGTGGTACCAAAGTTTGTGGTCATGTGGTAAGAACATTGACTATAAAATAAAAGGTTGGGCTCTGCTTCCACACAACCAAAACCCCCAAAGTTAATAAAAGAAGCTGAGCTGGCAGTTTTAAGTCAAGACTAAGTTAATGGCTGACTAAAACTAGGCTGGAATTCTGCCACTGGAACTCTGTGTTAATGGAATTAAATCATCAGTCAAACAAAAAATAGAAACTTTTAACATAAAAATAAACCTTAAGACAAAAATTATACACTAACAAAAGAGGTTCAAACCAGAAAATTAGCATTTGAATTGAGCATAGAGATTTTCTCTGGCTATAAAGGGTGTTATTTGGAGTTTTAAAGGGTAGTTATGGGTGAGGAATGATGGAATTAAAAACCACTTGTACTTCATCCACCAGCAGTTCAGATGCTGGGTTTCAAATGGAAGGAAAACAGAGAATTGTTGTGAATAAAGGAAAGAGAGGAGCAAAAAGGAGACTCCAAGGAAGATTTGCTGACAGAGCAACACCCAGAGTTATGGGACTGGAGAGATCCAACCCTGGTGATGAGGGCAGGGGGATCTCAGTCTGTTCTGGAAGATTCTAAGGCAGAGGAGACACACAGGGCATATACAGTGTCACAGACATCTTTTATAAAAAATCCTTTCCTTTGGATTTTTTCCTCCTGAGAAGCTGAGAGGCCTCAGGAACAAAATGTAACCAATGGTTATCTGCTGCTGTGGAATGCAACAGGTGCATCTGGGATTGGTCTCATGTGGTTGTTTCTAATTAATGGGCAATCACAGTCAGCTGGCTCAGACTCTCTGTCCGAGCCACAAACCTTTGTTATCATTCTTTCCTATTCTATTCTTAGCCAGCCTTCTGAAGAAATCCTTTCTTCTATTCTTTTAGTATAGTTTTAATATAATATATATCATAAAATAATAAAACATGGAGTCAGATCCTTGTCTCTTCCATCATCCTCAGACCCCTGTGAGCACGGTCACAATACAGCCCTGGTGATGAAGGAGAGGGATCTCAGTCTGTTCTGGAGGATTTTAGGGCAGAGAAGGCACACAGGGCATACAATCCTGATCATGAAGAAGAGAGATCTCAGTCTGTTCTGGAGGATTTTAAGGCACACAGACAGACAGAACACTGAGCAGACAGAAAGAGCTGCTCCCTGCTCTGTGGAAGCTCCTGAGGGCAGCACAGCTCTCCTGTGCTCCCAGCTGTCAAATCTCACCTTTTCCTGAGGCCTCACCTCATCTGGAGCTGCTGCCATTATTGAAATTGAGTCTGAAAATGAAGAGATTAAAGCTCTGATGGGGAATGGATGGGTGACATTTCCTGGCGCTGCCAGGGATGCTCTGCAGAAAGCATCACAGGAGGAGCCCAGGCACACGAAACCTCCCAATTAATGGAGCACAGGAGTAATTGCTAGAACAAAGCCATGCAGGAGTCTGGGCCATGACTTTCCCTTTTTTTTTAGCAAGCCAAATGAAAGCTGCCTCAGAAGAAACAGGGACATAACTGTCGAGCAATTTTGAAAAGAAAAGTGGGTGGAAATGAATGGAACTTCAAAAAGATAAAATAAAAATTTTTAAAAGGCCCTCATTACTGTAGCAGAGAGAAGAAAGAGTGTTGGGTCAGTGGGAGTGCCAAGGATTGTGTGGAAGCAAAGGGAAAATAAAGGCAACTGATCAAAAATTGTAACTCCCCTTGCTTGGGACAAAGCTTTTCCCTGCTTAGCTGCAATTGTGGAACCAGCATCAACGACATCCATGGAACCACCACAAACTCAGGCCTGGCCCTTCAAAGGCTTCACCTGGAGAGGCAAATTCAGCCCCCACAGGGCTCACAATTACCCACACACAGCCCTGCTCCAATATTCCAGTGCCTCCTCTCAAGGAGGGATTTCATGCTCCTGCCACAGCCTCGTGGGCAGCACCACTGGTGACTCCTGCAGACACAGCCAGACACATCTGAAATTATTGATGAAATTCCTCTTCCTCTTCTTCTTCTTTTTTTTTCTTTTTTTTTTCCTTTTTTTGTCAAATCCAATGAAAGCATCCCAGACTTTCCAATCCAATACATCAGAAATACATGTGGCTTACAATCCCATCATTCCTCACCCACAACTGCCCTTTAAAACTCCAAATAACACCCTTTATAACCAGAATAAAATCTCTACGTTCAATTCAAATGTTAATTTTCTGGTTTGAACCTTTTTTGTTAGTGTATATTTTTGTCTTAAGGTTTATTTTTGTGTTAAAGGTGTTTTGAGGGGGTTCGGATGGGGTAAAATGTTGTGCTGGGTTTGTGGTGTGGGCTCTTATTTTTGAGGCAAGAAAATACATCTTCTAGTGCACTTTTAGTTGTATCAGATAAAATTCAGGATGTGTTTCCCGAGGTGAAATTCAGGATATGTTTCTTGTTGGTGATTTTTATCTATTTCAGTGCAGCTGAGGAAAAAAAAAATAGTTTACTCGGTATAAATAAAGAAAGAGCATAACCACCAAGGAGAAAAAAATAAATAATTCTCCTATTCCCTCACTTGTAGAGTTGCTGGAAGTAAAATTTAATATAGAAAGCCAGAAAGGAGAAAGTGAAAGTTCAGCAAGATGAAATTTCATCAGGCTGAAGTGAGTTAGTCTCTTGTCTGGAAGATAATCAGTCTGGGGGCAGCTGTGGGAGCTGAGGCTGGGCACTGGCTGACCCTGCCTGAGACCTGGGGCAGCTGCTGAAATGGGCAAACTCCAGGATATGAGTGCTGGGAAAACCTGTTCCAAAGGTTTTAGGGACAGCAGCTGCCCCAAACTGGATTTAAAATGAGAGGAATAAAGGAATTTCCCAGAGCTTGATGCCGTTGCGCTCACATGGAGATGAAGGAAGCACAAAGTCCTGGTGCTGATGGAACACATCCCCCTCCAAGCATTTCTGGGTTGGGGTTTTCTCTCCTCATGGATTCTCCAAAGATTTCTCTCCTTGTAGGTTCTCCAAGGATTTCTCTCCTCATGGATTCTCCAAGGATTTCTCTCCTTGTGTGTTCTCCAAGGATTTCTCTCCTCATGGATTCTCCAAAGACTTCTCTCCTTGTAGGTTCTCCAAGGATTTCTCTCCTTGTAGGTTCTCCAAGGATTTCTCTCCTTGTGTGTTCTCCAAGGATTTCTCTCCTCATGGAATCTCCAAGGATTCCTCTCCTCATGGGTTCTCCAAGGATTTCTCTCCTCGTGGGTTCTCCAAGGATTTCTCTCCCTGTGAAATCTCCAAGGATTTCTCTCCTCGTGGGTTCTCCAAGGATTTCCCTCCTCATGGATTCTCCAAGGATTTCTCTCCTCATGGATTCTCCAAAGATTTCTCTCCTTGTGAAATCTCCAAGGATTTCTCCCCTCGTGGGTTCTCCAAGGATTCCTCTCCTCATGGAATCTCCAAAGATTTCTCTCCTTGTAGGTTCTCCAAGGATTTCTCTCCTCATGGATTCTCAAAGGATTCCTCTCCTTCTGGATTGTCCAAGGATTTCTCTCCTTCTGGATTCTCCAAGGATTTCTCTCCTGGTGGCTGGCTTGTTGAGAAGGGTTTTTATGAAGTAATTAATTAGTCCTTGCTCACACAAAGCAGGCAGAGTGCTGGCTCTTCAGGAGGGTGGTGGCTGAAGAGCTCAGTGACTATTGCAGGTAATAAAATATCTGTATTTTCAACCAAGAAACACTGATTAAACTGCACTGAGGGTCACAGTTAGATAAGTGCTGTGCTATTGATAGAAAAATTAAACCAGGTGTAAACTGACTGTTCTGACCCCCAGAAATAAGCTGAAGTTACCTGGATTTCTGTCTGAAATGGATTAATTTGGAGTGGTATTAGAATGTAGCAGGACTTGTGGCAATTCAGAGCAGAAATGGTTTGCATTTGGCATATTCCTTGTTGGAATTTGGCCTTTTTTAGGTTACTTAAAAACATTGTGCCAGTTACTGTGGCCTTGGTCTGCTCCAGAGCAGACTGAGAGAGCTGCTTTTCTCAAAAATCAGTGAGAGCAATGAGGGATTTGTCTTTCCAAACCAGCTGTGGGGCTGCTGGTAGATAAAACCAGCACTGGGAGAGAAAAAAAACAATGGGAAAGATTCCACTGATTGATGGATGGAAAAAGAGATTTGCTTTTACAAATAAACTGTAGGTTGGCTGAAAAATGAAATTCGATATTGAAAGATGAAAGAAACAATGAGGGAAACCCCTAAATTCCATAAGAATTAGAAATTAAAAGGCAGGGTTATACATTAGAGGGGAATCTCTGGGATCAGGTGTTCTGGGAAGTCTGAACCTCTCAAGTACCTCAGAAATGGGGAAAGAGAGAAGGGAAATGTGGCTGGAAATTGGGATAAAAAGGAGGCTGAATCCTCCAAAAATGTGAGAGACCCCAGGGGATGCCCCATGGCCTCTGCCTTGATTGGAATAAAGTTCCAGGACTGCTCTGTCTCCTTTTGGACATCAACCTCTGGTGTTTGTGGATGGATTTTCCTGACATCAGGAATCTGTGGTGGAGCTGCTCTTCCCTCTCAATCCATCCTCCCGTGGAAGTTCTGAGCTGAGTGTTCTGTGTAAATCCCCTCAGAAATCCTGAGCTGTTCTCTCAGCCTCTCCAGGCCACCTCTGTCACTGTGATATTTTCTGAAAAATCCCTTTGCCCAGGATTTTCTCCTGGGAATCTGAGAAGCCTCAGAGAAAAACAAAACCAATATGATCTCATTTGCTTCTCCTGTGTTTTGCTGCTCTGGAACGTGGTCTGGAGATTGTTTATCCAAACATGTGAATTGTTTAAATTTAATGACCAATCGTGGTCCAGCTGTGTCAGGGCTCTGAGGAGTTATGAGTTTTTATTATTCATTCTTGTTAAGCTTTTTATTGTATCTATTCTCTTAATTTCGTATAGTTTTAGTACAGCATTATATAATATAATATAATATAATATAATATAATATAATATAATATAATAATAAATCAGCCTTCTAAGAACATAGATTCAAATTCCTCATCTGTCACCTCGTCCTGGGGACCCTCCCAAACCCCACATACCTGCATTGTTTTTCCAAATTACAAATTGGGAAATTTCCAAAGGCTCACAGAGCAGTGCAGTCCTGGGTGTGTGATAAACTCCTGCCCTTGCTTTTCAGTTCAGAGCTGGAATACAGATCAGCCAGAGCTTTTAAGGAGTTTTAATGAAGTCCTGAGCCTTGAGAGACAGGCTGAATGTAATTTTTGGCTCCTTTTGTGGCTGAAAATATAACAAATACCTAAAGATTTTTACAGACTGGAATTAAGGTTTAAGAGAGGAGGATACAGATGTTGGATCATAGGCAAACATTTGGTGCCCCACAATCACCTTTCACATGGGAATATTCAATATTTGGGACTCACACAGCTGTGGAAGCTCCTTCTGGGAAAGGAAACACACAGAGGACACTTTAAGAACAAGATTTCACAGGAGTCCTTTATTTATTATTTTTTCTTGACCTTTCAAATGCCCCTTAAGACTCAGAACTCACTCAGGGACTTGATTTTAGAAACCAGATTTTGGTTGGGGTCCTCCAAGCAACAGTGAAGAACAATCTGTTCATATTTCAGGGCAGCAGCTGTGGCTGGAACTGCCTGCCTGAGATGGATGTTGCCCTCGAGTGTGGCATTTATTGACACATTTTAATTACCTTGTGAAGGGCAGGATTACAGGTGCAAACCAACTTTTTCTCCTTCAGAGCAGCTGAGAAGTAAATGCACATAATTGTGGAGGTTCCCCACCTAAAGCAGCCACGGTTTGAGGAAATGCAGATTAAATTTTGTTAATCTGTGAATAGAAATTGGGTTTTGGGCTGCATTTGTGGCGCTGGGAGTGCCACAACCCCCGGGATGGATAATGAGAGTGCTGAAGAGCTCCGGGGAGGCTCATTGAGATGAGAGTGAGGGGGAATGGGCTTGCCAGGAATGAGAATTAAGAGGTTGGTATTGTGTGAGTTACAAAGTGCTTCTCAGGTGGGAAAATCCCAGCCAGCTGAAGTTAGGGGTGTGAAAAAGGCGTTTAAAGTGATTGTTGGCTTTTATTTCTCCGCTGACTCAGAACAAGGGGAAGTCTCTTTGTTTGTAGATGCTTGGAAGAGGCTTCACTTTTCCTTTAGAGAGCTGGGGGTTTGTTCTGCCTGGAGAGATCCTGAGCACAGCCAGCTCTCCTGAAGGGATCACAGGTTATTTACCTCCAGTGGGAAATCCAGGCTGTTTCCAAGGCTTCTAAATTCTGTAGCCAGCTGGGAAGGAGGAATTTCGCCTGATAAATTCACATTGTACAGGCACAATTTGGGTTTGTACACGTTGATCTGTTTGGTGTCTGATTTCTTTTGCACTGCTTTGATAACATCGAGGAGTTTGAGCCTTGCCTCAGTTTGGTGATACAGAATTTGGTGTCTCTACAGTCTCTGATAATTTGCAGGGCTTTTGACTGAGGTGCCTCGACTGTGTCAGGCATCTTGTGGCAGATGGGAGGGATATAATTCACAGAAATTCAGTGTTTGACATGAAATACAGCAGAAAATGCACTGAGTGTCCTCCTGCTGCAGAAGGAAATCACAGCCTGAATAAACTCATCTGTTTTTTCCTGAGAAAAAGAGAAACTCAGAGAGTTGGGCTGGCAGTGAAAGCACCTCAAGGGAGGAATGATCCCTTGTAGAATAAGAGGCAGAGAGTGAGGATGGATCCATCAGTTTCTCTTGAAATGGAGGAGTTTGCTGCTTGTTACTTGATGGGGACATTAAAAAATGAAGCAGACTGATATTCCCCACTCAGCCATTGAGACTCTGTGAATTTATCACCACTTGTCACCTAAAATGCTGAATTAAGTGCAGAGGGTGAGAGGTGGTTTTTCCCCAGTGCTCCCAGGCTTCATTTAAATCAGGAATCTGAGGGTGGCTATTTACAAATGCCAATTTTCCCTGTCTAGTGAGAGAAACAAACTCCTTTAGGGAATGATTTGCATCAGCCCTGACTTAGCTGCAGCCTCTGCTGCACTTTGCAGCAATTGGCTTCCTGAGCTGAAATTAGCCCTGAGTGCTCCCAGAGGTGCCAGGTCCAAAATCCTGAAAATCAGTGAGATCCTGGGCAGGAAAACGAGGACCCTCTGGAAAATGAGAATTCCTCTGTCCTAAAGCTGATGCTGCAGCTGTGTCTGAGGGGAAAGCACTGGCTGAGCATAAAGTGGGTTTTCCACCCTGGGAAAAGTGCAGTTCTCCCTGTTTATAAAATATATTGAGCTTTTTATAAAATATATCGATCCTGTTTGTAAAACAAATCGATTGTCCATAATCCTGAGCTGTGCCTTGTCTCAACTGGAACAATCCAGGGAATCAGTGGAGTTGCCACCTGACCTGGCAAGGGACTGATCCCAAGGTTTATGTGGATGTGTGGGGATGACTGAACACCACTTTTATTTTGTGCTTTAATCAGGGCCGCCTGCATTTAAGCCTTTGTGTGTATTTCACCTGGAACACCCCAATTTTTCATTATCAGCACAGATTTGCCACTGAGGAGCAGCAATTTTTACACCTGAGAGCTGAATGCTGATGGGGCTGGAAGAAGAAAGAGTGACTGTGCCTTGCTGCAGCTCTGAGGGTGTTTTTGGGGAGGGATTTGTGCTTTAATATTGCCAAAGAACTTGTGAATCTCGGGCTCTTGGCAATATTGCCAATATTGGGGATGCGCTTTAATATTGCAAATGGATTTTTGAATCTTGAGCTCTTCATCACATTTTGCTATCTACAAGAGCCATTTAAAGCAGGAAGGTTTCTGGGCTGATTTATCTACTTTAGGCCCTTAAAAAACGACAGAAAAAGGCGTTGGTGTTGTAGCATGAGCTGTCAGTGGTGCTGAAATGAGAGGTCAGGAGATAGCAGGATTGCAGAGACGATTTGTGCAGATTTTATCCTGAAAGCTGCATCAGTGGCTGCTGGGACACCCTGCCGGGAATGCTGCAGGAATTCCTGCCTGGAACACCCTGCCAGGAATGCTGCAGGAATTCCCAACTGGGACACCCTTTCAGGAATGCTGCAGGAATTCGTGACTGGAACACCCTACCAGGAATGCTGCAGGAATTCCCAACTGGGACATTGCAGGAATTCCTGCCTCGGACACCCTGCCGGGAATGCTGCAGGAATTCCTGCCTGGAACACCCTGCCAGGAATGCTGCAGGAATTCCCAACTGGGACACTGCAGGAATTCCTGCCTGGGACACCCTGCCAGGAATGCTGCAGGAATTCCCAACTGGGACACTGCAGGAATTCCTGCCTGGGACACCCTGCCAGGAATGCTGCAGGAATTCCCAGCTGGGACACCCTGCCAGGAATGCTGCAGGAATTCCCAACTGGAACACCCTGCCAGGAATGCTGAAGGAATTCCCAACTGGGACACTGCAGGAATTCCTGCCTGGACCACCCTGCCAGGAATGCTGCAGTTATATATATATACACTTTATGTGGAGTTTAGAGCTAGGCACTAATGCAATACAGGATCTGAAAAATATAAAAACTAAAATCTTAAGGTTTCAATGCTCTGAGGGCAGCCTCAGAGCATCCTTGGGAGAAGTGGGAATGGGGCAGGTCTGCCAGGCACTGCTGGTAACTCTGAGCTTGCTGCTGAAGGGAATAAAATGGCCCAGGCAATGTCATGCAGGAATAATTTTATTTATATTGTTGAGAGAACACGTGGGATGAGATGGGGCTGCTCACATTGCTGTGAACTCAGTGTAAATTTAATCCTGGAGCTGCTGGTGCCTCACAGATGAACAAACATGAGCTGTTGCCTCCTGACTGTCCAGACATCTTTTTCACTAAAAACTCTTTCTTTAGGATTTTCCCTTCTGGGAAGCTGAGGCCCCAGAAAAAGAATGTAAACAATGGTTATCTGCTGCTGTAGAATGCAGCAAGTAGATTTGTGATTGGCCCATCTTAGATGTCTATAATTAATGGCCAATCAAGGACCAAGCTGTCTCAGACAGAGTCTGAGAGAGCTGCCTTTGTTATTCATTCTTTTCTATTCTATTCTTAGCTTAGCTAGATTCTGAGGAACCTTTTCCTTCCTTTTCTTTTTAGTATAGTCATAATGTAATATATATATATATATATAAATATATATAATAAAATAATAAACCAAGCCTTCTGATCATGGAGTCAACATTCTGGTCTCTTCCCTCACCCAAGAACCCCTGTGAACAGGGTCACACCTGGCCATGGCTCTGCCAGCCCCTGCCAGCCCCTGGGGCTCTGCCCACAGCACTGATGGGTGTTGGGCAGCTGGGTGGGACCCCAGGGCTGCTGGGGCTGTCCCCGAGCTGGCTCTGGTGCCAGGCTGGCACTGCCCCTGTGCCTGAGCTGGGTGGAGAGGCCAAAGGAAATATCTCTCTAGCTGGAAAAAAAAAATCACTTTGAAAGTGAGCAGGAGTCCCCAGCTCTGCCTCCCTGCTGCACTTTAATTGCATTGTACAAACAGCCCATAATTTGCAATGTCTGTTTTCCTACTTGGCTTCTTTGTCTTCCAGCTCCTTTTTTTGTCTCCTTTTATGGAACTGTAACGTGCTGTGATAGTTCACATCCCTTCTCCTGACCTCAGCTCATGACAGATAAATTCTTACAAGGATTTGCACGAGATGAAACCAGACAGAAATTACATTGCTCTGTGTTAACATGGCCCTTCCGTAATTGAAATTAATTTGTGGTTAAGGGTACAAGAGAATTACAATTTTCTGAAAGTAACATGAAGGGATAGACAGCTTTGTATGAACAGAGCCTGCAATAATTATGTGTGAATGTCACAGAAGGGTTGGGGAACTTTTCTCTGTGTGGCTTCAGATTTGTGCAGTGATTTTCACATGGCCTCTGCTGGAGGATCTCAACATCAAAAGGGGAGGGGAAAAAAGTGATGATTTCAGTGATTTTGAAGGAATTTCCATTTTATGCTCTGCTGGAACAGCTAAAATTTCTATTTGGGGGCTTGAATATATTACTTTTACATCTGAAAAAATTAATTGATGGATAATTACTGGGCTAGGGAGTGAAACACCTGAAAACACTGAAACCCCTTCTCCAAGAACATTCCCAAGAACAAACACTGTCAGTCATTCTCCTTGTTAGCTCGGTCAAGTGGCCACAAGGAGTTTCCAGGCATGAACAAAGCCCTGCAGATGCTCCACCTTCATTATTATTCACACAAACCTGCCTTTCCTTCTGCTCAGCATTTCATGGTCCAATAAGCAGGACAGCACATCCTGGAAGGGAGCAGAGCCAGCCCAGCCCTCCATCCTTTCTGCTCGGCTGGAATTCCTATAAATAGACAGAACAAGGGCTCCTGGCTCCCTTGTTAGCAGTTGGGTTTTTCTCCAGAGCTGCCTGATGTGCTCCTTGGACCTTGAAGGGTTTCTTCCATGCTGGCTGTGAGGTGTGGGTGGCCTAAAATTCACAGGATTGTCCCAGGGAAAAATCAGCCAAAGGTCTGTGGGTGTCCCTGTGTTGCACAGCAGGGGGAGGCCCCTTCTCATGGCTTTTATTTTTTTTTTTCTGGGATGGTTCAATTTTCAGTGGGTTTGGGGTGGAATGGATGATCCCTGGTCAGCCTGGTGTCGCAGACATCTTTTATGGAAAATCCTTTCCTTAGGATTTTTCCTCCTGAGAAGCTGAGAGGCCTCAGGAACAAAATGTGAACAATGGTTATCTGCTGCTGTGGAATGCAACAGGTGCATCTGGGATTGGTCTCGTGTGGTTGTTGCTAATTAATGGCCAATCACAGTCAGCTGGCTGGGACAGAGAGCTGGAGCCACAAACCTTTGTTATCATTCCTTTCTATTCTATTCTTAGCCAGCCTTCTGAAGAAACCTTTTCTTCTATTCTTTTAGTATAGTTTTAATGTAATATAGATCATAAAATAATAAATCAGCCTTCTGAACCATGGAGTCAGATCCTCATCTCTTCCCTCATCCTGGGACTCCTGTGAACACGGTCACAGCCTGGTGGTAATTACATCTCCTCTGAACAGAAACATGGTTTCTCTTGGAGAAACATGGAGAAGGAAAATCCTGGGAGAAAATAAATCAAATAATGCCTTAGGTGAGTCCTGGCTGGGGGTGTCCAGTTGTAAGGTTTGGTTTGGGAGCTGAGGGCCAGGTGGAAAGGCCAATCCCTGCTTTCCCCTTCTCAAATGATGCACAAACTCCTGCCACAGTGATCTCTGTGCCAATCCCTGCTGTAAATCACTGTGGTTTAAAGCTATTTACTGGAGATGATGTGAGCTGTGTGCTCCAAACTTCCTCCCAGGATTGGGAAACACTCAAACCTCCCAGCTTTTAGCCAGGGAAGGATCCATTCTCAGTCTCAAGTGCCTCTGACAGGCTGACAAGTGCTCAGTGCTTTTATATCAGCTTATGGACAACATTCTGTGCAACTCAGCTGCTGGAAGGGCTCAGAGCTCTCTAGAACTGCTTTGATAATATTGAAGGGTTTGAGCTCTGCCTTAGTTTGGTGATACAGAATTTGGTGTCTCCACAGGCTCTGATAATTTCCAGGGCTTTTGATCAAAGTGTCTCGAGTGTGTCAGGTGGGCTGTGGCAGATGGGAGGAATATAACTCACAGAAATTCAGTGTTTGACACAAAATACAGCAGAAAATGCTGCATTTTTTTCCTGAGCTGATATAGCAATAACATCTTTAGAGGGAATAGCTGCCCACAAACAAGCAGAGAGCTGTGGCATTCACATTCTCTGCAAAAATCCCTTCACCCAGGATTTTTCTCCTGGGAAGCTGAGAAGCCTCAGGGAAAAAAGAAAAACAATAATTATCTGATTTGCTTCTCCTGTGTTTTGCTACTTTGGAATGTGTTTGTACATTGTTTACCAACAGGTGATTGTTTTATTAAGTTCTTTTCACTCTCTGGACAATCGGGGCAAGCTGTGTCAGGACTTTGGAGAGAGTCACGAGTTTTCATTATTATCTTTATACCCTTCTGTCTGCATCCTTTCTGTATTCTTTAGTATAGTTTAGTATAGCATTCTTAAATATAATATAGTATCATAAAATAATAAATTAACCTTCTGAGAAGATGGAGTCAGATTGATCATTTCTCCCGTTTTCTGGGGTCAATGCAAATACAACAGAGAGCCAGGCTGTTGTAGGAGCAGAGCTCTGCTGCTTTCCCCCAGGATGAACCCCTGGCAGTGTGAAAATGCTTTTTTTTCTCGCTGTCCAGCTGCTGCACTTGAGAAAGGAGAAGAACCACAGCTGGTTTCCTTTTTGTGCTCCCTGGCAAGTGAAACAGCTGGGATGGAGCTCCCCCTGAGCTGTTCCACATGTTCCCATGGAAACCCCCGGCTCCAGCAGCTCCTCCAAAGGGCACAAGCTGTGGGTGCCTGTGAGCAATGATGCTCCCGTGTTGCTGAGCCTCATCCTTGGGCACCAGCACATCCCTCCTGGCAGGGGTTGCCTTGGTGATGGCGTTTGGGCAGGTTTGCAATGCAAAGCAGACGTTTCTGCACCTCTTGGAGCTGAGATCTTGGGGCCACGGGTTCCTATCTGAGATATTTCAGAATCACAGAATCACAGAAATTCTAGGTTGGAAGAGACCTTTAAGATCATCCAGTCCAACCCATGTTCCAACACCCCAACTAGACCATGGCACCCAGTGCCACATCCAGTCTTTTTTTAAACTCTACGAGGGATGGTGACTCCACGACCTCCCTGGGTAGATGATTCCAGTATTTGACCACTCTTTCTGTAAAATACTTCCTCCTTATTTCTAGCTTGCATCTCCCTTGGCGCAGCTTGAGGCTGTGTCCTCTTGTTCTGTTGGTTGTTGCCTGGAGAAAGAGACCGACCCCCAGCTCACCACAGCCACCCTTCAGGAGGTTGAAGAGAGTGATAAGGTCACCCCTGAGTCTCCTTTTCTCCAGGCTGAACAACCCCAGCTCCCTCAGTCGTTCTTCATATGGCTTGTGTTCCAAGCCCCTCACCAGCCTCGTTGCTCTCCTTTGGAAGAGCATTTCCTTCCCAATGGAAGTGCTCAGTGCCTGCAGAACTCCTGATGTGTTGAAAAATTCTCTTTCTGAATGATGACTCCATTTAAGGGGTCCTGAAAAATGAGGCACTCGATGGGAAATTTGGTGTGGGTTGATTGAACAGTTTCTCTGCTGCCTTAAAAGGGTTAAGCCCTTGTTTGAGTACCTGAAACCTGATTTAGTCATTCCATGTCAAAAGTATTGACAGAGAGCTGACTTCCCTTGATATTCAACAAATCTCTTCTCTTTTGATTCAATAAACTGCTTTTAATCTGTTGGTTTTCCTCTGTTTGGAGTTGTGTGGCTTTATGGGGCACCATAACAACAAAAAAAGCACCAGCAAAGACTTCTGCAGTTCACAGGAAATCTGATATAAACTCTGCTGTATTTGTAGCCTTTCTATATAAAGTGCAGCATCCAGTAAAATAAAAATAAATGGATGCTTGCTATGAGTGCACTGAAGTGGAGGGGGAGAAGGGAAAAGGACATTTCTTTCCAAGGAAACTGCAGCAATAATTTAGGGAGGCACAGAGCATTGCTCAAGGTTTTTTGAGCTGGCATCTTCATTTTAATGGCTAAGGGCAGCCTGGTGTTTCTTATTCCATTTTTTTCAGCGTGTTTGAGGGTGATTCCACCTCCTCACTGGAACATCCTCTCGTTTCATGCTGAGTTTTCTGTGGGAGAGAGAGAGGCTGCAAAATCCTAAACCCCAGGTGTCTTCAGAGCTTTTTGGGCTGTTTTATTTGTAGGCATCCCCAGGTGACAGAGCTCCTGTGGCTGCTCCCAACAAGGCCTGTGTCAATGCAGCCCTTGAATTCCTTGTGCAGTAGATATTCCTCCTTTTCATGGGTAAATAACCATGGGAGGAGGTGTAAAATCCAGGCCCCGGAAGGGCAGGTTTGTTGGTTTTGTACAGGACTCTCACACGGAGGGAGGACTTTCTCCTTCTGCCTTTTCCTGGCTCTGAGAAAGCTCAGCTCTGGCAGGGCCCATTAATTTTTAATTTAGTCCTCTCTCTGCTGCACTGCTATTGTGGTTTATGAGGATATTATGCTGGAACAGAGGCCTGTAAAACAGGATTTTAAAGTTTGGAAAAGCCATGGTTGTCATACATAATATGCACGCTGTAGTAGAAATGAGTGGGTATTTATAGCACAGCTAATATTAATTATTTTTATTGTGATGTCAGCCCTGCAGGTCAACTGAAGACTAAGTTGCTGTGGAAGCCAGAAATCTCCAGGCATTAAATTATATTAATATGAAATGTTGAAAAGTGGTTAATTTGTGCTGCTGGTTTTGTTTAAAATGTTTTCCTGTATAAAGCCATATCTCCAGTGTGATACATTATTGGTAGGAGGGATATAATTCAGTCCCATTACAGGGGAAGCCCATGTGCTTTATGAAAGGGAGTCCAGCTCTGCCTAAAATAAAGAACTACAGCAAAATAACACTTTTTGAATGGCAAATTGCTGTTTTTAACTGCTACCCACATCTCTCTGTCGCTGGTGCTTTGTCAAGGTTATTGGCAGCATGAAAATCTTCCCGTTGCCTCCAAACTTCCACAAATTCCTCCAAGGGATGTTTATTCCCCCTGCTTCATGAGAAAAACTCCTGAGAGGGGAAGCTGAGAGCAAAACTCTGGCTGTGATGGTGTGAAGCTTTGGGAGGATCAGGGGGAAGCCCTGCAGTGTTTGGAGGAGCTGTTTTGTACCTTCATCCCTGCAGGGTGTGGGATGGGGGCTTTTGAAAGTGTCTGTTATGTTTGAGAGGGAGAAATTGCTTCCCCTAAAATCCCCTCCTGAGCTGATAATTGCGGTGGTGTTTGAGGGTCACCAGGATGAGGGAAGAGATGAGAATCTTCACTCCACATTTCAGAAAGTTGATTTATTATTTTATGATAATTTGAAAAGACCAGAACAGGTGCCTTAATCAGTGAATCAGTTTTTGATCCAATCCTTAAATCTTTCATCTTATGGGCCCATGTTACAGTGTAAGCTTTCTTGGCCAATCATGTTATGACACACAAACTACAGCACTGCATCCTAAACTCCTTGTTTATCTTTGTAATATATATAATATTAAAATTGTTATACTATATATTATAGTATATATATTATTATATATATAATATTCTATTATTATTGCTTAATTAATATTATATATAATATTATATTATTATTGTTATACTATATATTATATTAAAATTGCTATACTATATATATTATATATATTATTATATATATAATATTCTATTATTATTGCTTAATTAATATTATATAATAATATTATATTATTATTGCTATACTATATATTATATTAAAATTGCTATACTATATATAATAGTATATATATTATTATATATATAATATTCTATTATTATTGCTTAATTAATATTATATATAATATTATATTATTATTGTTATACTATATATTATATTAAAATTGCTATACTATATATTATAGTATATATATTATTATATATAATATTCTATTATTATTGCTTAATTAATATTATATATATTATATTATATTACTATTGCTATACTATATATTATATTAAAATTGCTATACTAAAACTATACTAAAGAATAGAAGAAAGGATTTCATCAGAAGGCTAGAAAAGAATAATATAAAAAAGAATGCATAATAAAATCTTCTGACAGACCAGAGAGTCCAACCCAGCTGGACCATGATTGGTCATCAAGTAGAAACAATCCACATGGAACCAATCAAAGATGCAGCTGTTGGTGAACCATCTCCAAACCACATTCCACAACCATCAGATAATTAAGATAATTATTGTTTACATCTAATTTCTGAGGCCTCTCAGCTTCTCAGGAGAAAAATCCTAGCAAAGATATTTTCCATAAAATATGTCAGTGACAGATAATTTCCTAAAAGCTCAAATTCTGGCATTGCCCTGCAATGGATCCCTCAGCTGCTCTGCCCTGGCTGCTCCACCAGAGCTGTGCCTCAGCTGATTGCATGGAAATAGAGACTGCATTGATCTTTGAATAATCAGGGAATGATTCAGCTTTGATCTGCTCAAGAGGAGAGTGAATGGATGAGTGTTTTCAAAATATCTGTGCCCTGTGTGCCTGGAAGCTGCCAAGGTGAAAGTCTCCCAGCTTTGGAGCCAGGGGCTTTTCCAGCCTCCTGTGCAGAGCGTGCAAGGCGAGGAACAGCTCCTGCTGGATTGTGACCTCGTCTGGAGATCCTCAGTTTGGATCAGAGTGAGGACAAGGCTGGGGCTGTTTTCTCCACCTCAGCCTGAGAAAATACTCGAATCAGGAACACCAGAAACACTTCAGGAACACCAGAAACACTTCAGGAACACCAGAAACACTCCAGACCTGGCTTGTTTGCTTGTGGGCACGATCAAGAGCCAAGGCTTGAGGAAAGGCTTGCTCTGTGCTGTGCATTGCCTGAAGAGCTTCAGGAGCAGCTGATTGCTCTTCTTCTTGAAAAGGTTGCTGCCAGAGAGGGTGACTGATTTGAGAGGCTCATGCAGCCTGAAAATTGCAGCATCTCAAATCCCTGAAGCCTCCCTCCCTGCAAAAACACAGGAAGATAATGAAAACTTGATGAAGCGCAGGAGGAAGTTCCTCGTCAGCACACTGCAGCGGTGGGGAATCGGATTTTCACAGCTCACTAACCCCTTAAGTGTTTAATAAATCCCAGAGATCTGCTCCAAGGATAAGGTGGCCCTGCTATCTGAGCAGACAGACTCTACCTGCTGTCATCTTTCTTAAAGCTGACCCTGCTCAGCAGGACCAATTACCCAGCTAACAAAGTGGAGACAAGCGACTCCTTGTGCCACCCCGTCCCCGGAGCTGGAGGCATTCTGGTTGCCATGGCAGCATTGCTTGAGATCCTGGGAACAGATAAAGGAACCAGAATAAGGGATGGAGGCTTTCCTCCTGCTTTTCTGGATGGATTTTCCTCGTTATTCATGTTTTGGAAAACGCTTGTGCATTCACACACCCCCACCAAGAGAAGCAAACATCACCAGAAAAATTACCTGGTCTGTAAGTGAACAAGCACTAGCTAGAGTTGGTCCTCAGAGGAATAATTTCCAATGTAAGTTTGTCATTTTCCCTGTAGGTTTACAGAGCAGTAACTAGATAAATCCTCAAAAGGGCTCCATGTTCTTAAAACTGAACTACGTAGTTTAGGAATTGACATGGAAACACCAATTCCAGCAGGTTGTTTTTTCTAATTTCTGATGACTAATTTATTTTATCTGTTTTGACAAATTTAATGTGGCTACTGTTTTAAAATGATATGAAGAAAGCTTAAAAACGTGAATTTAGAGACATTATCAAATAATTTTAGTAATTGTTTTTCTATAAAATTTGTCAGTGGTAATCTGGCAGGGTGAGGAATGGGCTGCTCAGAGCAGCTGTGGCCACTTGCTGTGGTGAACTGGCAAGTTGGAAATGTGCTGGGTGCTGAGGCCAGGCTGGTGATTGAGTTTCTGTGCTGCATGAGGGAGCTGACCATGAATATCCACGGGAAAAGGACCCTTTGTGCAGGGAAACCACATCCCAGGCTTTCCCAAAAATCACTTTTTAAGCTGTCATGCCTTGTGTAGCTGACACTTGTTGTGTGTGCCAGGGTGAGAATTCCTGTCTCTGCACACTCAGCTGCTCCTTGAGGAATTCCTGCTGGCCACTGAGAGGAATGAGGGATTTGTCCTTCCAAACAAGCTGGTAGGTAAAACTAGAACTGAGAGATAAAAGAAACAATGGGAAGGATTTCACTGATGGATGAATGGAAAAAGAGATTTGCTTTTACAAATAAACTTTAGGTTTGCTGATCAATGAAATTGGACATTGAAAGATGAAATGGGGGAAAACCCTAAATTGCATAAGAATTAAAAATTAAAAGGGAGGGTTATACATTAGAGGGGAATCTCTGGTATCAGGTGTTCTGGGAAATCTGAACCTCTCAAGTACCTCAGAAATGGGGAAGAGAGAAGGGAAATGTGGCTGGAAATTGGGATAAAAAGGAGGCTGCAACCTCCAAAAATTGAGAGATCCCAGGGGATGCCCCATGGCCTCTGCCTTGATTGGAATAAAGTTCCAGGACTGCTCTGTCTCCTTTTTGGACATCAACCTCTGGTGTTTGTGGATGGATTTTCCTGACACCATGGATTGTAGGTGTTTGAAATGAGGATTTCAAAGCTGAGACCCTTCCCAGGAGGGGCAGCTGATGGGACCAGGCCATTGATGTCCCAATGAGGGGCTGGGGCAGGAGGCTCAGCTGGCACCTCAGAATTGATCTTGAGGATGAGCTGCTTGTCTCTCCACCCAGGAGAATCCCTCTGGAATATGTACATTCATGCTTTATTTTTTGGAGAATTTTCCTGTTTCCAGTTTCAAGTTCTGAGCCAGGCTTCGGCTTTTGATATCTGGGAGATATTTTTTGGCTTTTGAAAAATTTTGATCAAAAAGGGCAACTCTGAAAGTTTTCCCCTTGTTTTTACAGCCTGGCTGTCTACACAGAATTATGAGAAGTCTGAACTTATCTTCTGACAGGTTGTCTTGCATCTTTGAACAATCCAGCAAAATTTGAGATGAGTGGAACCAGCTTTGATGCAGGAGGTCCAGGACTGGCAGTCAGCCTGATTTATTGATATTATTGTTTAGGGATCTTAGGAAAATTGTGTCTGACCTTCTTGCCTTGGTTTTCTTAGTCAATATTAAAAGTACTGACTGACCTTGAGTCATTTAAGTCTGGTTAATGTTCCTCAACTTGGGGAGGATTAACAATTCCCTGTCCTGATGTTGCAGATAATGAGATTGTCCCAAACCCAGATGAATTTCTCTGCACAGAATGGGTGCATTTTGTGCAGTTTTATTCTTTTTTAGCCCTGTCAGAGCAGTGATTGCTGCCCACCCCTGCTCCAACCTGGCTTTCCTGGAGCTCAGCTCTTAGAGCTGCAGTTGTGGGTCAGATTAATCCAACCTGGCCTAAGTAATTGCTGATTAAAGTGGCCAAGCTATGTCTCAGTCCTAAAAACAAGGTCTGGTTCTGTATAACTCAATTCCAAGTGGTTTTTTAAACAAATCTGTAAGAAATGAAGCATTTGTGCCCTTTGGGGATGGGAGATGTTGCCTGTGAGGGCACAGGCCTGGAATGGCAGCAGCGAGGAATTGATTTGCATACAGAAGGCAAATCCTTTACACAGTGCAGATAATGCACATTGTAAAACAGTTACAATAACATTCACCACAGCCATGAAAACAATTTTACAGCAGATTAAACACACTTAGAAAAAGGGGAAAGATGAGTGAGAAGGCAATGCTGACACTAAATTAGACTTGAGTCAGCACCAGTGGGAGAACAGAGGAGAAAATGAGAAAATGTTCCAATGTCCTGCTGCATTTTTTTCCTCCCCCCAGGCCAACTCCATTCTGTGCTCACCTATTTTGTTGAGTTGGGAAGATTTGGAGCTCCCTGAATTGTGGGAATTAGTGGGAAATACTGGAAGTGAGGTGGGCATTACCTGGAATAGGGTCAGAGGACATGGTTCTGCACAAAGAGTGTTTTAGTGAGTTTGTTCTTCTTCTCTGTCCTGTCAAATAGCCTGGGAGTGTTTGAGCCATGTTCCAGGGGATCAGTGAGAGATCTGCCAGCACTGTGTGATGGATTTAAGGTGCATTAGCAAGGGTGTGTTTCTCCTGCAAGGTTTGGGATGGCTGCCAGGGTTGTTTTTGGTTTGGTTTTGGTTTTTTGTTTTGTTGTTGGTTTGTTTTCTGGGTTTTTTTTGTTGATTTTTTTTTTTTGTGGGTTTTTTGTCCATTTTGGGGTTTTTTGTTTGGTTTGGTTTGTTTTGTTTGTTGTGCGAGGCACAGAAGCTCAGGAAAACACTGAATTTTGGTCCATTTGAAAAAATGAGTTTTCTGCCATTGTTTGTACAGGGGAGTTGCAAACCACAAATTTGGATTTCTGGATGATCTGCTGTTTTTTGCCTCCAGGCTCTGGATCACACAGACAGAGGGGTCCTATGATGCAGGAGGCACTGGAGGCCTGGCACTGCTGAAGGTTCAGATTAAATCTGGGAGGTCAAACACATTTGCTGCAGCTGCTTGGCTGTGTCTATAGAATTTTCATTAATGAGCCATTGCTTCTTGACTTTACATGTGTGTGTGATGGTTGATTATGCAGGATTATCTTCTGGCAGCACACAGACACCTGCTAAAGAGGGAGTAATCTTGTTAGGAGCCAAATCTCATCTGATCGTTAAACACGGTGTGCTTACAACCCACTTGTCAGCTCTGCTTAATTCAGCATGCAGGGCTCTGTCACAATGGCCATTGATTCATTGGGACTGCTCAGCACCTCTGCAGATAATGATCTCACTGCTGGCTGCTGGGGAAGATGGAACAGAAAAGCCTTATCAATGTGATTGTCTGGCAAAAGATTTGGAGAATATGGAAACTGTAAGGGAGATTGAAATGAAAGCAAGCTTTGAGATACCTCAGTTACTGAACAACTGGAAAACAATGGTGTGGCTGCTGAAGGTGATCCCCTTTTGATGGAACAACACCCTCTGCCTGCAGACAGGCCCAAGGGTCAGAGCAGACCCTACAGCTTGGCAGAAGGGACCCAAAGAGGAGTTTTTAGGGTTTAAAATGTAACACAGGATGGTAATGGAATGATTCTTACAGGCTGTATGGAAATGCTGTAGATTTGTATCTTGTACTAAATTGGTTAGTGAGAAATAGAATATTCAACACAGAAGATTTATGGTATTGTAATGGGAACCTCGCTCTCTTATACTTTTACTCTCTTATGCTTTTACTCTCTCACCCTCTCATCCTCTCTCCCCCTCTCTTCTCTCATCCTGCTCTGAGCTGTGGCTGGCAGCTCCCAGCAGGGCCCTGCCCCAGGCCCTTTGCAATAACCCACAAGTTCCAAGACCAGAGGAAGATTTATTGTATTGTAACGGGAACCTGGCCCTCTGATCCTCTCTTTTACTCTCTAATTCTCTCTTTACTGTGCTCTTGCCTTCTTTCTCTTTACCTCTCCCTCTTTGGGGCCTGCTCTGAGCTGTGGCTGGCAGCTCCCAGCAGGGCCCTGCCCCCAGGCCCTTTGCAATAAACCCCAAGTTCCAGCCCTGGCTGCAGAGATCTCTCATCTCCATCCATCCCAACCATCCTACCCCCAACACTCCTATAGCTGAGGAGCTGCTGGGCCCTTCCAGGAGCAGAGCTGGGCATAAATGCCACGGGCTGTGCTGGCTGGGGGATGTCCTGTGTCTCGGGACATCTTTGTGGGGTGTCCTGGTGTCTCGGGGCCTCTCAGTGCTCAGAGTGACCCCAAGAAACGTTAAAAGTCCCTTTTCTCAGCCTGGTGCTTGAAGAAGGAGTCAGAGCTCTTCAGTTCTCAATCTGAAGGATGTTTATTGTTCCTTATCTATAAAAGTCTTTCTCCTGCCCTGCTGAGGTCCATCCAGCAGGACAGTCCCAGGCACTCTGCCTGCCCCTGGGGTGGTGTTATGTCTTTATACTAAAAACTACATGTACAATATTTACAATAACTTCCCAATGCCCATCACCTGTGTTAGACAGTGAGCTTCTACTCTAAACCAATCCCAAAGTGCCAACACCACTGCAGAAGATGGAGGCCAAGAAGAAGAAGGAGAAAGGCTGGACATGCCCAGATCCCTCCATCTTGCCCCCCTGAATCCCCATTCTAGAAACCCCAAAATCTAATTTTTCACCCCATGATAAATTCACTATTATTCTACTTAATTTTTCGTGGCTTGCTGATCTGCATCTAAGGTTTATAGTTTAAAGCAGAGCCACGTTAAGTTAAGAAAGTTTAGAGCTTTGGAGTTTGGGATATAGAAAAATAAAAGTAGCTGTAAAGGTAAAGAAGGAGTTTAGGATGCAGTGCTGTAGTTTGTGTGTCATAACATGATTGGCTAAGAAATCTTACACTGTAACATGGGTCCATAAGATGGAATATTTAAGGACTGGATCAAAAACTGATTCACTGATTAAGGTGCCTGTTCTGGTCTCTGCACACTATCCATTTTTCTGTTTAAAAATGAACCATTTCTGTAGCTTTTCAACATTTAATGCCTGTCCAGAGACTGTTGCTCTAAGACACTGCTCAGTGAAAGGAATGCTTGGAAGGTTTGGATATAAAAATGCTGCCGAAAATTCCTAAAGGAGGCCAGGAAAACAAAACTTCCTCCCAAGGAGGGAAAATACCTCTATAAAACCTTCTTGTGGAAATTTCCTTGTGATTTGAGTGAATGCCAAAGGGCAGAAGGTTCCCTGAGACACTGAAGTGCCTCCCCTGGGGACATGGGAGGATGCCCAGGGTAGAAATTGTCACTGCTCTGGTGTGCCAAGGCTCCCTGTCTCTATACTGGCCTGAGTTCATTCTGATGGAAGTTTGCAAAAGTTCTGCCTCCTGAAAGATGAGAGCAGGTTAAATGAAAGTCAAGAAGTTGATTCTATCAAGATCATCTGGGATTTTCCATCCTGGCAGATTCATTACTTCCAGAAATGATAACTGATTGTATCTGAAGAGGCGAGGGAAGAGTGATTTAAATTGTGTCCATTACCTGTCAGCCAATAATGCTGTGTGCAGCTGTGAGGAGTGAAAGGAGTGAGCTGACACTGTTGTAGCCTCTCTTATTTGACTTTTCAATGAGAGCTCCTATTTGTGCTGTTTTCTTTTTTTCCTTTTTACACATCTATGCCCCAGGGAAATTTCAATTATCACAACTGGAGGGAGAGGTACCTGTGGAATGTGTACAGTGAGTGCTCCTGGATAAGGGAGGCAAGTGGAACAATTTGTTACACATTAAATCTTGCAATCACTGAAAAACCTGGCCTGATGCAATATTCTGATCTGTTAATCACATTTCTACATGGCAAACAGCTTGCTGGAGTGTTGTTTGCTCTCTATCTCAGAGCAAATATGTATTTTTGATTTGAGAATAATTCCAGGTTTAAGTAACTTCTGCTTTCCTGTTAACAAAAGTCATTGCTGTTAATTAGTCATGGGCAGAGATGAAATATTTACTTGAGGGGGTGTTTGCTCTGATTTCCCTTCTCACTGTGTCCTTACGTGGGTGCTCAGGGCTGATGCTGGAGGAGAGGTGCAGCTCTTGTGATCTGTAATCAAAGCAGACAGAGCTGGGCTGGCAGAGCCCCCAAACCCGGTGGAATTCCCAGTGGAATGTGTTTGTCAGGCTGTCCAGCAGCCCTGGAATGGCTCTGGGCTGGCACCAGGAAATTCAGTGCCTCCAATGAGTTGTTCAGCTGGGAATGTCCGTGGTGTTACAGCAGAGGCTTGATTTGACATCTCTGCAGTTTGTTTGTTTTTTTAGTGTGCTCTCCTAGTCCCTGCCCAGCCTTGCTGATCCTCCAGGCTTCAGGAATTTAACTGGATTGGGATTAGACTGTTGATTTTCACCTGTTACACGTGCACACAGCTCCATGTAGGGCGTGGTGAAAGCCCTTCCTGGCCTGAGTGGAGTCCCCAGGAGCTCAGATTCCATCCTGAGACCTGCTCCTGGAAATTCCATCCTGAGACCTGCTGTTATCCTGGAAATTCCATCCTGAGACCTGCCTCTTATCCTGAAAATTCCATCCTGGAAATTCCATCCTGAGACCTGCCTCTTATCCTGGAAATTCCATCCTGAGACCTGCCTCTTATCCTGAAAATTCCATCCTGGAAATTCCATCCTGAGATCTACCTGCTACCTTGGAAGTTCCATCCTGAGATCTGCCTGTTATCCTGAAAATTTCATCCTGGAAATTCCATCCTGAAACCCTGCCTGCCATTCTGAAAATTTCATTCTGAAAATTCCATCTTGGAAATTCCATCCTGAGACCTGCCTGTTATCCTGAAAATTCCATCCTGGAAATTCCATCCTGAGATCTACCTGCTACCCTGGAAGTTCCATCCTGAGATCTGCCTGTTATCCTGAAAATTTCATCCTGGAAATTCTATCCTGAACCCTGCCTGCCATGCTGAAAATTCCATCCAGGAAATTTCATCCTGAAAATTCCATCCTGAACCTGCTTGAGTCCTGAAAATTCCATCCTGAAAATTCCATCCTGAACCTGTCTGACATCCTGAAAATTCCATCCTGGAAATTCCATCCTGAGATCTGCCTGTTACTCTGAAAATTCCATCCTGAAAATTCCATCTTGAAACCCTGCCTGCCATCCTGAAAATTCCATCCTGAGATCTGCCTGCCATACTGGAAATTCCATCCTGAGATCTGCCTGTTATCCTAAAAATTCCATCCTGGAAATTCCATCCTGAACCTGTTTGTGTCCTGAAAATTCCATCCTGAAAATTCCATTCTGAAAATTCCATCCTGTACTCTGCCTGTTATCCTGGAAACTCCATCCTGAAAATGCCATCCTGAAAATGCCATCCTGGAAATTCCATCCTGGACCTGCCTGTTATCCTGAAAATTCCATCCTGAAAATTCCATCCTGGAAATTCCATCCTGAACCTGTCTGACATCCTGAAAATTCCATCCTGAAAATTCAATCCTATACTCTGCCTGTTATCCCGAAAATGCCATCCTGAAAATGCCATCCTGGAAACTCCATCCTGAAAATGCCATCCTGAAAATGCCATCCTGGAAATTCCATCCTGAGATCTGCCTGTTACTCTGAAAATTCCATCTTGAAAATTCCATCTTGGAACCCTGCCTGCCATCCTGAAAATTCCATCCTGAGATCTGCCTGCCATACTGGAAATTCCATCTTGAAAATTCCATCCTGAGATCTGCCTGTTACTCTGAAAATTCCATCCTGAAAATTCCATCTTGAAACCCTGCCTGCCATCCTGAAAATTCCATCCTGAGATCTGCTGCCTGTTATCCTAAAAATTCCATCCTGAAAATTCCATCCTGGAAATTCCATCCTGAACCTGCTTGTGTCTTGAAAATTCCATCCTGAAAATTCCATTCTGAAAATTCCATCCTGAACCTGCCTGCCATCCTGAAAATTCCATCCTGTACTCTGCCTGTTATCCTGGAAACTCCATCCTGAAAATTCCATCCTGAAAATGCCATCCTGGAAATTCCATCCTGGACCTGCCTTTTATCCTGAAAATTCCATCTTGAAAATTCCATCTTGAAACCCTGCCTGCCATCCTGAAAATTCCATCCTGAAAATTCCATCCTGAAAATTCCATCCTGAACCTGTCTGACATCCTGAAAATTCCATCCTGGAAATTCAATCCTGTACTCTGCCTGTTATCCCGAAAATTCCATCCTGAAAATTCCATCCTGAGACCTCCCTGCAGCACTGCTGGCACCTGCCTTGGAGCTGATAAATCCCATTTATCCCTGTGCTCCATCTCCTGAGTGTGGAACCTGCCTCCTGCCCTCCCAAATTCAATCCCTGTGCTGCTGCTGGGAGGCTCATTAAGAAGGGGTTGGAATATATTCCAAGATTTTTATGGGAGCAGCTCTCAGCAGTGTGGAGAGGTCGTATTTTGGTTGATTTCCTTGTGAAATAAAATGCAGAGTAGCTTGTGCTCAGTATTTTGGGGGTGTAAAACTTGTTTACAATGTGTGAAGCTTATATGCAGTTTATTTTTAAGGCTTTTTGGGCTGAATATTAATAAAGAAATAGCTTTAAATTCTAGGTGGTGGAGTAAAAACATTGTTAAATTTTGGGAGAGGGACAATTTTTTGCAGAGGGTTCTATCTTCTGCCAGCCTAAAATGCCCAGAATTTGGGATAGAGATTCTCTCAGTGCAGTTGAGCAGAATTTCTGACTTCAATCATAGCAGTTCCCTATAAAAATGAACCCCCTGGCAAACCAGAACTTCCACTGGATTTAAATACCTGGCAGCTGTTTAATTAAATGGGATTTCTGAGAACAGAGCTGCACATAAAATCTGTAAAACCTGCAAAGCAGAAATGCTGTCAGACACGGCAGCAACAGGTTGGACAAAGTTTGGGTGAGGTTTTGGGAGATTTGGGCTCATTTCTTGTGGGTTGGAAGTTTCTTGGCAGTAGGAACAGGGAATTCTGAAGCAAAGGCTCCTGTGTGGCTGCTCTGGGAGCAGAGTCGCTGTTTCTGCTGCTGTTTTGCAGATGAAAATTCAGATTTTTTGATGAAAATTCCCCTGCTGTGGCAGGTGTGTGCAGAGCTCTGTCCTGGGCTGGGGGATGGAAAAGGGGCTCCATCTGTTCAGGAGAGCTGTGCTGAGCTCTGCCAGCCTCTGTCAATGTTTGTTCCATGCTGGGCCCTTCTGGGGCTCCCCAAACTGGGGGGAACCCTCCTGGGGCAGTTCTGTGCCAGGAAAATGAGACACAAGGGACTTATTCAGTCTTCAGCTTCTTGTTTATTGTTATCTTATCCAAAGTTTTGCAGGCTGTCCACACCAGGCTCAGTGTGCAGGAAAGCACCACAAAATGGCCCCAAAATGTATAGTTTCAAGGTCTTTTAAAGTTATTTTATCCAATTAACTCCTAAAATGTACATTATTTCCACTTATCTGCCAATAACTCATCCCTTGACTGTCCACAAAACCTCTGCACTGACCAATCACCCTGTGCCACCAACACTGCAGAAAATGATGGAGGAGGAGGAGGAGAAGGAGGAGAAAAAGAAGAAGAAGAAGGAGAAGAAGTATTAGAAGAAGAATTAGAGGAAGAAGAAGAAGAATTAGAGGAAGAAGAATTAGAGGATGAAGAAGAAGAATTAGAGGAGGAAGAAGAAAAAGAAGAAGAAGAAGAAGGAGAAGAAGAAGAAGAGCAAGAGAAAGGAGAAGGAGAAGAGGAAGAAGAAGGAGAAGAAGAAGAAGCATTAGAAGAAGAATTAGAGGAAGAAGAATTAGAGGAAGAAGAAGAAGAATTAGAGGAAGAAGAATTAGAGGATGAAGAAGAAGAAGAAGAAGAAGATGAGGAAGAAGAAAAAGAAGAAGAAGAAGATGATGAATTAGAGGAAGAAGAATTAGAGGAAGAAGAAGAATTAGAGGAAGAAGGAGGAGGAGGAGGCAGGGACTACACCCAAATCTCTCCATCTTGTTTCCTATCTACACATACTAAAAATCCCCAAAACTAAATTTCTATCTACACCACACTAAAAATCTCCAAACCTAAATTTCTCACCCAAGTGACATCCTACACTACTCTCTATTATCTGTTTCACACTTTGGTAAATTCTAATTTACCTCGAAGCCTTGGAGCCCTCTCCATGGGTGAGGGTCAAAGTGTTTCTGTGGGGTCAGAACCCCTCAGAGCAGACAGAAATATTCCCTGTGCCCAGGGTTCCCACAATCCTCATTCCAGAGCAGGCTCCCTCCCCTTCCTGCAGGGAATTCAGAACTCTGCTCACCCTGTGATTTATTACCAGAGCTGGGCAGGGGCAGGCACCACGAGCAGCATTGTCCAAGGGGGATAAAACAGGGATTATCCTGCTCTGCAGGGCAGTGCTCTGACCCTCAGGGGCCACCCTGACCTCCTGGGGAAACCCTCATCAGCTTTTCTAACTTGAGAAGCTGGAATTTCAGCTCTGAAAAACCAGAGAATATTCCAAATTTCAGAGTTTGCAAAGCAGGGAATCCTGAGTGCTGCAGTGAAAGGGGAGGGTGCTGCCAGCAGCTTGTTCCTCTGGACTCCTGAAACTGCTTTTGATGTTCACTGGCCACATCCACCAGCTTTATCTGGAGCAAACTGACACACAGAGGGTGAATTAATATTTAATATTTAATCCCACTCCTGCTTTGGATGCCATTAGCACAATGTGGGACGAGGAGAGAGTGGTGGCACAGGAGGAACAGATGAAAGCAATTCTTCTCATGCCCTTGGGGGGCTTTTCCAAGCACAGCTGTTGAGCCTCCAGAAGTTTTGTGACAGCTGCTTTGCACTTGTTCCCTTGTAGCCTGTGTCTACAGCTCAGCAGCAGCCCTGAGAACTCATTTTAAGTGGAAATTTAAAATAATACGTGATAGCATCACCTAACTTCAATTGTGAGGCAGGATTCCAGAGGAGGATTCCCAATCCTGTTGTCGGTGGTCACAGGGGTTTTTTAGAGGATGGAAGAGACAGGATCTTGATTCCATGATCAGAAGGTTTGATTTATTATATTATGATATATATATAGCATGATAACTCTACTACATAGAGATAGAAAAGAAAAAGGAGCTTCTTCTGAAGCTGGCCATGCTAAGAAGGAGATGGAAAGAATGAATAACCAAGGTCTGTGTCTCACAGAGAGCAACAGCAGCTCCACCGTGAGTGCTCAGTAAATCCAAACATCCACAGGGACCAACCACGGGTGGACCTGTTGCATTCCACAGCAGCAGATAATAATTGTTTCCATTTGTCACTGAGCAGCTCAGCTCCAGCAGGACAAATCCTACAGAAAGGATTTTTCACAAAGAATGTCTGCACACAATCCAGAGGTAAAAATGGCATCACAGCCCTGGTGGGCTGGGCAGGAGGTGGTGGCTGAGCTGGGGAGGGGGTCTGTGCTCTTTGTCCCCTCAGGTGGCTCTTGCTGTGCTGGGGACCACAGGTGTCCCCTGTGCTCATCTCCACGGCAGGGCTGCTCTGACCTCTAGGGAACACAAATTTTGAGCAGTTTCTGGTGTCTATTTATGGCCATATCTGGTGTGGTCACAGCTGTGAAGGTGTTTTTTGTGTTAAGGTTGGGTTACAGCCAGGAAAAAAAAAAGTTTCTGCTGAATGCAAGAGCTGCAATCCTGAGCAGAGAGCAGGGTAGGCAACAGAGGATGCAGATTATTGTTATGCAGATTATTGAAATGCAGATTATTGTCATTTAGATTATTGTCCTCTCTGACCATCAGAACTTTCTGGAAGAAGAAAAGCTTTTAGAGTCCCCCACTCAAGGCAGGGATGTGGGATGAGGCTGAGCTCAGGAGAGTTCAGGCAGTGCTGGGGCATGAAAATGCAATTTGACAGCTCAGTGTTGATGGTGCTGCCTTTGTAACCCCACCTGCAATGGAAACAGTGCTTTGGAGAGAAGGTTGGCTGTGAAATATGTTAATTAAATTTAAATATATTATATAAAATACAATTTAATATAATATAATCTATAATATATATAAATTATATAATTTATATTTATTATAGATTATAATATATATAATTTATAATTATATAAAATATATATAATTTATAATTATATTATAATTATATTATAATTTATAATTATATTATAATTATATTATAATTATATAAAATAAATAAATATATATCATTTATAATTATATATATAATATATATAATTATATATATATTATATATATAATTTATAATTATATAAAATAAATATATAAAAATATATATTACATAAATGTATATTATGTAAAAATTATATATATTATATTATATCATATTATATTATATTATATTATATTATATTATATTATATTATATTATATTATATTATATTATATTATATTATATTATATTGTGTTATATTGTGTTATATTGTGTTATATTGTGTTATATTGTGTTATATTATATTATATATAATGTAACTCTAATTAAATCATTTTTAATTAATATTAAAATATTAATTAGTGCTGGATACTGAAGGGAAATAACCAGGGTGGGTTTGTGCACCTGTTCTGGGGAGTAAGGAAAGGGAAAGGAGGGAATAATTGGGAAGGAGGAGCTGGAAACCACCAGACTTTAGTTCAGTTCTCTGGCTGAGACTTTCCCAGTGAATTTTTGATGCTGTCTGCAGTGTTCATCTTTTCCAATGAAGGGATGAGAAATAAGAATATCTGAGGGGCTATGTGTGTTTATATCTAGACAAATAACAATTAAAAAACTCCCAAACACACCTATCTTTATCCTTTGTGATGTTCTGAAGGATAATTAAGTGCAAAGGTTCCAAGATGCCAAATATCACATAATTGAGGCTGGGATTTTGGGTTAAGGGGTACAGAAAAAGGCAATTTATGTATGAAAAAGGAAAAATCATCATCCTCTGGCCACATATGGCTGGAAAACATCTTTGCCCTCAATAAAGCACAGCTTTGTGGTAGTTGGTGAACCTGAGATGTTTGGCAGGGCTGAGGGGGATTTATTTCCATGCAATTTTATTTTCCATATATATTATGTAAAAATTATATATATTATATTATATTATATTATATTATATTATATTATATTATATTATATTATATTATATTATATTATATTATGTTATATTGTGTTATATTATATCTATTATATTATATTGTGTTATATTGTGTTATATTATATTCTATTATATATAATGTAACTATAATTAAATCATATTTAATTAATATTAAAATATTAATTAGTGCTGGATACTGAAGAGAAATAACCAGGGTGGGTTTGTGCACCTGCTCTGGGGAGTAAGGAAAGGGAAAGGAGGGAATAATTGGGAAGGAGGAGTTGGAAACCACCAGACTTTAGTTCAGTTCTCTGGCTGAGACTTTCCCAGTGAATTTTTGATGCTGTCTGCAGTGTTCATCTTTTCCAATGAAGGGATGAGAAATAAGAATATCTGAGGGGCTATGTGTGTTTATATCTAGACAAATAACAATTAAAAAACTCCCAAACACACCTATCTTTATCCTTTGTGATGTTCTGAAGGATAATTAAGTGCAAAGGTACCAAGATGCCAAATATCACATAACTGAGGCTGGGATTTTGGGTTAAGGGGTACAGAAGAAAGCAATTTATGCATGAAAAAGGAAAAATCATCATCCTCTGGCCACATATGGCTGGAAAACATCTTTGCCCTCAATAAAGCACAGCTTTGTGGTAGTTGGTGAACCTGAGATGTTTGGCAGGGCTGAGGGGGATTTATTTCCTTGCAATTTTATTTTCCGGCTCCTTTTGGCTGTTTTGACACCTCCTGGCAATTTTCCTGAGTGCTCAAACTGCACATTACAGTCAGGAATGGTTTTAAGCAGCTCCACATTGAAACTGGGTGAGCCTTATTTACTGTTTGACTCCTGCCTCTGACAGCATTTACTTCTCCCAACAATTTCTGCTAAATGAGTTATTTTTCAGTTGGATTGAGCAGGTTCCCACACTCGCATCTCCTTTCCCTTTTGCATTTCCTTTCTTTCCTGGCAGTGCCAACCACGGAGCTCCCTGGGTAAATGATGATTTCATTTAGCCAGGTTCGAGCAGCACAAGGGGCAGGAAAGCAAAGGGGGCTGAGGAGAACCTTGGTGTTTTAGCTTTTGACTGAGAAAAACAACTTTATTTCATTTCACTCCTTGTTTTCTAGCAATGATGAAGCAGAGGAGACACACACAAACACAAATAATGATGTTTTTACTAAGAGGTTTTGTGTTGCCTGCATTAAGAGCTCTGAAGGGCTTTGGGATCTTTATTTCCCATATCAATTCCCCATTTTCCATGGGAAAATGGAGTGGGCAGAGATGCTCAGACTCCCTCTGAGGGGCAGGATTTAATGGAAATTATTTCAGAATGGTTCTCATCTGGGACTATAAAAAACACCTGATTTGACCTTGCTTTGCCCTAGATGTGAACTCAGCAGGAGCTTGGTGTGTTTATGTCCTTGATTTAGATTTTTGTTGTTTTTGGAGCTCAGAGCTTAATTTTTTACCAAGCATTCAAACAGGAGGGTGAATAAAAACCACAAATAATCCACAGTGGCCTCCCTTTTGCCTGCCAGCACTTGGGTATTGTGAGGAAGAGAAGGAAAATACTGGTGCTGAAATTAAAAATCTTCAATTCTTTGGCAATATTCTTGGGTTTTTTTCTCCCTTGACTCATTGGACAAAAATCACTTTGGTTCTTTAGGTTTTGTGTCTGTCTTTTGTTTACCTGATTTTTTTTTGTTGTTTTTTTCTGTCGTTTCTGCCACAGAATTGCTGTAATCCAGATCCCACTGTGTTGATGAATCTACACCTGTAGGATTTGTTTGTCTTTGCCAAAAGGAATCTGTCTTAATCTATATTTGTGCCTGTCAATTGAAATGCAGCTGAAAAAACCAAGGATTTTGGGGCTGTTTCATCATTTGTGCTACAGCTGTGGCTCTAAAAGAGCTTCTGCCCCTTTAAGCCTGCTGTGCTTAGCAGAAGAATATTCCAAGTTTCCACCTAGGAAAATTCTGTTGGTAATTGGAAGTTTGCTTCCAAACAATCAATAACAAATGTCATAAAGCACCAATCTATTCAGGAAATTAATTGGAGTTACTTAGGAGAAATTAATAATGAATGTTCAAGTGATAGTTCCTTTTTAACCTTGCAACATTATCAAGACAAAGTAAACATCAGAGGAATTATAGTAAAGCAGACAAACTGTGGGGAAAAATTAAGTATGCAAACGAGAGAACTGCATAAATCTCCATGTTATTAATTGAGGGAGAGTTCCTGAAATTATCATCTGGGCTGAATATTAAGTACCATAAATAAAAATGAAATGCAGAAGTGCTCGGTGGGGGGAAATGGGGAATGGGAGGAAGCAGGGCAGGCATCCCTCAAAGGACTGCAGCTCTTCCTGGTGCTGGGTAATGAACATGATGGGTGTGATGCTTGAAATGGATCCTGTTTCCTGTGGATGCAAAAAAAGGAATGATCCAAGCCTGGAATAACCACAGCAGAGGAACTTTTCATTAGAAACCTCTCTAATTGCACAGCCATTGTGCTTTACCTCCCACAGCCTCGGGCTCCTCTTGAGGGATTTTAGCTCAGAAGAAAGCAGGAAATTCACATTCTGCCTGCCTTCTGAAAATGGCTTCAGGACGTGCTCGAAATGTTCTTCATGCTGGAATTTCAGAAGTGTTTCAGGTACCTAAAGCACTTTGACAAAATTCTCTGAGCAAGAAAACATTTCTTGAGCCATCTCCCTACTGAGGTCATGCGGAGTGCACATTTTACAGAGGATTTCCACTTGGAAATCACACTGAATAAAGGTCTGGAGAATGTTTTAATTGACCCTGGTAAAGCAGTTTATCTATCTATCCATCTATCTTTCTATCTATCTATCTATCTATCTATCTATCTAATCTATTTATTTATCTATCTATCCATCTATTTATCTATTTATCTATCTATCCATCTATTTATCTATCTATCCATCTATTTAGCTATCTATCTATCTAATCAATCTATCTATCTAATCAATCTATCTATTTATCTATCTATCTATCTATCTATCATCTATTTATCTATCTATCTAATCTATCTATCTATTTATCTATCTATCTATCTATCTATCTATCTATTAATCTATCTATCTATCTATCTATTTATCTTTGTTATCTATAAATAACAGTTTAGAGCTGTTATTTATTCTATTCACAGCCACATCTCCTCTGGTAGAATTCAGATGCCTTAAACACAAGATATGTTCTGTAAACTTCATATATGGAACTGTTATCTTCCCTGATGGCATCAGGTACCCAGGAAATATGTGAGAACAGAGTTTAATAGCTGCTAAAACTCCTGAGATGGACAGTTTAGCTGAATGGCTCCAAAATGAGTGTAAAATTGCTGTCAGTCGTTACTGCAGTGAATTTTTGGGGATCTTCATCAGCCCAGCTGAGGAATTGGCTAAAAAGCCACCAGTGGCAGCCCAGGAGCTGTTTCTGAATCTCCTCTTCATCCATCTCTTCCCTTTCTCCCTCTTTAAGGCACAAAAGTGTTCACTGAAACGCCCAAGGACTTGGATTTGTTTCATTTTGTGATGGAGCTGCATTATTCATGAGGCAGCACATCCCAATTCATCACTCCAAACAACGCCCTGCAGCTGCTCATTGTGAGGTGTCCAGCAATGCCCTCTCGTGCTCAGAATTATCTCCAGCTGGTAAATTCTGAAATTGGTCCTACCTTAACTCATGAGTGCTGTGGCTGGGTGAGGGTTTAGCCTTAGCTCTGAAAATTCAGCAGGAGGGATCTGTGCTTAAAAATCAGAGTGAAGAGGGGAGTGGAGATTTTCAGGACTGCTCTGAACATATATTTGCCCTGAAATAAGAAGTTGTTTTCAGCTTGAATATCACCCTGCAAATGCAAGATGTCTGTGATGCCTCACAACTGCTATTAAATCTCCACACAATATGCATTTTGTTTCTCTTTTCCAATTAAGATTGAAACATCACTTCCATTCTTCCCAAGCAGTTATTGAAGAACTGAAGATGCCAAATGTATAGCTCAAACTGTCTGGGGACATCTTTCTGGCTTTATGCATTTCCCTGGGAAAATATTTGCTTTTGTGAGGAGTGTTGTAATTGATTAAACAGGAAATTAATGTGGGGATATGCCATCGTTAGTGTGAAGAGATGAAATTCCTGCTGTCTCACTTTTCATTGTGAGCTTGAGGAATGAGGGTGGTGAGAGCACCCTGGAGGGAGGTGACAGCAGGGAGGGTGGGGATGGAGATGGGAGGGAGCCCAGGAGGGACCAGCATCCCTCAGATGGGAACCTGCTCCCCCTTCCCATCCTTGTCAGTGATGTCAAACTCCCCTTGGACACAGCCCCTCATTTTCTCCCACTGCAATGAGAAAAAAGGGAAATAACTCAGCAGGTTATTGGCCAAACCTCACTCATTTTGTATTTTAAAAATTGTGTCCTAATGCTGGTTTGTTTCTGCTTTGATTTGAATAGTTCAGAGTGGATATTCTGTTTATTTCTTCATCTGCTCAGGGATGCCAAACAGCTTTGGGGTGGCACTAAAGCTCAGGTTAGAAAGGGTTAATTTCTAACTGAGCTCCTCGTGGGACAATGACTCCTCTTGAAGGAAAACACCAGGCACTGCCAATGGAAACAACTGGAATACCCTTAAAAATATCCCAAAAACTTCTCCCATGGCTTCAGGGTGGTCTATAAAATGTAGATTCTGTGGAATCTTCATTTTGCTTTCAATTCCAGGCATTAAAAATGATGCACAGAATGAAGATTCTGTGGAATCTCCATTTTGCTCCCAATTCCAGGCATTAAAAATGATGCACAGAATGAAGATTCTGTGGAATCTCCATTTTGCTCCCAATTCCAGGCATTAAAAATGATGCACAGAATGAAGATTCTGTGGAATCTCCATTTTGCTCCCAATTCCAGGCATTAAAAATGATGCACAAATGATGCAGCAGGAGTTGAGCTCTGATGGTTCTGCCAACACCCTGGAGAAGACACCTCTTAATTTTCCTTTATGTCCCTGGAGCTGGAGCCCTCCTGAGGGGATGGAGGAGTGGATATTCCTGCAGGACAAAAGCTTTTGGAGCTGAAATGGAAGAGGTAAAATTCAAATTTTACTGTGGATTCATGGATTGAACTCTGGAATCTCAGGTGCTCTCCCTTCACATGCCCTCATTTTTGTCCACTGGCAGGAAAAGCGTTTGATGGTTTTTGGTTTGTTTGCTTTTCTCAACAGTGCTCATTTTCTACAGCTCAGAGAGCTGGGTAATTAACAGTTTCCAGATTGTGCCTGAGCACCTGATCCTCCTCTGCTGCACAGCCAGAACAGTACAACTGCAACTCTGAACAGTTCCTTTGGTTTCCCCCAAGAAAATCTGTTTCAATCGTGGGAAATCATTTCCTTGCTTGTTTTTATAAGGGATGAGATCCCCTGCTGCCATTTTGGGGATAATTGGCTTCTCCTGTGACTCCTTTGACACTGAGTGGTTATGGCAAGGCTGAATCTTTCTGTCTCAGCTCCAAAAGTGCTGTTTCCTGCATGGTTTGTTTGCCTAATATCCTTTTTTATTCTTGATTTTAGTAGAGATGTTGAATGTCAGCTGATCCCTTCAGAGCCCAGCTCATTTGGGGTCTGGTCTCTGGTTTATGCTGGGTCTGGAGGTAGTTTTTAATGTAAACTTGAATGGGTTTGGTTTTTTTCCTATTAAAAAGTGCAACATCATCCAAAGGAGCACAAAAACACCCCAGGGAAATGTGACTGAGAGATGGGAGACTCGGGGCTTTGAAACAGCTGCATTTCCTTGATTTTATTCTGGACTTGTAGCCTGGTGTGGGGTTTCCATCAGGGACTCAGGTTACAGATGAAGCTGCCCTGAGAAGTGGCAGCATTTACCATCAGTGATGGAGCCCCAGAGCACGGCACCTTCAGGAGGGACAGAATCCCCTGGTGAGAGGCTGAGGCAGAGGGGGCAGCCTGACCCACCCTGGATTCCCACAATGGTGGATGTGGGGCCTGGGAGTGAGGCTGAGACCTCCAAACCCTGACACTGATTTACTCCACACTGAGAGTGATCATGTGCTCGACCCTAGACTCTGCTCCATCCCATTTTCACCTAGAAAAACTCAGATTTGTGTAAAACTGTGTCCCATGAAAGACCCCATGGCCCAGCAAAAGACATCCCCCTCTCTACGTGGGCTAAAGAAAGATTAAGAAGTGGCAAACTGAATAAAAATCCCATATTTTGTTTCCCTTTGCTCTTAGTGGGAAGGAAAGAAGGGCTAAGGCATTCTAAAGGTTTATTTAGTTCACATCATCCTCTTTTAATTCTAATAAATTATTAATTAATAAATATTAGTTAATTTAATAAATATTACTTAAATTATTAGTTAATAAATTATTTCTTTATATATTTTTTCTTTATATCTTTTTTCTTTAGACCTTTTTTACTTTATACCTTTTTTACTTTATACCTTTTTTACTTTATACCTTTTAAAGTTTTGAGCCTATTTCACCCTTAAAGTCTTTTCTCCTAATCCTTATCTCGCCCCATGAGTTTTCCCTCTCCTCTGCTTAACTAAATTATTAATTAATGATTAACAAATGATTTTTGTGGGTGCACTGGAGTTTGGCCAGCATCAACCCATCACAAACCACTCTGAACTCCTGCTCTGCAGTGGAGAGATGCAACGTGCTGTAAATAACTATGCAGTTGTTGGCTTTTGCTGTTATATATTGACTTTCACAAATTATTTTGATATAGTACAATTTATAATCACTTCCAACTGCTTTTGATACAGTATAATTGATATATTTTGATATAGTATAATTTGTCAGCTTTTGTGGCCAATAGCTTGGCCCTGTGTAGCTTGTGTATTTTTGAGTGATAAATGTTTTATTTGTTTATGTTTTACAGTTTAGGCTCTTGCAAAATATTGAAATAAAGACTATGTGCTGTGTATTAACTGCTGCAGAAGTACTTAATGCTTTTATAATTAATTGACAATGGTAAGAATAATTCAGATAGTTCTGTGAAATAGATAATGGTGATTTAATGTACTTGTGGAATATCCTATCTAAATGATAACACTGAAAAGAGAAAAGAGAAAAATTTACTACTGACTCTCCAGTTATTAGGAAATGTCAAACAACAGAACAGAACCTCGAGAAGAAATGAAATTTATTGATTTCATCTACAGGATGACAGGGAGACAAGTCAAAGGTTAAAACCAAGCAAAAAGAATTCCCTGAACATGGAAACTCACAGGAATGTTTGAATATGTATAACCCTCATGAATATGCATTTACCAATGCAAGGAAAAATATATAAGAAAATTGTTTTAAGCTCACAGTGCAGGGTACTGTCCCTTTTATCACTGATTAAACTTGTAAAAATTTTGAAGAGTGAGTCTTGTTTCTCACCCAACATAAAGCAGATAAACTCTCGATAAACTCTCAGCTGAGGAAATACACATTGCTGGCAGAAAATACTGGGAAAATCTTCTTGTGGTCAAAGGTTCCTGCCGCACTGGAACGCCCCTATGGAACAGAAAACAAAAATCTTTCAATTTTCAGAGCCTATTGTAGGAATCCTAAAAACCAGAAGGTTTTAAGAAAGAAAGGTTTTAAGAAAGCAGGCCTCAGACAGTGAGATAGTTAGATGCTAAAGCAGCAGAAATATTAGTAATGCAAACGTGAGAAAGCTTGAGAAAAGAACAATAGGCCTATGTTAGGTGCTGCCTTAAGTGGTAACAAGTTTTCTTAATGTATATCTTTAGAAGGTTGAAGTTTTGAATAGACCTTTGTGCTTTGGTTTCTATGAAGAAGCTATTGTTTCAGAAACTAGGCCGCTTAGCAAAATTACGTGTGCTTTATATTATTGGACAGAATTATTGTCAATGTTCTTGTTCTCTATGTGATTGGTTGAAACGCAGATGGAAATGGCTTTATGATATGCTGTAACGTTAAGTTTCTTCGGCATTCTGCTTGGTTCAGCAAGAAGGTTGCATCTGTTTTGTCTCCATTGTTGTAACAATGTTGTAGAGACTGATGCGTTAATAAAACCTCTCAGACGCTGACAAGGAGTGCTCCGTCCTGTTCGTGCTTGTACAGAGTTTATTGCGAGGGCAGTGGTGCCCACCTTTTCCCCAAGCTCTTCCCCCAATCTCTTAGCTGGAGGTGTGGGCCTATGCAATCCATCCCTGAGCTGCCTTGCCAGAGGTGACAGAAGGGAACAAGAAGCATTTTACAGCTCCCCTGAGAGCCAGCAGCAGCAGCAGCTCCGTGTGTCCCCAAAGACAGAGGTGACCCGGGGTAATCAATGATGGCCCTGCTGGGCCCCAGCCTGTGGCAGGCCGGGGAGGCTGGAAAATCAGGCACAAAGTGCTGCCTGTCCAATGAGCTCTTTCAAATGAGCTCCAGTTAAAGCATTAAGCTCTTCTCACAACGTTTTTTTTGGTGCTGGTGGTTGTTAAATGGAAGGTTGTGACAAAAGCAGAGCCATGAGCAGGGATTTGGCAAAGGGTGAGGGGGCAGGATGGGGCTGGAGAAACAGGGAGAGATTGTGACCCTGCTCACAGGGTCTGAGGGTGAGGGGAGAGATGAGGATCTGACTCCATGTTTCAGAAGGCTGATTTATTATTTTATGATTATATTACATTAAAACTATACTAAAAGAATAGAAGAAAGGATTTCATCAGAAGGCCAGCTAAGAATGGAAAAAGAAAGAATGAATAACAAAGGCAGCTGTCCCAGACTCTCTGTCCCAGCCAGCTGGGCTGTGATTGGCCATTAATTAGCAACAACCACATGAGCCCAATCCCAGATGCACCTGTTGCATTCCACAGCAGCAGATAACCATTGGTTACATTTTGTTCCTGAGGCCTCTCAGCTTCTCAAGAGGAAATATCCTAAGGAAAAGATTTTTCATAAAAGACGTCTATGACAAGGGATGTCATGATTTCACACTTCATTGAAATGCTCAGTGTTAGCTGGAATTGCTTCACAATCCTTTAAAAACAGCAAATAAAAAGCTCAGTCACAGGTAGTTTTTGCTTGATTTTTGAGCGAGGGTGGAAAACCCATTTAAAAATCAAAACGTGGCAGCGTTTGAACGCCTCAAAAACTCTGAATTGTTGAACCCCACCAAAAAAGAGCCATCAAAAACCCAGTGGGAACCAACTCAGCAGGCACAGCACAACCAAGTGATGAACGTTCCCCTGAGGAGCCTTTCTGCTGCTTTATTGACCTTGCAGGTGCTCACCTGCAGCAGGCAGGGCTGTTTGTCCTTTGTCCCCAGCTGAGGTGACATCTCTGGCTGAGCCATTTCCCTGGCAAGGCTCAGTCCCTGCTGCCCTTGCAGCAAAGCTGGGACAAACACAGAAATCCGTGCCAAACCCCACTGATGCTCGTCTGCTGTCACTTGCTTTAGGAGCTGCTTTACTCTGATTTTCCATGGCTTTCACTTGGATTCATTTTCAGCTGGAATGCTGGACAATGAGGGGGGTAAGAGAAGCTGCTTGATGGTTTCTAAGTTTTGTTGCAAGCAGAATTCCTCACTAAGTGAAATAAAATGGAAAGCACACAGATTGTCCAGGCACTGCCTCAATCCTGGTGTGTGTTTAATTTCTCCCTGTGCCTCTGTGTGGCTGTAAATAAATCCATGGCTCCCCTAAATATTGCTGTGTTTACTTCCAAAAATGTGGAATTTTCAGGGATATTTCACACTATCTTGGAAAATCAGGCGGATGAGGCAATACACATTGCTGGCAGAAAATTCTGAGGAAATCTTCTTGTGGTCAAAAGTTCAGTAGTGAGAGTGTGAAGTTGTGCTAATGGGGTGGCAATTGAGCAGGAATTCCTAATTCCAAAAATTGGAATACTTGGCTATATAATATCCAAATGAAATATCCAAATACTTGGATATAATACTTGGAGATATATATATATATTATATATACCAAAAAAAAAAAAAAAAATATATATATATATATATATATATATATAGGAGTGCTTGAATGCTTGGAAAGGCTTGGCAGGGGCAGGAGTTGTAATACAGGTTTTGTTTCCTTTCCATCCATTTCTTGTGTGAGATTCATTATTTTACTGGGGTTTTTTGGTCCTGCACCTGCCTCTACCATGGTATTTATTTGGAAACAAACCCAACCTAAGAACTTACAAATATTCATTTGCACAGAGCAAGTATTTGTGGATAAATACCAGACCCCAGCTTGCTTTCCCTCTGCTGACACAATATCTCAGAAATAATGGCCTGAATAAATGCTATCAAAGCAGAGTGCTTAGCTCAGGCCTTTGCTGCTGTAGGAATTGATTATTGTAATGCTTTGTTTTGGGGATTATTTTGTGTTCTACCTCCTTTAGTCTCTCTTGGCTGGTTTCTGGTTCATTTCGAGTTGGTTTTAGAAGCTGTTTAAATTTCAACTTTGCTCTGGGTGCTTGTATTTTCTCTCTTATGTTTCTGTGTTGCTGTACAAAACCATTCATTCATCAGAAATGACCTCACTGGGGTTTTTCCAGTGAAAAGAGCCTTCTTCAGGACAGATATTTATTTACTGTTTCCCTTGACTTCTGAGGGATCTGGACATTCCTATGAGGAGTGTGATCCAGAGCCATCCTGAGCAAGGATTTATTCTGAAATAAAGGTGCTGAAAGCCCAGAGGGAGGGTTTGGACTATTTGCTGTCACATGGAGAAGTTTAAGGGATTGGGAGGGAAATTCTGATTAAATAAATCTGCAGAATTATTCCCCCTCCCCAGCCAGCTTGGCCTGATATTGTCCCTCCTTCCTGTCCTGTAAATCACATTGTTGAGCCCATGGACAAGTTCCTCTGGATCTGCATGAGGGAATATCATTTTAGGGATATTCTCATTCTGTTTCCCTCAGCCTCCAGAATTATCCTTGGAGTGATCTCAGCACTGAATTGTGCAGGTGTTGAAGTGTTGGCACTTGGAGTTGATCTGGGATTTTTCCCTGTGCCTTCACACCCAGGGAGGGCAGGAATTCATCACCTTTAATTCTCCCCTTCAAGAACTGCAAGGTTAAATTTCCCCAAGTTTCACTGCTACACAACAACCTCATGTGGTTTATTCTGCATCAGCTTAAATTCAGAGCACTCCCCAAAAGCAGAATTTGAAATTCCCTTGCTGCTGTTTTTGCCCAACCACTGTGCTCTTTTGATGATTAATGTTGGTTCCCTTTGTCTTAAAGCCAGATGGGTTTCCACACCTGCTGTGCCATCCTGAAAATAAAGCACCTTTCCCCTGAACTTGCATTGCTCCCAGTTTGGTGGGAGCTGGAGCTGTAATTTCCCTCTTCTGAGGTTACTTGCTGCTGAAATGACTTTGGAGCTGGTGGCACATGTCTTGGTGCTCAAAAGCAGAGATTGAAGTAGGAAATGAAAGCCCAGAATGGAGAAGAAAATGAAACCCCCTGCTTGGAAAATGATTCTCTTGCACTCCTCATGAATACAGCTCCTTCTCTCCAGGTCCTTTCCCTGCCAAGATTTCCCAGCCCCAGCTCTCAGACCGGTGTTTTTCTGCCTTTGTCTCTCTGAGCTGACAATTAAGCTGCAGTTCCATTTCCTGAAGGGTCTCAGGCCTGACCTTACCATGACTGCAGCGTCAAAGGGAGGCAGAACATGAAATTGAGTGCTGGGACTGCCCAAGGACCAGGACAGCTCTGCAAGCTGGCACTGGGAAACACTTCTCACTTGTTCAATCATCTCACATTTCAGGCACTTCACATTTTACAGGTGTCTGTGGCATTGCTAATGGCAGAGCTAATACAGCTTTGAGAAAATAACCTGTGTCTGTGAATTACTGCAAAAATCGGATTTTCTGTTTATTTACAGCCACTTCAATGCCACTTTTGGCATTTTTTCCTCCAAGTACCAACTGCTGGTGCAGTGACCTGATGGTGCTGGGGGCAGACCTGTGGCTCCTGGGTGTGTTTGTCTTGCTCCAGCTGGCAGTGCCCCTTGGGGGCTGTGGGGCTGTGAGGTGCCAGCTGGAATCCAAGGATCACACAGGGGAAATCTGGGGCCAAAGCCAAGCTTGGTTTGGTTTCCACCACAAAAGCCACAGCAGCTGCTGGTGGTGCAGAGCATTTTGGCTCTGGCCTCGTGATCTGAAATCTCTGCTGGATTTTTTGGGCAGGTTTGAGCCATGGGAAGGCTCTAGGATGGTGCCTGATCTGCTTCATTAAGTGTGGGCAAGTTTTGCTCTCATAATGAGGATGGAACCTGAAGCCAAGGGGTGAGGAGGCAAATCTTCATTGCCCCTGCAGAATGACAATAAACCCATTGCAAAATTCTCCAGCTGCTGCTGAAGAAGCCCCCCTGTGTCACCCAGCCCAGCTGAGCCTTGGTTTTTATCTGTACAATCCCACCCTCCCCTGTTAAATTTGAGTTTGGATCCCCCATGGACACATCCCAGGGAGCAGCAGGGTCAGTCCCAGCCCTGATTTCAGGAGCTCTGGGTGGGAATTTCTGTGGAATGAGCTGAGGAAAGAACCCCTGGGCCCTCTCCCCAGGCAGCTGCTCAGCTGGTGAGTGCAGCTGGCCCCTACCAGGGCTGCTCTCCCAAATTTCATATGCAAACAATAATTAAAGCAATAAATGCTCCGAATGCAAGTTCTGTTTAGAGCTGGCTTTGAAATGATGTCTCTTTTCTGCTGCAATGGGGACAGGAGAACAATAGAAATGAAAACCATTGTTTGCACAGAAAATTGTCAGTGAATATCTTTGTGGCTTTAAAAGAAAACAGAGTACAAAAAACATAAATACAAAATGTGTTTATTTTGAAGTGGAATTGACATTCATTTTTTCAGATGTAAACAAAAAGGGTAAATATCAAGAGAAAACAAGTTTCAGTTCTTTTTCTCCCCACCAAGAGCTTTTCACTTGGTGACATTTCACCAAGCAATCTTTTTTTTTCCTTCCTTGGATTTCCAGTAAGAGAATCTAACGTGTGATTGGTATTCTTGGAAATTGGTCAAACACTCTTTCCAGGCAAGCTGGATGATTTGAAGTGAGCTCAGCTATTAGACACTGACATTTCTTCCCCTAAGAGCTCTGTGCAGAATTGTAACACTTGTAAACCTTCCAAGGGCTCAGATTTCCAGAGAAGTTGAGGTCAAGGGAAGTGTGGAGAGGAAAAGTCACTTCTGTAACTTTTGGGGTTATTTTGATGAAAAATATCTTAATGTGGAGGACTTTAAGTGCTCAGGCCTGCCATTCTTGCTCATGATGAAGAGTAAGTAAAATTGGATTCCTGGCCCAGAATAGGGTGTTAAAGAAAATTTCCATGGGTAAGAAGAGCTCCAAGTGACCCTGAAGTGTAGGAAAATAAATTCATTGCTGCCTTTGTCCAGCAGAAATTATGATCAAGAAATTAAAAGTCAGCTGTGTGCTCTCCTAGGAGGGAGATTGGATTCCTGTAAAGTCCTTCTCCAGTTAAAACAAAACCTCCTTAAATTTTTCCAGTTGTGGCAGCTGAGGAGGAAAATGAGAGTGAAGTGATGGTGGCTGAAAGGAGCAAGGATCAGGGGAAAAGGGGACAGACAGGGATGGCAGAGCTGTAAAGAGGAAGGAGCTGAATGAAGATAAATGAAGATAAATGAGGAGTGGAGACAAAAAACAACAAGTGTGGGGGAAACTTCTAAATTGGAATTGCAGTGGAACAAGGGAACTAATCTTAGCTGGGGGTTGAACGCTGCCCCAGCACTGAGAGGTACAAAATTAAACACAGATCCTTCACTTTATAAAAATCCCCATGTTTAGTTCACCTGATAAAAGAGATGACTTGTTCTAAAAGGTGCCTGGTTCTGTTTTTCTAAGGAAAAACACAGTTCAGCTGGGAAAGAAAGCAGATTAGTGAGAAGCAGCTCCTCAGCTCACACTGTCCAGCAAACCTGGAATGACGAACAGCGAAACCAAAAAGGCTTTTTGCAACAAAACCTTTTGTCTGGAGCAGCCAGGGAGCTGCCAAGCATCCAAGTTTTGTTTAGGAGAAGTGAAAGCACTGCCTGAAATCCTCGGGGCAGGGGATGTGCAGTGCCAGGAGGTGCCAAAGGGCTCGTGTGACACAGCTGTTGTGACACTGCTGATAAGGGGACGCCCTGGTTCAGCACGGGCCTCTGCACCTCAGCAAATTACACAACAAGGGGAGAAGCTGCTGCAGAATTAATCTCTACCTGGAAAACAATTTCATGCTAGGCTAAACAAGGATTAAAAAAAAAAACCTCCCTGGGCTGCTTCACAAGCCAAGCCTTGGGTTTGGAAAAGAATAAAAGAGTTATCCCCAGGTGTGAGTACAAATCTGTCCTGGAAACAAGGCCTGGCTTGGGGTGGCTGACCCAAGTGGAGATCTATAGGACACATGGATACTGATTATAAATTTATTAAACAGTATTTTTTTGGGGATGTCTTAGGTTGGAAATGGGGATGTTTATTCTGTCCCCATCTGTCAGAGCTGGGGCAGTTCTCTGCTGTTCATGGGGCAGATTTCTTTATCTCTCCCACAGCCAATCCTCCCTCCAGGAGATCTCTGCTGTCCATGGGCCATTAATTATTAATTCTCTTCTGTCCATGGCCACTGAGTGTCCCTGCAGGGCTGATCCAATCCCACCATCCCATGGGGAGATGCTGTGCCCAGGGCAGGAGCCAAGCATTCCTACCTGGATCCAATCTGAGCTTTGGGACACCCCAGCAGCCTTTGCCCCCTGCATTGCCAGAGGAGCAGCTTTCTGCTGCCCTGCATGGCCAGAGGGAGCCCAGGCCCATCTGCAGCAGCCCTGGAGCTGCAGAGGAAAACTCCCCCCTTGTGCAGGATCCCTGCTCCAGCAGAACCACAGCTGGCACTGCAGGAGGGCTGAGCCCCCCTGGGATGGGCTGGGACACCACCCTGGCACACAGGGGACAGGGCATGGGCTGACTCTGGCCGGGTTGGTTTGTATTACTGCATTTTTATTTTATTATTATTATTATTATTATTATTATTATTATTATTATTATTATTATTATTATTATTATTATTTTCTTCCCTAATAAAGATCTGTTATTCCTGCTCCCATATCTTTGCCCGAGAGCCCCTTAATTTCAAAATTATAATAATTCAGAGGGAGGGGGTTTGCATTTTCTATTTCAAGAGAGGCTCCTGCCTTCCTTAGCAGCCTCCTGTCTGTTCAAACCAAGACAAGGGACATCTGCAACCTGAGTGAGTGGGGAAGGAGGGACAATGGGAGAGCACCCAGAGGGGCTGAATGGGAGGATTTATCAGTCCCTTGCAAGTGTAATCCAGAATCCAGATGTTTAAAACTAAATTCACTTATCCTGCAGAGTGTTTGAACCTGGGGCTGGATGGTTTTCTTTATAATTTGCACTGACCTGAAGGAGCACATAGACAAGGGTCTGAAATGCAGCATTTGTGTGGAGTCAGTGTTCACTGGGAGGGGCCACTTTGGGGCTATTCCCAGGTTTGCTGGATGGAAATAACAAATAATCCATCCAAATTTATTGACTGGATGTGAATAACCAACAAGCCAACCAAATTTACTGGCTGGATGGGAATAACCAACAATCCATCCAAATTTATTGACTGGATGTGAATAACCAACATCCCAACCAAATTTACTGGCTGGATGGGAATAACCAACTTTATAAATCCATCCAAATTTACTGGCTGGATGAAAATAACCAACTTTATAAATCAATCCAAATTTACTGCCTGGAAGGGAATAACCAATAATCCATCCAAATTTACTGGATAGAATGCCCAGAGAAGTTATAATAATAACCAAGAGTTATTACCAAGAATAACCAATAATCCATTCAAAATTTACTGGCTGGATGGGAATAACCAACAATTCTTCCAAACTTCCTGGCTGGATGGGAATACTTTCTCCTGAAGGTGTTAAAGGAAAAATATCTGCTTGAATTTTCAGGTTCTGTGGTGAAAGAGCAGCTTGACCTGGGTGCTTGCAGAAAATGTTTTGTTCAGGTGGAGCAGGAGGTTCTTAAATTTGGGATTTCTGGGGCTCTGGTCCCTGCTGTGCTTTAAATTCTTTTTGGCCTTAGGCAAGGCACTAAAAGGAGGCTCTGGAAAAGCTTTTAGCACTGCATCCAAAGGCACTGCCACTTCTGGGAGGTAACTGGGCACCCAGTGGAGCAGAAACTGCTCAATTCCAGGTTGTTTTTCTCTGTTTAATCCAAATCCAGTCAAACCAGTAGGAAACTTGTTTAATCACACAGGATATTGCAGGTGCACGATGGGTTGGGTGTGTACCTTGGGTAGCACAGAATAAAACCTCCCAAAAAGCTTTTATTTAATGAATTTCCATCAAATACACCTCAGTAAAGGTGTAAAACACATTTGGTGCCCTGACTCATGAGGATTTTCCTGTGGGGAATACAGTGGGTGACAGGAGAGGGTTTGTAAATAAATATAACAGCTCTGAGAATCTGCTGAAATGCCATGCCCTGCCCTCTGATCTTGATTTTTCCTTCTATTAAAAAAAAAAAGAAAAAAAAAAAAAAAGAAACATTGAGTGAGAAGCACCAGAGTTTAAAAACTCAGATTTTGTTTCATGTCTCACTTGACAGAATTTTCCAGAGCCACTTTCTCCATTGGAAGTGCTGCCACTCAGAGATGTGCCCCCTGTTTAAATTCCTTCCTTTTTTTAAAGCCTGTAAAGTGGATCTTTGAGGGGAAAAAAAAAAAAACCAACTTAAATGAACTTTCAGGCAAAGCTTAAATGAACTTTTTAGTGCTGCTTGCTGAGCGACAGTGACTCACCAGCACAGAAAAAAACCCTTTATATGGAGCATGGCCTTTGTTCCAAGGAATAGGGGATTTTAACAATACCTTTAGAGATTTCTCCACAGAGAGGGAAGAAATTTCATCTCTTCAGCTCCCTGGATGCAGCCCTGGTGCCTGTGCTAAAATTCCCCCTGGAAATGGGGGTGAGCTCCAGAAACTCAGCTGCCAGAAGGAATTGCAGTGGAAAAAGGGATCTGAAAGATGCTTGGGAGAATGGAGTCAGCACGACTGGGCCAATCTTTAGGTTTTCACAAGAGCTTTTTTTCATAATTGCTAAAGCATCCTGACACTCTTGGAGCAGGTAAAAGGGAGATAAAGAGGCTGTTCAAGAGTTTAAGCTTGGAAATGAGAAATAATGATTTTTGGGCACGCTGTGGAGAATAAATCAGGAATGTGGATTTAACACTTTTTTTTTCCTCCTGCTCATATCAATTCTAGTGGATGCAAGACCCCTCTAATTCAAACTGTATTTGTACAGTGCTGGCTCTGTAAAAGTTCCAGGGATAAATAAACATTCCAGGAGCCTCTGTTCAGGGCTGGCTCTGTAAAAGTTCCAGGGATAAATCAACATCCCAGCACTTTATTCAGAGCTGCAAAATAGGTCCAAGCCACAAAACCCTGAAATCAGGATCACATTGGCTTGTAAGGCAGCATTTCCTGACAAGAATCCAGTTTTATTAAATGCCCTTTAGTTGCAGTTAGACATTGTGAGAATATTTAATATTTTCAGCTTTCAGAGGAATCCCTGATGGGATCCAGCTGGCCTGGAGTTTTTCCTCCTGGATGGACACGTTGGTTTCATGTCTCCTGTCCTGTCAGAGCTGCTCAGTGCTTTCATCCGGATCTGAGCATTCCACTGGAAACATTTCCTTTGTCAGGACTTGGGGAGCAAGAGAGGGAGCAATCATTGAGTGCCTCTGATGGGTTGTGTGAGCTCCCTCACTCCAACACTGCAGCTTTTGATAAATTACCAGCCTGATGTTTTGAAAGCCTTTTTTTCCTCTTGTCCAGAACCCCTTTCAATCATTTCATATTCTATTGCTGGCACTCACTTCAGGCTTTTCTTCTTTCTAAACTCTGCTTCTTAAGCTGCCAGCTTGGCCTTGGAGACTTCTGCCACAGACCAATTTCCCTGCTAAAATCTTCTGCGAGGTCTTGGCAGGGCTTAAAAAGAGTTACTTCTGCTGCTGCTGGCTGACAGGATTGATCCTGGGTTTGAGAGGATGTACGAGGCTTTAAACCTCCCTGTCCCCTGCAAGGAGAGGTGTTGGGATCATTGGTTTGTCACAGTGACCCCGAGAAAAGTCCCAGAGTCTCTTTTCCCAGCCCGGCGCTTGAAGAAGGAGTCAGAGCTCTTCATTTCTCGCTCTCAAGGTTGTTTATTTTATCTTATCTATAAAAATTTTTCTCCTGCCCTGCCCAGGTCAGCTCAGCAGGACAGCCCAGGCACTCTGCCTGCCCCTGGGGTGGTGTTATGTCTTTATACTAAAAACTACCTGTGCAATGTTTACAATTACTGCCCAATACCCATCACCTGTGTTAGACAGTGAGCTGCTACTCTAAACCAATCTCTGAGTGCCACCATCACAGCAGAAGATGGAGGCCAAGAAGAAGAAGGAGAAAGGCTGGACACACCCAGTTCCCTCCATCTTGCCTCCTGAACCCCCATACCAAAAACCCTAAAATTTACTTTTCCACCCTGTGATAACTTCACTAATATTCTACTTCAACTGTTGTGGCTTGCAGATCTCCATCTGAGGTTGGTAATTTGCTCCACGGGCCATAATCAAACCCACAGGGGCATTTTGGGCTCTGTTCAGGATCTCTGAGCCCCCTGGCAGGGTCTGGGCTGCTCAGGGATGTGCTGGGTCCCAACAGAGGATTTTTGGAAGGGGCAGCTGCCACACTCAGAGCAAGATTTAAATCTCTGCTGGTTATGCTGATGCCTTTGTTTTGTTACCGACTCCTGTGATTTTCTTAATTAAGAAATGAGGCAAATAAATAATGGCAGTGGCGGGGGGCACTTTGAAATTAAATTGCAATTTTTGTTGGAGTCAGCAGCTACCTCTGCTTTTCTGCTGTGGCAGCAGTTTGGTTCGCCAATAAAATGCAGGGCAGGATGTCTCAAAAGCAGATCTGGGGCCTTTAAACTTGTGATATTTCTGCACATTTCTATTTATTTATTTGTTTTTATTTATTTATCTAAACTTGTGATATTTCTGCACATTTCTATTTATTTTTATCTATTTATTTTTATTTATTTAAACTTGTGATATTTCTGCACATTTCTATTTTTTTAATTATTTTTATTTATTTATTTAAACCTATGGTATTTCTGCACATTTCCATATATTTATTTTTATTAATTTATTAAAACTTGTGATATGTCTGCACATTTAATTTTATTTACTTGTTTATTTAAACTTGTGATATTTCTGAACATTTCTATTAACTTATTTATTTTTATTTATTTATTTAAACTTGTGATATGTCTGCACATTTCTATTTATTTATTTTCATTGGTTTATTTTTATTTTTATTTAAGTTTTATTTTTATTTATTTTATTGATAATTGATTTTATTTTTATTTTTTATTATCTATATTTCTTTCATTTCTATATATTTTATTCTATTTATGCACATTCTTTCTGCATATATGTAGCTGCAGGAACTCCTGGGTTGCATCTCCAGAATCTTGGCTTTGCTGCTGCTCCCACTGCAGCCTGGACTGTCCTGGCAGACAGCAGAGCTGGAGCCAGCCCTGTTTAACTCCATGCCCAGAAAAATCCTGTTTATCACGCTCCATACCCCAAAAAAATCCTGTTTGTCACTCTGCATACCCCAAAAAAATCCTGTTTATCACTCTCCATACCCCCAAAAAATCCTGTTTGTCACTCTCCATACCCCAAAAGACACCTGTTTGTCACTCTGCATACCCAAAATAACCCCCTGTTTAGCACTCCCCATGCCCCAAAAACCCCTGTTTATCTCTCTATGCCCAAACCCTCCTGTTTATCATTGTCCATGCCCAAAAAATCCCCCTATTTATCACTTTCCATGCCCAAAAAAAACCTGTTTATCACTCTCCATGCCCAAAAAATCCCCCTATTTATCACTTTCCATGCCCAAAAAATCCCTGTTTATCACTCTCCATGCCCAAAAAATCCCCCTATTTATCACTTTCCATGCCCAAAAAACCCCTCTTTATGACTCTGCATGCCCAAAAAATCCCCCTGTTTATCACTCTCCATGCCCCAAAAAAACCCCTATTTATCACTTTCCATGCCCAAAAAAACTCCTGTTTATCACTCTCCATGCCCCAAAAAAAACCCCTATTTATCACTTTCCATGCCCAAAAATCCCTGTTTATCACTCTCCATACCCAAAAACCCCTGTTTATCACTCTCCATGCCCAAAAAATGCCTCCCTTGCTCCCTTTGGCAAACCCTCTGCACATTTCTCTTGCTTCCTCCAGCTATTTCTGCACCAGCTCCATTTGGAAGCAAAGCACTGGGCCTGTTTTTGTCTTTTGAAGATTTTATGATCCAATCCTCCTGCTGCAGTGGTGGATTCAACATCAGTCGTGTGGATCCAACACAAATGATCCATTTTTGCCTATTTATTCACTTTCCAGTGATGCACAAACCATATTTATGGAACCACTTCCAGCAGTGGCAGCTGAGGGCAGCATCAGCTGCTGGGGGGGTTTCAGATATGATTTTTGACAAAAGCAAATCAAGGGTTGTCAGTCAGATTCAAAAGCTGGAAGACACCAAGAATTAAAATTGCTGCTGGTACAACTGGGTGTGAAGGGTTGTGGGCAGCAGGGATCAAAAGGGACTGAATTTTCCTGTCCTCTTCATGAAGGACAATATGAAGAAATATGAGATTTTTAGCATGTCTTGGTGTGGTTTTCATTAATTGCAGCATAATTATATGATCAGTTTAATAAATGCTGCCTGAATCTTTTCAGGGTGCAGGCAGCACCCACAGAAATACATCCTGTGTTGAAGTGGGATAAAATAAAATTAAATTTCGGAAGTGTGATAACACCCAGGGACAGCCTGGGCTGTGTTTCAGCTTCAGCAGAGGAAAATCCAAAGTTCTGGGAGGCTGCACCAAGGAAGGATCAGTCTGGTCCTGCCCATCTCATAAAAGAGGGATTTTCTGCTCAGAGACAAGTGGGATAAACGCTCTGGTATCATGACCAGCACCTGCAGTGTTTAACCAAGTTCGATTTGCAGCGGGCAGGAGACAGGATTGATCCATCAACAGGTGTGAGGCACAGCCAGGGAGTGCTGCCTGCCCGAGGGGATTAATGAGAGCGTTTAGCAGCGATTGTCACTGGGGCTGGGAGCACCTGGGGCTGCTTTGAACAGACAGGTGTCTGCTGAGGAAGGCAGGAACCTCCCTTGAAACAGAGAATGCAAACCCCCTCCCTCTGAATTATTGTAATTTTGAAATTAGGGGCTGTCAGGCAAAGATATGGGAGCAGGAATAACAGTTCTTTATTAGGGAAAAATTAAAAAGAAAATAAAAAATGCATGAAAATAAAAATACAAAACTCCACTGCCAGAGTCAGAGCAGTCCCTGTCCCCTGTGTGCCAGGGAGGTGTCCCAGCCCCATCCCAGGGGGCTCAGCCCTCCTGCAGTGCCAGCTGTGGTTCTGCTGGAGCAGGGATCCTGCACAAGGGGGGAGTTTTCCTCTGCAGCTCCAGGGCTGCTGCAGATGGGCCTGGGCTCCCTCTGGCCATGCAGGGCAGCAGAAAGCTGCTCCTCTGGCAGTGCAGGGGGCAAAGGCTGCTGGGGTGTCCCAAAGCTCAGATTGGATCCAGGTAGGAATGCTTGGCTCCTGCCCTGGGCACAGCATCTCCCCATGGGATGGTGGGATTGGATCAGCCCTGCAGGGACACTCAGTGGCCATGGACAGCAGAGAATTAATAATTAATGGCCTATGGACAGAAGATAATTAATCATTAATGGCCCAGGAAGAGAAGAGAGGGAGAGGATTGGCTGTAGGAGAGATAAAGAAAAAACTGCCCCATGAACAGCAGAGAACTGCCCCAGCTCTGACAGGTGGGCACAGAATGAAAACCCCTTGCATTTCCTCATCTTGCATTTCCAACCTAAGACACTGACACAGCTCTGCCCAGCCCCACTGTCTGTCTGTGCTGCCTCTGTCTGTCTGTGCTGCCTCTGCCACGCTGCATTTCCGTGCTGGGAAGGTTTTGTAGCACAGCAAATTTTATTTGTTGTGTGTTCCACCGCTCTCTGTCGGAGCTGAGTTTAATGTAAACACATCTGCCATAGGTTATGTCAGTGTTGTGTCAAGTCGTAGCCCTGTGGAAATCCAGGGATGTTTTGCTGTTGGATTCTCTGGATCTACAATTCCCCCCTTGTTTTTTTGCCTCCCCTCCTGCTGCCTTTCACTCCCCATTTCCATCAGCTTCCCGTGCTGTGCTGCTGGAGATGTCTGGAAAAGCTCTGCTTCATCTTCATCTGAATTTTCCTGAAGCTCAGATTTTCTGTGTTACACCATTCAATTTTTCTTCTACATCCTTTATTGCCTTTGCAAATTCAGTATTTAACTGTGCAAGCTTAGTAAGGATGGAGTTTAACATGAATAATAAAGCTGTGCTGTGATTTTACACTGCTGCACTTTATTCCAGAAGGGGAAAAACTTCCAGTTACATCTTGGGTGTGTGTTTCATCCTGCTCTTGCCACCCTCAGGTCAAGGGTTTGAAACCAAATGATCTCTCAGGTCTTTTCCAACCCAAAACATCCCTGATTTTTAATTTTTTTTCATGCTAAATCTGCTATTTTTTTATCCTCTTTTCCCAACTCACCCTAGGACTGCCCAACAGCGGCCTCTGTGTCACTGCAGCTCCTCTCAGTAAATCTGGAGGGTTTTTTACTGGTAAGTGATGTTATTTTGTGATATTTGCTGATATTTTTTTCTCTCCAGGTCATTGGGATGAATATATAGGAGGCACTGGAGCCTCCCAAAACTCCACAGTGAATTATCAATGAGTTTTATAGGTGCCAGTAACTTACAGAGTTGGGTTTTTTATGAGGGGGGTGTGTTTTTATACAAATGCCTGCAGGAAAGGGTTAGCCCTGACTCTGCCACCTTAAAAGGGGAATTTCAATGTATTAATCCACAGAATTCTGAGTGATAAAAAGAATGAAAAAAGGAGGAAAAGGGAGAAGAAAGCAGAGGAGAGGAGGCTCCACCCTCACCCATCACTTCCATTCCTGTAATTTTATCTAACAAAGGATTGGCTTGCATTTGAAATTCCTTCTGCTGCTGTACAAGAAGTTTGGATTCCAAATCACAGATTTTTTTCTTTTGTTTTGAAACCTCTGTGAGCTGTTGGTGCTACTGAAATTTCTACCAATACAAATAAGTAACAAATAATTCCCAATGTGATTTCCAGCTCCTGCTTTTCCCCCAGCCTTGAGCTCTGTCCTTTCCCCACTTCCCCTTTTCACCTCCTCACTCACTGTGGGTGAAATGAGACGTGCAATTTGGGGCATTTGCATATTTTTCATTTAGGAAAGGGATATTTTATCAGGTTTGATGGCTGAGGAAAATTGCCTGTGTGGAAATGGAAACCAATTTCAGGATGAGTGATTGGAGCTCCCTGCAATATTCCAGGTCATTCCTGTCCCTTCCAGTGTGCTCACACCCAAAATTCTTGCTCTGAGGAGCTCCTGTCCTTGTGGTGCTGCTGATTCCACACCTGGGAGGTGCCACTGAGCTGAGCAGATTGAGATTTTGGGGAATCAAATCAAGAAAAATGGTGAAGGACTCCAAATATTTCAGTGCTGAGTGGTTTCTTTAGGATTGACCAAAGAGTTCAGGAGAAGTCAGAGCTTCCCAGGCACAGCCAGAGGAGAGATGAGTGTGTCAGAGCTGGAAGCTGAGCTATTTGTATCCCAGAGGGATGAATATGCTGCATCTTGGTCATCCTGCAGCACCTGCAAGGAGAAGACATTCCCATTTATTTTCCTTGCTGGAGCCACACTGCCATGCCTGTGGATTGATTTATAATTCAGTCCCTGTCCATTTGTTTGCTGACAGAAGAGGATGGAACCAGAGCAGCTTTTCTTTATAGCCAGGAAGAGAGAGCTCAGCGTGGAGTGCTGGGGTTTGGGGATGTTTGGGATGAGTGATGCTCTGTGTGGAAGCAAATCCCAAAATCCTGGAGGGAATCCCAGGTCACTGCTGGCTCACAGGGCTCGGGCTCTGTGCCTGAGGAGCAATCAGGGCAGGTTTTCCTTGCTGCTGACCTCAGTGGAAGTGGGAAGGTTCCAAATGGGTGTGGGTGAAGCAGACCAGGACCTGCTTTGAGGGGTTTTGTGCTGCGAATTGGGAATTCTCAGGGGTGCCAGCCCAGCCGAGGGTGGGACATCCAGTGGCTGATCAGAGGAGGGACAAATCAGCATTTCATCCCTCAAATGAGACCACAATTAAACAGCTGACCCTTACCCAAGCTCCAGTACGTGAGAAGCAATCAGGGCAGGTTTTCCTTGCTGCTGACTGCAGTGAAAGTGGGAAGGTTCCAAATGGGTTTGGATGAAGCAGACCAGGACCTGCTTTGAGAGGTTTTGTGCTGAGAATTCTCAGGGGTGCTATCACAACCAAGGGTGTGACATCCAGCCAGCCAGAGGAAGGACAAATCAGCATTTCATCCCTCAAATGAGACCACAATTAAACAGCTGACCCTTCCCCATGCTCCAGTACATGAGAAGAACTCAGGGCAGGTTTTCCTTGCTGCTGACTGCAGTGGAAGTGGGAAAGTTCCAAATGGGTGTGGGAGAAGCAGACCAGGACCTGCTTTGAGAGGTTTTGTGCTGGGAATTGGGAATTCTCAGGGGTGCCAGCCCAGCCGAGGGTGTGACATCCAGCCAGCCAGAGCTCCAGTGGCTGATCAGAGGAAGGACAAATCAGCATTTCACCCCTCAAATGAGACCACAATGAAACAGCTGACCCTTCCCCAAGCTCCAGTGCATGAGGAGCAATCAGGGCAGGTTTTCCTTATTGCTGACCTCAGTGGAAGTGGGAAAGTTCCAAATGGGTGTGGATGGAGCAGACCAGGACCTGCTTTGAGGGGTTTTGTGCTGGGAATTCTCCGGGGTGCTATCCCAACCAGAGGGTGTGACATCCAGCCAGCCAGAGGAAGGACAAATCAGTATTTCATCCCTCAAATGAGACCACAATGAAACAGCTGACCCTTACCCATGCTCCAGAACATGAGAAGAACTCAGGGCAGGTTTTCCTTGCTGCTGACCTCAGTGGAAGTGGGAAGGTTCCAAATGGGTGTGGATGGAGCAGATCAGGACCTGCTTTGAGAGGTTTTGTGCTGGGAATTCTCAGGGGTGCTATCCCAGCTAAGGATGTGACATCCAGCCAGCCAGAGCTCCAGTGGCTGATCAGAGGAAGGACAAATCAGCATTTCATCCCTCAAATGAGACCACAATTAGACAGCTGACCCTTCCCCATGCTCCAGTACGTGCACAGGAGGGAATTTGACCTGTGAATTATCTCTGCCTAGATCTGAGAATTCTGCAGTGCAACAGGAGGGAATTTGACCCCTGAGCTATCTCTGCATAAATCTGAGTATTCTGTAGTTAATTGGGGAACTGGAAACCAGACAAAGTGAATCAAAGCCTTCCTCTTATCTCTTCTGCCTCCTGTTGCATCTTCCATTTCTTCTGAACTTTCTGAAGTACAAGGGACAAGCAGGTCGAAAATGAGAAGAAAATTAGAAGCACTTGGCCTGGTGCCTGCCTTTACACTGTGTTGATTAGGTTTTAATTGGCAATTCTTGCCTGTAATATCAGATAATTGCAGAGATTTTCAGGAATAGTTGTACAATAAGAAGAAAAGACATCTGAGCTCTGCTGGGGGAGTTTAATTGAGGATTTTAGAAGTGCAAAATGCTCTGCTGGGTGGGATGAGAGGTGTGAGGCCTCTCTGTGGACTTGATGTGATGGTCAGAGCTTCTCCTCCCTCCTGCCTGGAAATGTTCCCCATCACCTGCATGAGGGGACTGGGACAATTCAAGGATAATGCACAATTCATGTTTTGGTCCAAATCCTAAAGGTCTTTGTTCAGGAAGGGAATTCAGGCAGTCCTGGGGGGAATTTCCTTCTGTGTGTGGGCAGGGCTGCCCTTCCCAGGTTCTTGCTGTCACTGGAGTCCTCAGGTCCCTTCCAGAAGTCACCAGACAAGGGGGGAATGGCTTCAGACTGGAAGGGAGAAGGTTGGGATGGGATATTGGGAATCAATTCCTCCCTGTGAGTGTGGTGAGGGGCTGGGATGGAATTCCCAGAGAAGATGTGGATCCCTGGCAGTGCCCAAGGCCAGGCTGGACACTGGGGCTTGGAGCAGCCTGGGACAGTGGGAGGTGGTGGCAGGAGGTGAACTGACCTTTAATTTCCATTCCAACCCAAACCATTCTGGGATTCCATGAAACTTGGAAGAGCTTCTTCCTCCCAGTGCCCAGCATCATCAGGGAGCTACCTTGGAAAGGGGAAAATGAGTGGATAGTGAGCACTCCAGGCAATCCTGCTCTGATAGCAGCTCATCCAGGCCTTCAGCTCCCAGCAAAAACCTCAAACTGCAGAACAAACAGCTGGAAAACAGGGAATGCTTCACCTGCAATGTTTCACCTGGAATGTTTCACCTGGAATATTTCACCTGGAATGCTTCACTTGGAATGTTTCACCTGGAATGTTTCACCTGGAATATTTCACCTGGGATGCTTCATCTGCAATGTTTCACCTAGAATACTTCACCTGGAATATTTCTGCAATGTTTCACCTGGAATGTTTCACCTGGAATATTTCTGGAATGCTTCACCTGGAATATTTCACCTGGAATTCTTCACCTGCAATGCTTCACCTGCAATGCTTCACCTGGAATATTTCTGCAATGTCTCACCTGCAATGTTTTATCTGAAATGCCTTACCTGGAATGTTTCACCTGGAATATTTCTGCAATGTTTCACCTGCAATGTTTTACCTGGAATGTTTCACCTGGAATATTTCTGGAATGCTTCACCTGGAATACTTCACCTGGAATATTTCTGCAATGTTTCACCTGCAATGTTTTACCTGAAATGCTTCACCTGGAATGTTTCACCTGGAATATTTCTGGAATGCTTCACCTGGAATACTTCACCTGGAATATTTCTGCAATGTTTCACCTGCAATGTTTTACCTGGAATGTTTCACCTGGAATATTTCACCTGGAATATTTCTGGAATGCTTCACCTGGAATGTTTCACCTGGAATGTTTCACCTGGAATGTTTTACCTGGAATATTTCACCTGGAATGCTTCACCTGGAATGCTTCACCTGGAATATTTCTGCAATGTTTCACCTGCAATGTTTCACCTGGAATGCTTCACCTGGAATGCTTCACCTGGAATGCTTCACCTGGAATATTTCTGCAATGTTTCACCTGGAATGTTTCACCTGGAATGTTTCACCTGCAATGCTTCACCTGGAATGCTTCACCTGGAATGCTTCAACTGGCTTGTTTCACCTGCAATATTTCACCTGGAATATTTCACCTGGAATGTTTCAACTGGAATGTTTCACCTAGAATGCTTCACCTGGCTGTTGAAGTAAAAGAAGACACTTGTGACCCTGCTGGGCCCTTTCCTTGGGTGATTTTGGGCAGCCCCTCAGCCCTGTGAGATGGTGACAAGTGTGCTTCCAGTTTTCCTTGTGCTGCTCCAGGGGTGTTCATTATACCTCATTTAAAGGAGTTTTCTCACATTTCAGCCTCAGCAGGGCTGCAGGGAGCTCCCCTGGGATGAACCCTTTGTGCAGCTCCTCTTTCTGCAGCTCAGTTTCCATTGCACTCGGGCTGGGCTGGGGAGTGATTGCCTGGCTGGGCTTGGGTTACCCTGAGCCTCAGGAACATTTGAGCCAGGAGCTCTGAGCTTTTCTTCTTGCTGGACCTGCTCAGGAGCTCCCATGGCTCAGGCTTTGAGTTGGCTGCTTCTGTTCTGCAGCCTGAGGACCTTCCTCAGAGGTGAGCAGGTGACTTTTGTACAAGCAAACTTCATTTTGGAATTTTTTTCCTTTTTTTTTTTCCTTTAAACTATTGAGTGTTTTTTTTTAATTTTATTTTTCTTTTATTTGGGGTTGGTTGTTTGGTATTTTTTGTGTGTGTGAGTGGGGTTTTTTTGTTTGCTTAGTTTGGCATTTCTGGTTTTATTTTGTCTTTGTTTTCAATTGCTGGTAATGCTGTTTCCTTCTCAAAGCTGGACAGCATTAAAGATGGCAGCTTTTAGCTCATTTTGCTCATAAAGTGTGGCTGCACAATCTCTGAGGAATTCATTCAGGAGAGAAGACAGCTCAGCTTTCACCAAGGAGCTTCAATTTTCTAAATAGAGAAAAAACTCATGTAAATGTCAGTGTGCTGTGATAACAACAATCCCAAGGTGCTTATTTGAGTATGAACAAATGGAGGAAATTCCTGGAAGTTTCCTCCCCATCTTCCCCACTCAGGTTTGGTTCCTTGTGAGGAACTTCCTCTGAAATCCTCATGGTGAAAGTCACTTTTAAAATCCAAAGTAATTCACTGGGACAAAGGCATGAGAAAATCTAAATCTGATCGTAAGAAATGCAAAAAGGGAGATATTCAAATTAGTTCATTATTATTTAAATAATAATTTTATTATAATAATATTATAATGATTTGAATAATATTTTAAAATAATAATGTTAGTTAGATAGATATTCAAATTTGATTGTTCAAATTTTTAAGTTCAACTTTCAGGTGTCTTCCTTTTTGTGAAGAATTTATCACCTTCCTCTCACAGAATGTCAGGAGATTTCTTGGAGAGAGATGGGTAAATTTGACTTTACTGTGTGGACTGAACAGCTGAAATACAGAATAAAAATCAGCATTTGGTTGAAATCATGAAAATCTGAAATTGCAAAACACACAGCACCTCCTTTATCCCTTGGTTCTTTCCATCTGAAAACTGAGGGCTTCAACTTCCTGGCAAATAAAACAAAACCTTTCCTAAAGCTGAAAAATGCATGGAAAAGGTTCCCTGCTGCCTTTTCCAGAGGTGAATGGTTTAGTTTATTAAACCATCTGAAATTGGGGTTCCCACTAGGATTTTGTGCTCAGAAAATTGACTTAGAAATCTCAAAGGAGCAGATTTGAAACTTTTCTTAATTTTAGCCCTCAACACTTCAGGCTGAGTGTGATAACAGGCAGTGATATTGCATCATGCTGTAATAATAAGTGGCTGTTTAGCTTGGAATCTCGAATATTTGTTAATTACACCTTAAATTTATTTGAATTTTTTTTTTTCTTTCAGGGGTCTCTTCCCTCTCAGCTGACTGCAGCCTGGACTGCCACAGCCACTGCCTCATAGACTGCAGGCAGGGCCACTATTACACAGCTGGCAACTGCCTGGAGTGCCCAGCAGGCTTCTAGTAAGTCCCCTGGAAAAAGAGAGTTAAACACTCAGGGCACGTGGCATTCTGAATATTCTGAGGGTTAGAATGCAGGGCTGGACGTGAGGCACAAAAAAAACCAAAACACATAATGTCATTTTTTTAATATGTGAATAATCAGCTGAGCAGGAAAACCACTATATTTAGGTTAAAATCCATGGTTCTGTGGCCAAAACCCACTTTTTTTTTTTTTTTGGAGCAGTGGGTGAAGTGGGATGTTCCTATATTTACACAATGGCTGACTGGGGATGGAACTCCAAAGGAATTAAAGAATTTAATTTTATAACTTCATTCTTTTGGATCCAGCTGCCCTGGAGGCCGAGCAGCTCCAAGGAAATGCCCACTGGGAACTGCCAATGAGCTGACTGCCCAGGGAAACCTCTCAGCCTGCCAGGTGAGCTGAACAGAGCAAGCAAGTCAAGTTCTTTTTGCCTCTACACCCATTTATTTTGAACCATCCAATCTCAGGCTTCTCCTCAGATTTTTGCAGCCTGCTTTGAAGTTTTTCAGGAAACCCCTGCAGTTTTGGGCTCAGAGAAAGCAGATTGTCCTTCCAAGTACCCCGCAAGGTGCAGATGGAAAAGGCTCCTGTGGGAGCACACAGAGGCTGAGAATGATCCAAGATCCTCTCTGGCACTGGGGATCTCTGGAGATGCTGGTTTCATTATTTGTGTTCTTGGTTTGAGCAGACAGGTGGCTGCTGAGGAAGGCAGGAGCCCCCCTTGAAATAGAAAATATGAACTCTTCCCTCTGAATTATTATAATTTTGAAATTAAGGGGCTGTCATGCAAAGATATGGGGGTAGGAATAACAGATCTTTATTAGGGAAGAAAATAATAATAATAATAATAATAATAATAATAATAATAATAATAAAAAAATAAAAATGCAGTAATACAAAGCAACTGTGAGAGAGTCAGCCCATGCCCTGCCCCCTGTGTGCCAGGGTGGTGTCCCAGCCCCATCCCAGGGGGGCTCAGCCCTCCTGCAGTGCCAGCTGTGGTTCTGCTGGAGCAGGGATCCTGCACAAGGGGGGAGTTTTCCTCTGCAGCTCCAGGGCTGCTGCAGATGGGCCTGGGCTCCCTCTGGCCATGCAGGGCAGCAGAAAGCTGCTCCTCTGGCAATGCAGGGGGCAAAGGCTGCTGGGGTGTCCCAAAGCTCAGATTGGATCCAGGTAGGAATGCTTGGCTCCTGCCCTGGGCACAGCATCTCCCCATGGGATGGTGGGATTGGATCAGCCCTGCAGGGACACTCAGTGGCCATGGACAGAAGAGAATTAATAATTAAGGGCCCATGAATAGAAGATAATTAATAATTAATAGCCCATGAAGAGCAGATATCCCCTGGAGAGAGGATTGGCTGTGGGAGAGATAAAGAAAACTGCCCCATGAACAGCAGAGAGCTGCCCCAGCTCTGACAGATGGGCACAGAATAAACACCCCCAGGTACATCTTGCAACTTAAGACATTGTGTAAATAATCATTGTTTCTGTGTCCCTGCAGGTCTGTCCCCAGGGCTACCTCAGCCTGGAGAGCAGGGCTGGCTGCCGGCCGTGTCCCCAGGGCCACTCGTGTGACCCCAGCACGGGCACCCAGAGGAGCTGTGGGCCTGGCCAGCACTCCCCCGAGGGCCAGCTGGGCTGCAGGGCCTGCCCCGAGGGACTGGTGTGCCCCGATGGACACAGCACACAGGTACAGCAGGACAGACTGCCCCTCCTGCAGGACAGACTGCCCTTCCTGCAGGACAGACTGCCCCTCCTGCGGGACAAACTGCCCCTTCTTGGGGACAAACTGCCCCTCCTGCAGGACAAACTGCCCCTCCTGCAGGACAAACTGCCCCTTCTTGGGGACAAACTGCCCCTCCAGTGGGACCAACTGCCCCTCCTGAGGGACAAACTGCCCCCTCTTGGGGACAAACTGCCCCTCCTGCAGGACAAACTGCCCCTCCTGCGGGACAAACTGCCCCTCCAGTAGGAAAAACTGCCCCTCCTACAGGGCAAACTGCCCCTCCTGAGGGACAAACTGCCCCTTCTGGGGGAAAACTGCCCCTCCTGCAGGACAAACTGCCCCTCCTGCGGGACAAACTGCCCCTTCTGGGGGAAAACTGCCCCTCCTGCAGGACAAACTGCCCCTCCTGCAGGGCAAACTGCCCCTCCTGAGGGACAAACTGCCCCTTCTGGGGGAAAACTGCCCCTCCTGCAGGACAAACTGCCCCTCCTGCGGGACAAACTGCCCCTCTTGCAGGGCAAACTGCCCCTCTTGCAGGGCAAACTGCCCCTCCAGTGGGACAAACTGCCCCTCCTGGGGGACAAACTGCCCCTCCATCGGGAAAAACTGCCCCTCCTGCAGGACAAACTGCCCCTCCTGCAGGACAAACTGCCCCTCCTGTGGGACAAACTGCCCCTCCTGCAGGACCAACTGCCCCTCCTGCAGGACAAACTGCCCCTCCAGTGGGACCAACTGCCCCTCCTGAGGGTCAAACTGCCCCTCCTGTAGGACAGACTGCCCCTCCTGCGGGACAAACTGCCCCTTCTGGGGGACAAACTGCCCCTCCTGTTGGACAAACTGCCCCTCCTGCAGGACAAACTGCCCCTCCTGCAGGGCAAACTGCCCCTCCTGCAGGGCAAACTGCCCCTCCTGTGGGGCAAACTGTCCCTCCTGGGGGATAAACTGCCCCTCCTGAGGGACAAACTGCCCCTCCAGCAGGTCAAACTGCCCATCTAGCGGGACAAACTGCCCCTCCTGGGGGACAAACTGCCCCTCCTGGGGGACAAACTGCCCCTCCATCGGGAAAAACTGCCCCTCCTGCAGGACAAACTGCCCCTCCTGCGGGACAAACTGCCCCTTCTGGGGGACAAACAGCCCCTCCTGCAGGACAAACTGCCCCTCCTGCAGGACAAACTGCCCCTTCTGGGGGACAAACTGCCCCTCCTGCAGGACAAACTGCCCCTCCAGCGGGACAAACTGCCCCTCCTGCAGGGCAAACTGCCCCTCCTGTGTGACAAACTGCCCCTCCAGTGGGACAAACTGCCCCTCCTGCAGGGCAAACTGCCCCTCCAGCGGGACAAACTGCCCCTCCTGAGGGTCAAACTGCCCCTCCTGCAGGGCAAACTGCCCCTCCTGTGGGGCAAATTGTCCCTCCTGGGGGATAAACTGCCCCTCCTGAGGGACAAACTGCCCCTCCAGCAGGGCAAACTGCCCATCCTGCAGGGCAAACTGCCCCTCCTGAGGGACAAACTGCCCCTCCTGGGGGACAATCTGCCCCTCCTGCAGGGCAATCTGCCCCTCCAGGGCACCCTGCCCTGCCTCAGCACATGCAGGAAGGCCTTGGCAGCAAGGAGAGCTCCCTGGTTGAACAGTAGGATGTGGGTGTTGATTCATCAAAGCATTCAGAGCAACTGGTGATGGAGATCAGAGAGTCACAGGAGATCCTGAGCTGGAATAGACCCATCAGGATCAGCAGTTTAACCCTTGGTCCTGCACAGACTCCCCAAATCCCACCCTGAGCATCCCTGGGAGCACTGTCCAACCCCTCCTGGAGCTCTGGGACCCATCAGAATCATCAAATCCAGCTCCTGGCCCTTGCAGACACCCCAGATCCCACCCTGGGCATCCCTGGGAGCACTGTCCAACCCCTCCTGGAGCTCTGAGACCATCAGGATCATCAAATCCAGCTCCTGGCCCTTGCAGACACCCCAGATCCCACCCTGAGCATCCCTAGAGCAGTGTCCAAAGGCTCCTGGAGCTCTGGGACCCACAAGTCCAGCTCCTAACCCTGCACAGACACCCCAAATCCCACACTGGGCATCACTGGGAGCAGTGTCCAACCCCTCCTGGAGCTCTGGGACCCCTCAGGATCATCAAATCCAGCTCCTGGCCCTCACAGACTCCCCAAATCCCACCCTGGGCATCCCTGGAGTGGTGTCCAACCCCTCCTGGAGCTCTGGCAGCCTCAGGGCAGTGCCCAGCTCCCTCTGGAAGAACCTTTCTCTGACACAAATATCCCTCTATTAAAAGAAATAAGCATTTTCATCTAAATTCTGGCAGTGTTAGAGCTCAGCTTTTCTGCCACCACCAAAACCCTCACGTGAGCACTCAGACTTGGAGGCTGAGGTCCCATTTTTGCATCTAGAAATTGTCATCAGAGAACAGAGTGGAAGCAGTGCAGGGCAGAGGAGAAAGAATGCAGTAATGGAGTTTTTCCTGACTCAGGCCTCTCTGGGACACTGCTTTTGGGCCCAAATTAGACCTTTTTCTGCTGTGAATTTGTGTTTTTCCCCTCAGCACTGCTCGGCAGGTCAGCAGCCCAACCCCACTCGCACCCTCTGTGTCCCCTGCACTCCTGCTTCCCTCCCAGCTGAGGAACCCAGGCCCTGCCAGCCCTGCCCAGCAGGTAAATACATCTCACAGGCTTCTCTGTGCTCGTTAAAACACAGAATTTCAGGAGGTTAGAGTGGCATTTTGCTCTGGTAACACTTCTCTGACTTGGTGGAACAGAGAGAGGCTCCTTGTGTTATGGTAAAACTGGAGGTTAAAATTACATAATAATTTAAAATAATAGAACATAATTATTAATAATTAAAAATATAAAATAATTCTGTTAAATTATAAATATTGTATTGAATAATAAAATAAAATAATAATTCATGAGACAAAAGCTCATGAAGGGCAGAAATGAAAGTGAGAGGGCACCAAGGATCACAGCTGGGTTTGGGAGTTTGTGGGAGAGGTGCAGCTGAGGCAGCCCCGGGATGGAAACCAGAGTGTGCAAATGTTGCTGAGCAACCAGGGAAGCCTTTGGGTTCTCTTCTCACACAGAAAGCAGAGCTCTCACTCTCTGATTCTTAACTGATCATCTGTAAAATTGATTTGGGTACAGTCAGAGCTCCCTCCACTCCAGGCCTTGATTCACTGGCTAGCACAAGTGCCATTTGCTGTGAGAGCTGTAGGCATTAGGAACCAAAGAGGGGAACACTGATTTTCTTACCTAATTTCCCTTTCTGCTTGACTCTCTCAAAGAAACCCAAACAAGCTGTGTTTAGGAAATTGCTGTGTGTTGTTGAGGGTGTCCCTGAGATGCAGAATGAGGCAGCAGGGGAATAGGCTGAGAAGGTTTTGTTACAAAACCATTGTCACAGACATCTTTTATGGAAAATCCTGTCCTTAGGATTTTTCCTCCTGAGAAGCTGAGAGGCCTCAGGAACAAAATGTAACCAATGGTTATCTGCTGCTGTGGGATGCAACAGGTGCATCTGGGATTGGGCTCATGTGGTTGTTTCTAATTAATGGCCAATCACAGCCCAGCTGGCTCAGACAGAGTCTGAGACACAAACCTTTGTTATCATTCTTTCTTATTGTGTTCTTAGCTTTGATGAAACCTTTTCTTCTATTCTTTTAGTATAGTTTTAATATAATATATATCATAAAATAATGTCAGCCTTCTGAAACATGGAGTCAACACTCATCTCTTCCCTCATCCTGGGACCCCTGTGAACCCCACCACAAATCTTTGCCTTTGGAATTCCTGACTCTTCAGTGAGAGGGAGGGAGAAACCTTCCAGCACTGGATGGCCATGGGCACAGTGTGGTGTTCACATTTTCCAGAGAGAGAGACAGACATCATTCTCTCTCCCAGGATTTTTCCTGGGGAAGGCAGTGAGAAAGCCCAGAGAAGGGAATGAAAACAATTCTTGTCTCTACTTGCTGCTCCTGTTGTTTGGCACATGTGGGATGTGTTGTGGAGATTGTTTACCAAGAGTGATTTGTTAATTGGGCTCTGCTGATTGGTTGTTTTGGATTGATTGACTAATTGGATCAAAGCTTGTCGTGACTGTCTGGAAAGGGTCATGGGTTTTTCTTTAGTGTAGTTAATATAGAGTATAGTGTATAGTCTATAGTTAGTATAGAGTATAGTGTATACTCTATATAGAGTAGAGTATATATTATATTATATTATATTATATTATATTATATTATATTATATTATATTAATTATATTTTATAAAATACAATATATAAAATAATATAAAATATTATATAATATAATTTAATATCATGTATAATTTAACATAGCAATAGTTCAGCCTTCTGAATCATGGAGTCATTGCACGTTATTCCCTGACTGAACTTTGCTGATTGGTTGTTTTGGATTGATTGACTAATTGGATCAAAGCTGTGTCGTGACTGTCTGGAAAGGGTCATGGGTTTTTCTTTAGTGTAGTTAATATAGAGTATAGTGTAGAGTCTATAGTTAGTATAGAGTATAGTGTATACTCTATATAGAGTAGAGTATATATTATATTATATAATATAATATAAATTATATTTTATAAAATACAAAATATAAAATAATATAAAATATTATATAATATAATTTAATACCATATATAATATAACATAGCAATTGTTCAGCCTTCTGAATCATGGAGTCATTGCACATTATTCCCTGGCTGGGGTTGTCCTGCACTGATACCACAGTTTCCCTATAAAAAGAGAATTCAACTCCTGGCATGTCCCAGACAATGAGCATAAGCCCAGAGAGGATTTGCTAGTCCAAGATGAGCTTGCTCATTGTGCTTGTTTCCTGTGAATTATCCCTCCAAGCCCTCCACATTAACCCTGTCCTGTCCTTCAGTACCCCTGGCAAGGGCAGCTGGGGCTAAAGGGAGCAGCAGCATCACCATCACCAACCATTCCCTGCACACCCCCTCAGCTTCAATCCCATTTCCCAGCCCACCTGAGCCCCCAGGGACTGGGCCTGGTGGGCAGTGGGTGCAGCTGGCAGCTCGTGGAAGGATCAGCAGTTTCAATCCAGCACCCTTCCATGGTTTCCCCTCTCCTCCAAGCCCTGGCTCGATTCCATCAGCAGCTCCAGGTGCCTCCTGCAGAGAAACCAAGCTCAGTAACTCAATTCTGATGTAATTAGAGCCCTCCTATTAAATAATGAATTTCTGTGCTCCTCCCCTGCTGTCCAGGAGAAGGGTGAATGGGAGAGCTAAAGAGATCAACATCTCAGTAGTGCAGCTGTAAAGCACAGGGAGGGAATAGAAGCAGGAATTGTTATTTGTGCCTGGGGTTCAGTACAAACACAGAGTATCCCTGGTGGAATTCAGTGTCCCTAAATCCAAGCTCTCCAGAGCAATCCCAAAGCCCTGAGGTGATGAGGAGTTGGGATTCCATCAGCAGCCTGAGGTTCCCATGTTCTTTTCCCTGCTTTGACTGATTTTAATGACACATAATCTGTGTATTTAGTGTTGCCTGCATGAGAGACGTGCACAGCAATGGATTTCAGCAGAGCAGTGGCTCAGTTAATCCTGCTTTCTTTCTCTTTCTGCTCTTCAAATATCAATCTGGAGTTTAGGAAACCATTTGATGATCAGGTTCTGCAAAACCTTAATTGGGAAGAGCAATTAATTCTAGGGGAATGTCAGCTTTTTGTCTCAGTGTACAACTGGCAGCAGGATTTTCAGTGAAAGATCATGTATGGAACTGGGGAGAGGAATGTGGTGCTTGGGAAAATATTATGAATGCCTCAGCTGATCTTTAATCTCCCTGATCTTGGAGACAGCAGAAGAATTGGAGTAGAAAGAGACAACAATTAGCTCTAACCCTGCTAATAAAACTAATTCAGCCAGAAATGTCAGTGTATGTTTTGAATTTAAAAACATTGTTTTGTATTAGATGTTTGAATTTCCTCTGCCAGCTCAGCAAGAAGCATTTTGAAGCAGGTGGAGCCAGAGCAGCCCAGAATGTTGGGATTTTTTTTTTAATGCATTTTTTAAATTCTCTCCAGGTCACTTCTGTCCTGATGGCCTCGAGGTCCCCCCATGCCCAGCTGGGAGCTTCAAGCCCAAGGAGGGAGTTCCCAACGCCAGCTCCTCGTGCTTGCCAGGTCTGTGTCCTCAAATTTTCATTTTGGGTCTGCTGTGCTCACCCAGCAGGTCAGTTGTGATGAAAAGCTCAGAAACTTTCTGCTTTTAAACTTATTTAACAGCAGCTTTGCACGGGAGGCACTTTTTAAACACTCTTTTCCAGCACAGCCTCCTCACTCAAACTCCTTTCCAAGCTCTCTCCTGAGTGGGATCAGAGGAGGGACACAATGAAAGCTGAGCATCCCCCTTTCCTTTGGGAAAGGTTTTTAAATTTGTCTTTGAATGCTCACAACAGTCCTCATCCCATTCTTGCATGCAGGGGGAATGAGGTTACAGATCAAGGAAAAATTCATATTGTAACAGCCAAAAAAGCCCAGGAATTTCTGCCTTCAGAAGCTGCTGAGGAGGCCCTGCCCTTAAATCCCTTAAATTTAAAATTGCCAAGCAGATGAAGGAGTCTGTCATGTTTGTGATGTTCTAAGTGCTGCAAGGCAGCAGCACAAGGCTTCCCCAGATTTCCAGCTGTGCTGCTTCCTTCTAAATATTTTTGTTTGGCTTTGGTTTTCTAAGCCAGCAGAACTTTGTTTTGTACACACAGCACTGAGTCACCCTAATGACTGGGAAACGTGGGGAAAGCAATGAGATTTTAGTTTAGTTCTGGTGAAATTAGGTTTAAAAGGCAGAATAATAGAGGTTTGTTGGTCTTTTCTGGTATCAAATCTTTGCTTAGGCATGGAAAAGGGAGATGTGGATTTATAACCACACGTGGCTGAAGCTCTCTCTGCCCAGGTTTGAGCATTTCAGGTGTAAAAATCTCTTTCTGTCCTTAAAAACAGTGTACAAATAGGAAAATAGAGGGAGATTCAGGGAATGAGCTCAATCCACCAGAGCAAACCTCGGCCCAAGCCCGGAATGTTTTATCCAGGGTCACAAATCCCAGCCAGGAGCACAAACCTGGAGTTCAGGTCTCCCTTTGCATCTCTTGGGTTCTCCCCCTTATGTGCTAAGAAAATAATTATCTCCCTCAGATCAAGGCATTTCTTTGTCTATCTGGGCATTTCTTTTGCAGCAAATGACTCAGCTGCTAAACTGTCTTGACTGTTGAATGATTTTTCTTTGCTCAAAAGGCAAGTCCAGGAAATTGCTGCCTTCCACCCACTCCTGGAATTAAATCCAGGAGTGCATTTCCGTGGTGCAGCAAGGAGCAAACCTCACATCTCATCAGGACAGGCAAATTCAACAGACAGGGCCGGTGGCATCTGAAAACAAAATCATTGTAGGAGCTGCAGAGTAAATTAGAGTTTAAAAACTCTTTGGGTTTAATAATGTAAGCTGCTGTGCTGTGCTTTATATAATGTGTCACAGACATCTTTTATGAAAAATCCTGTCCTTAGGATTTTTCCTCCTGAGAAGCTGAGAGGCCTCAGGAACAAAATGTAACCAATGGTTATCTGCTGCTGTGGAATGCAACAGGTGCATCTGGGATTGGGCTCATGTTGGTTGTTTCTAATTAATGGCCAATCACAGTCAGCTGGCTCAGACAGAGTCTGAGACACAAACCTTTGTTATCATTCTTTCTTATTGTGTTCTTAGCTTTGATGAAACCTTTTCTTCTATTCTTTTAGTATAGTTTTAATATAATATATATCATAAAATAATAAATGAAGCCTTCTGAAACATGGAGTCAGATCCTTGTCTCTTCCCCAGTCCAAAAACCCCTGTGAACAGGGTCACAATAATGCTGTTGCCATCTCTCCTAAGGAACACTTGGGAAGGCAGGATAATTCCTGATGCCACAGGACACAGGGATGAGCTCTGAGAAGCCTCAGGATATTCCAAACATTGCCCTGATGGTCTCACTGTGCTCACCCCCTGCACTGCTGTGTGTCAAGTGTGACAAACCTGTTTTCCACTTGGAATGTTTCATTTGACATTTATTGCACAGCAACAGGTCCAGCCTGGTCCTGCAGAAGAGATAACAGCTGAGATTGTCAGAGATAACAGGCTTGGATTGGCCACAGGAGCTGTGTCCAGGGTCAGGCTGGAGCAGCCTGGGGTGGTGGAAATGTCCCTGCCCATGGCAGGGCTGGGCTGGGCTTTAGAGTCCCAGAATCACAGAATCACCAGGTTGGAAAAGATTTTAAAGATCATCGAGTCCAGCCCAGCCCCAACCCCTCAACTCAACCCTGGCCCCCAGTGCCACATCCAGGCTTTGTTAAACACCCCCAGGGATGGGGACTCCACCACCTCCCCGGGCAGAACATTCCAGAACTTTATCACCCTTTCTGTAAAAAACTTTTTCCTGATATCCAACCTGTATTTCCCTTGGTGCAGCTTGGTCCTTTCCAGCCCAAACCATGCTGGGATTTTCTGCTGTAAATCTGCTCCCTCACTGATCTCACATGAAATGCCCAGGCAGCCACACTGTTCAAACTGTTCTGAACTCCATCATCTCCAGAAAGTCAGGCAAGAATTGGGAATTTTCTGCCCCTATACCCACGTGGTTCTGTAAAATCCCTGTTTGCTGGGGGTGCAGATCCACATCAGGAAGGTTTTTTCAGCTTAAGGCTGAGTTTTGAGTGGGTCCCACAGCTCACAGGGGTTTGCAGCCCCCTCAGGTGTGTTGGTTCAGCTGTGCTCAGTGCTGGGGAGTTTTACAGTCTGGAGAAACTCAGATTTCATCCTGCTGAGGCTTTCCCACCTGTGTGGTGTAAACGTAAAGAGGAAATAATGAGATTTCTCTAATGGGTGAAAGGGTGGAAGGGAGAGGGGGGAGATGACCCCAAAACTCACTTTGCACCCTGAGGAATCCCAGCCTGGCCCTGTGCCTTCAACCTGTGGATGGAGAACCTGGATTTTAATGAGTCCTGATATTTTTGGGGGGCTGTAAGGCTGTGTTGCAGCCTGCAGAGGCACACACACCCACACCAGGGCCTGACTCCAAACTCAGGTTTGGAGCAGTGTCCAGCCTGGCAGTTCTCCATCCTCAGGCAGCATTTTCCCTTCCCTGGAATTGCTGTTTGCTTCAGAAAGGCCTGGCTCAGGGGGAGAGCAGCCACTCCTGGGCTGAATTTGTGTTTCCTTTATTTGGGAAGGTTTTGTAATGAAATGCACTTTCTAAACACGCTAACAGCAGCCAGGGATCATTGTTTTATTACGTATTGATCTTGCTTTAGGTTGCAACACGAGCATCTTTTGTTTAACACGTGGGATTTTAGGGATGATCACAGCTCAGGCTGCCTGTCATCCCAGCAGCTTTGCACTGAGTTGATCTCCAGCCTGCAAAACCCCTGATTTCAGGCTGGAATCATCCCGGTTTTCCTGGAAACCCCAGGCTCTCTCCCAGCAGAGCCCCAGGCACGGTGATCATTATCTGTACCTGCAGCAGAGGTGTGCAGGCTGATGGCTCTGTGTGTGCTTTAGCACCTCTGTTCTTATCAGAGCAGCACAGAGCACTGGGGTTTAGTGCTTCCAGGACTAAATTCAGCTAATCCAACACCACCACCTCCTGGCTTTGCAGGAATTTTATTCCCACTGTGGATGAACCTCCACCAAATTTCCCTGCTGCGGGTGGAAGCAGAGGTGGAATATTTCGACCTCAGCAGGTCACAACCCCTTTCTGACCTCAAATCTCTCTCTCCTTAGGAGCTGGCTCGTGTTTGAAGTGCCCTGCTGGTTATTTCTGCCCTGCTGGAGCCAGTGTCCCCGTGCCCTGCCAGCCAGGGACACACAACCCTCTGCCAGGACAGGACGAGGCTGCAGACTGCAGAGCCTGCCCTGCAGGGAGGGCTTGCACCCAGCCTGGCCTGGCCCAGCCTGACTCTGAGTGCTCAGCAGGGTAAGCCTGGGTTATCTCCTGCCCACTTCATGTCTGTGCAGGCTTTTCACCTCCACAGCTTTTGCTTTCAGCAGTTTTCTCTGCTTTTTCCTGCTTGCCTTTCCCTCAGCTCACACAGCACGGAGGTGTTGCTGTCTCCTTGCACCAGGGATATTTTGGAAGCCTTCAGAGCTGTTTTCCCTTGGGTGGTGGCCTCCAAAACTTCCTTCAGACCCTGCTGGTGGGTCTGCTCACAAAGGGAATCGTTTTTCCTCCTGTTTTCCCCCTGAACTCGTCCTGGTGGATTTGCTCACAAAGGGAATCACTTTGTGCTCCTGTTTCCCCCCTGAACTCCTCCTGACAGTGAGAGGAACAGCAGATTTCTCTTTCCAAACCAGCTGTGGGGCTGCTGGTGGATAAAACCAGCACTGGGAGAGAAAAGAAGCAATGGGAAGGATTTCACTGATTGATGAATGGAAAAAGATGTTTGCTTTTACAAATAAACTTTAGGTGTGCTGATCAATGAAATTGGACATTGAAAGGTGGAAGAAACAATGGGGGAAACCCCTAAATTCCATAAAAATTAAAAATTAAAAGGCAGGGTTATACATTAGAGGGGAATCTCTGGTATCAGGTGTTCTGGGAAGTCTGAACCTGATATAACATATCAAATTACCTTTCTAAGAACATGGAGTCAGATTCACCATTCCTCCCCTCATCAGGGGACCCCAAAAACCCCGCTCAGGTTTGTGCTGTGTTTCAGGTACGTGTGCCCCCCGGGCTCTGCCAGCCCCCATGCCCCCAGCAATGCCTGTCCTCCAGGAACTGTTGGCAACCACGTGGACCTCTTTGACAAGTCCCAGTGCCAGCCCTGCCCTGCAGGGTTTGTCTGTGCCAGAGGTACGTGGCTGTGACAGACACAATGCTCACTTTTGTCACATTTTCTGGAAAAAAATCCCTTTGCCCAGGATTTGTCTCCTGGGAAGCTGGGAAGCCTCAGAGAAAAAGGAAAACAATAATTGTCTGATTTGCTTCTCCTGTGTTTTGCTGCTTTGGAATGTGTTTGGAGATTGTTTATCCAGCAGGAGATTGTTTCATTGGTTTCATGTAAATTATTTTGACTCAATGGCCAATCACAGCCAAGCTGTGTTGGGACTCTAAAAGGAGTCAGGAATTTTCATTATTATCTTTTTAGCTTTCTGTAAGTATCCTTTCTGCATTCCTTAGTATAGTTTAGTATAGTAATCTTTAGTATAATATAGTATCATAAAATAATAAATCAGCCTTCTGAGAACATGGAGTCACATTAATTGTTCCTTCCTTCATCAGGGAACCCCACAAATACGATACAATTCCAACAATTTCAAGGGATTTATTAAACCTTTATTTAAAGCTTTATTATTAAATTATCCAATATTTATATTTATATTTATATTTATACTTATATTTATATTTATATTTATATTTATATTTATATTTATATTTATATCTATATCTATATCTATATCTATATCTATATCTATATCTATATCTATATTATGTTTATGTTTATATTTACATTATTTATATTTATTTTTATACATTCATATATATTTATATATATTTATAATTACACTTATATTTCTACTTATATGCATATTATTTATATTTACACGCATGTTATTTATATTTATATTTATTATCTAAAATAGAGAAAACACCCAAAATGAGGGGAAAATTTAACTCAGGGCTGCCCACAAAGAGCTGAAAACTCTGGCAATTTGTGCTCTGTGAAGCCACCACGCCACCCTTTGCTGCTCTTAATTCCCCTTGTTGTTTCCACAGGAACTGGGGGGCAGCAGAGGCCGCCCAGCCCGTGCCCAGTTGGGCACTACTGCCCAGCTGGCACCAGGCCCCTGGCCCAGCTCAGGTGTGCCCCGGGCACCTGGAGCAACAGGAGCAGCCTGGCCTCGGCCCGGGAGTGCTCCCCGTGCCCCCCGGGCTGGTTCTGCCTGGGGGGAGCCCCCAGCCCCAGCGGGAGGTGCAGCTCAGGCCACTACTGCCCCCAAGGTACGGAGGCGTCAGAAAGTTTGGGGAGATTTCAGTAATTTTCAGGAGGTTTCATTCAGTTTTGGGAGGTTTCGGTAATTTTTCGGAGGTATCAATAATTTTGGGAGATTTCATTCATTTTTGGGAGGTTTCAGTAATTTTTGGGAGACTTCCTTCCTTTTTGGAAGATTTCATTCATTTTTGGGAGGTATCAGTAATTTTTGAGAGATTTCTTTCCTTTTTGGAAGATTTCATTCATTTTTGAGAGATTTTTGTTAATTTTTGGGAGGTATCAATAATTTTTGGGAGATATTAATTTTTGAGAGATCTTGTTCATTTTTGGGAGGTATCATTAATTTTTGGGAGATTTCATTCATTTTTGGGAGGTTTTGGTAATTTTTGGGAGGCATCGTTCATTTTTGGGAGATTTCATTCATTTTTGGGAGGTTTCATTCATTTTTGGGAGGTTTCGGTAATTTTTCGGAGGTATCATTAATTTTTGGGAGGTATCATTAATTTTGGAGAGTTTTCAGTAATTTTTGAGATATTTCATTCATTTTTGGGAGATTTTTGTTAATTTTTGGGAGATTTCATTAAGTTTTGGGAGATATTCATTTTTGGGAGGTTTTGGTAATTTTTGGGAGGTATTCGTTTTTGGGAGATTTCATTCATTTTTGGTAGGTTTTGGTAATTTTTGGGAGGTATCATTGATTTTTGACAGATTTCATTCATTTTTGGGAGGTATCAGTAATTTTTGAGAGATTTCATTCATTTTTGGGAGGTTTTGGTAATTTTTGGGGAGGTATCATTAATTTTGGGGAGATTTCCTTCATTTTTGGGAGATTTTGGTAATTTTTCGGAGGTATCATTCATTTTTGGGAGATTTCATTCGTTTTAGAAGGTTTCAGTAATTTTTAACATATTTCATTCATTTTTGGGAGATTTTTGTTAATTTTTGGGAGATTTCATTAAGTTTTGGGAGATTTCATTCATTTTTGGGAGGTTTCGGTAATTTTTCGGAGGTATCATTCATTTTTGGGGATTTCATTCATTTTGGGAGGTTTTGGTAATTTTTGGAAGGTATCAATAATTTTTGGGAGGCATCATTCATTTTTGGGAAATTTCATTCATTTTTGGGAGGTTTTGGTAATTTTTGGGAGGTATCAATAATTTTTGGGAGATTTCATTCCTTTTTGGGGAGATTTCATTCATTTTGGGGAGATTTCATTTATTTTTAGAAGGTTTCAGTAATTTTTAAGATATTTCATTCATTTTTGGGAGATTTTTGTCAATTTTTGGGAGATTTCATTCAGTTTTGGGAGATTTCATTCAGTTTTGGGAGGTTTCGGTAATTTTTGGGAGGTATCATAAATTTTTGGGAGATTTCATTCGTTTTGGGGAGATTTCATTCATTTTTGGGAGATTTTGGTAATTTTGGGGAGGTATCATTTGTTTTTGGGAGATTTCATTCATTTTTGAGAGATTTCATTCATTTTTGGTAGGTTTTGGTAATTTTTGGGAGGTATCAATAATTTTTGAGAGATTTCATTCATTTTTGGGAGATTTCATCCATTTTTGAGAGATTTCATTGATTTTTGGGAGATTTCATTAATTATTTGCCTTTGTGAATTCTGATAAGCCCCACATTTGATTTATCAGGGTATTTTTTGCACCATGGATAGCATGGTGCAAAATTTGCAAGATTGTCCCTTATTATAGTCATTATTTTACATTCTTTGAACAGAGCCTGTTTGTCCCGTTATTTCTTTGTCCCCCCCATTTATTTGCAAATAATTAAAACGCCCAATCAAGCACCTGTTGCAAGCAACCTTTCTAAATTTCAATTTTCCTGCAAAAATTCTGCAACTGCTGCTAAATGCTGATTTTTTTTGGTTGTTATCACACAAATGAAGCAGACAATCAAAAATGCTGATTTTTTTGTTGTTATCAGACAACTGAAACTGAGAATCAAAAATGCTGAATTTTTTTAATCAGAAAAATCAGATAATCAAAAATGCTGAATTAAAAAATGCTGAATATTTTTGTTGCTATCAGACAAATCAAACAGACAATCAAAAATACTGATTTTTTTTTGTTGATATCAGAAAAATGAAACAGAAAATCAAAAAGCTGAATTTTGTTGTTGTTATCAGACAAATGAAACAGACAACCAGAAAAGCTGAATTTTTTTATTGTTATCAGACAAATGAAACAGACAACCAGAGATGATGAATTTTTGTTGTTATCACACAAATCAAACAGACAATCAGAAATACTAATTGTCAAAAAATCAGCATTTTTTTTGCTGTTATTACCTCAAGCAATGATTTTTTAATACGAATTTATGACTAAACAATTAATAGCCACAAAAAAACCCTTCCTGCCTCTCATGTTTGAAGCTGTGTTAAGGTTTGGGGTGGATCTTGTCGCAGACATTCTTTGTGAAAAATCCTTTCTGTCGGATTTTTGCTGCTGGAGCTGAGAAGCTCAGTGACAAATGTAAACAATTATTATCTGCTGCTGGGGAATGCAACAGGTCCACCCGTGGTTGGTCCCTGTGGATGTTTGGATTCACTGAGCACTGTGGGAGCTCAGAATGTCGCTGCTGATGTCCAGAATCACCCAGAAAACCCACGGGGGGCTCGGAGGTGCTGGGATGTTGCCAGGCACTCTTGGTGGCTGCACTTTGACCCTGCAGAGGGTGTGTGTGAGGCCGTGAGTGTCCCAGGCATCCTTTGTGAAAAATCCTTTCTGTAGGATTGTTCCTGCTGGAGCTGAGAAGCTCAGTGACAAATGTAAACAATTATTATCTGCTGCTGTGGAATGCAACAGGTCCACCCGTGGTTGGTCCCCTGTGGATGTTTGGATTCACTGAGCACTCACGGTGGAGCTGCTCTCACTCTCTGCCAGACACAGACCTTGGTTATTCATTCTTTCCATCTCCTTCTTAGCACAGCCAGCTGCTGAAGAAGCTCCTTCCTTTCTATCTCTATGTAGTATAGTTATAATGTTATATATATATCATAATATAATAAATCAAGCCTTCTGATCATGGAATCAAGATCTTGTCTCTTCCATCCTCTAACAAACCCCTGTGAGCACTGACAGCAGGATCTCTGCTCTCTCTCTCTCCAGGCAGCTGGAGGAGCGCGCAGTTCCCCTGCCCCGCGGGCACCTTCAGCACCAGGCTGGGCAGGGCCGGGCTGGGGGATTGCTCTGCCTGCCCTGCCGGAGCCTTCTGCCCCCCTGGCACCTCCAAACCTGTGCTGTGCCCACTGTAAGTGCAGCATAAAGGAAAATCTTTGTGGTGTTTCATGGCTTTTCTGGGTTTAATTATTGTTTTTGTGCTCTTGGAGGGATAAAAGTTCCGTTTGCCTCGTGTGTTACTGAGGTCCAGGCAAGTTTTGTCAGAATTGGGTGGAGTTTGCTGCAGAAAGAGAATGTTTCCTCTAATCAGAGCACCAGGAATTCAGGATAGAGGTGCACTGCTGATGCCTTAAGATTTGAGCTTTTTTATTTTCCATCTATGTGTAACCCTGCAGTTCTTTAGTGTAGAACTCCAAACTCCACACACAGTGGGAGCTTCTGCTTCCCTGTTTGGGGCAGACACAACAATTCCTCTCCAGGCCTGGCAGTCAAGAACATTTGATCTGTTTTGGTCATCTCACTCTCTGCAGCACCAAGATGGAGCATTTTGTAGAGAGAGAAAGGGTTTATACCATCTGCTGTGATGCCTTAGGATTTCAGATTTTCTATTTTCCATCTATTTGTATCCCTGCAGTTCTTCAGTGTAGAACTCCAAACTCCACACACGGTGGGAGCTGCTGCTTCCCCATTTTGGGCAGACACAACAATTCCTCTCCAGGATTTTAGCTTTTCTATTTTCCATTTATTTGAAAGAGATGTTACTATATTTAATACTAATGCTAATACTAATACTACTGCCAATAATAATAAGTTATATTTAATAATAGTATATTATCATATTTTCTATCTATTTGTAACCCTGCAGTTCTTCAGTGTAGAACTCCAAACTCCACACACAGTGGGAGCTGCTGCTTCCCCATTTGGGGCAGACACAACAATTCCTCTCCAGGCCTGGCAGTCAAGGACACCTCACTGCCTCAGGCCCAGAGATGGGAACAAAAGGGAGTTGGGGGCAGCAAACTTGGGGTCAATGACTTCATTGGCTGAAGCTGGAATTGGAAGACCCCCAATAATAATTATAATTGGAATAACCCCCAACGTGCAAATGGACCAAACTTATTAAAGTGTGAAAACTGTGACCCATCATCCATTTTTGGGTGGGTTTTGTCTGCCCCAAATGTACCTGAAGGCCCTTCAATAAATAGAACTGCTTTTTATTCCCTGTCCTGCTTTGAAAAGGAAGTGAGTTTTTTGGAAGAATATACTTTCATGGGGACACTGGCATTGCGCCAGCATCAAACCATGACATTCCCTTAATTTTGCCTGATTTTTAGGTAGCCCAAAAAGGCATCACACTATTTCCCTTTCTTGCCTGGCTACAGTCTGGAGTGTCTCTGTGCTGTTTTTTCCCCAGAGGATCCTTTCGCTCGGCCCCTGGAGCGGCGCTGGCTGCAGACTGCACCCCCTGTCCTGGGGGCCAGCACTGCCCCGGGCTGGGCACGGTCACCCCCCGAGCCTGTGGGGCTGGCAGCTTCTCCGTGAGTGTCCGTCCTTCTGTCCTGCCTTCCCCTCACACAGGGCTGGGTTTGGCACAAGGGGAGCTCCCAGGGCTGGATGAGGCTGGGAGTGCCCCCAGGGAGGTGTCACAGACATGTTTTATGGAAAATCCTTTCCTTAGGATTTTTCCTCCTGAGAAGCTGAGAGGCCTCAGGAACAAAATGCAACCAATGGTTATCTGCTGCTGTGGAATGCAACAGGGGGATCTGGGATTGGTGTCATGTGGTTGTCTCTAATTAATGGCCAATCAAAGTGAGCTGTCTCGGACTCTCTGTCCGAGCCACAAACCTTTGTTATCATTCTTTCTTTTCCTATTTTTAGCCAGCCTTCTGATGAAATCCTTTCTTCTATTATTTTAGTATAGTTTTAATATAATATATATCATAAAATAATAAATCAGCCTTCTGAAACATGGAGTCAGATCCTCGTCCCTTCCCTCATCCTGGGACCCCTGTGAACACCACCACAGACCTCAGGGACGTTGGCACTGCCATTTTTGTGGCACATGTGGCCCTGGCAGGGAGCAGACAGCTCTGTTTCCTTCCTCTCAGAAGGAGGTGCTGGATGGGCTGGGATTAAACTCTCAGCTGGTTTGGGGAGGGAAAGCAGCAGGGTGGAGTCACAGAGGGAATGGTGATGGCACAACTATTCCCACCAACGGGTTTGATTCATATTTATCTGCCCCAAATCTCTAATTAGTTGCACTGATAATTGCCCCTGTTGGCTCCCACGGGTGCAGAGCACTGTTCAGTGCCCCGCAGGGACACAGGGTCCGTTCTGTTCCAGGAGCCGGGCTCAGCCTCCTGCCTGCCCTGCCGGGTCGGGCACTTCTGTGCCAGGGAGAACACCAGCCTGGAGGGGATGCTGGCCATGGAGTGCCCAGCAGGGCTGCTGTGCCCGCGGGGACAGGCACACGTCCCAGATGCCACTGCCAACGCCTGCCCACAGGGACACTTCTGTCCCCAGGGACATGCTGTGAGTGACACTGTTCTCTCTGGCTGGGGTCACTGCTCTGGGAAAACCTTCCCTGATCATGTTTTGTTACTGATTTCTGCCCTCCCAGTGTGTTCACAGACCTTAGCAGTATTTGCCCCATAGAAAACTGATAATAAAATAATAATATTAATTAATACAATAATATATAACAATATATTATATCATATAATAAAACTCTTAATAATATATTAGTTAATATAACAGACATAACACAACACATAACATAATATAATAATATAATAATATAATAATATAATATATTAATGCATAATATAATAAGACCTGATACAATATCAATTAATATAACCTAATAGTATATAATAATATAATAGATAATATAAGAAACCATGTTAAAAATAATAACATTAACTTTTGTTTTATTAATAAAATAATAGGTTTTATATATACAATAAAACAATATGTATATTATTTATAGTTTATATATATTATTATTAGTTTATATATATAATAAAATAATTGTTTATTTATATAAACATCGATATAATATAAATATAAATATTATATAATTAATATATAAATTTTATATTATATTTTATCTAATATATATAAAATATATATTCATTATTTATCTATTCTCTATTATTTTTATATGTTCTATCTATATAGAATATAATATATTCTATATAAATAATAATAGGATATATTACATATATTCTATATATAATGATATATAATGGAATAATATATAATAACATAATACTCAGTATATAATATAATAATAACTGTCAATAATATAAGAATAAATAATAATAATAATAATAATAGTAATAATAATAATTATAATAATAATAATAATATCACAAGGATAACTCCCTCTGAGAAGCTGTACACAGTTTTTCTGAGCTGTTTTCACAGATTTATCTGCTGTACCTTGGCCTTGTGGGCTGCAGGACTCACTTTGGGGTGTCCAAACCCCTTTTTCTGTTCCCCTTGCAGGCTCAGCCTTGCCCCAATGGCACCTACAGTGAGCAGAGGGGGCTCAGCAGTGCTGCTGGATGCTCCCCCTGCCCTGCAGGGAAGTTCTGCTACACTGATGGCACAGAGAATTCCTCAGGAATTCCTCACCCTGTAAGTACAGCCCAGCTTCTCCCAGTTTTTACCCCAAAATTCTTACCCCAGCCTGTTTCTGTTAATGGAGCCAACTTTGTGCTTGCTGCATGTTTTCTGGTTTTGTTTTGCCTTCTGCCTGTCAGTGCAGGCTGGGAAGGAAGGTTCAAAGGTGAGGAATTGGTGCTGCTCCTCATCTAATGAGTTTTGGGGTTTTTCATTGCATTGCTTTGTCCCAGGGAAGAATGAACTTGTCAAATATTAATAGCTGTTAAAAAAAAAGTAATAAAAAATTGCAGATGGATTCTCTTCCACATGGATGAATCCATTGGTTTATTGAAGAGTTAGGTGATAATTCTGTCCCTGTTTCAGCTTTTCTTCAAGAGCATCTTCCTCACAACAGGCAAAACTTGCAGGCTTGCTTCAATGCCAAGATTTTGCCCTAAACCAAATTTTCCTACAGTAATTATCCCACATGGTCAGAATTTTACTGGTAAATTCCCTTTCTTCCCTTCTTCCCTGCCCCATCTGCTCACAGTGAGGAAACAGCAGTGAGGAATTCCTGCTGCTCCTCATTTAATGAGTTTTGGGGTTTTTCATTGCATTGTTTTGTCCCAGGGAAGAATGAACTTGTCAAATATTAATAACTGTTAAAAAAAAGGAATAAAAAATGCAGATGGATTCTCTTCCACATGGGTGAATCCATGTTTTTATTGAAGAGTAAGGTGATAATTCTGTCCCTGTTTCAGCTTTTCTCCAAGTGTGGAAGAGCATCTTCCTCACAACAGGCAAACCTTGCAGGCTTGCCTCAATGCCAAGATTTTGCCCCAAACCCACCTTGCCTGCAATAATTATCCCACATGGTCAGAATTTGACTGGTAAATTCCCTTTTTCCCTACCCCATCTGCTTGCAGTGAGCAAACAGCAGTGAGGAATTGCTGTTGCTCCTCATTTAAAGAGTTTTGGGGTTATTCATTGCATTGTTTTGCCTCAATGCCAAGATTTTGCCCCAAACCCACCTTGCCTACAATAATTATCCCACATGGTCAGAATTTTACTGGTAAATTCCCTTTCTTCCCTTCTCCCCTGCCCCATCTGCTCACAGTGAGGAAACACCAGGTTGTTCAAATTGCAGGTGGAGCTGAACAGACTCTGGGCAGAAGCAGCCAAGGCTGAGTGTGTGTGGTTTGTGTTTTGTGGTTTGTGTTTTGTTCCCAGACAGGGCATTGCCCAGCTGGTTACCTGTGCCCTCCAGGGACTGGGTTCCCCTTCTCCTTCCCCTGCCTGCCAGGCAGCTTCTGGGACAACTCCAGCACGGGGGGACAAGGGGTTTGCAAGCCAAGCCCAGCCGGGCACTTCTGTGACTCCCCTGCCATGACACAGCCCAAGCTCTGCCCAGCAGTGAGTGGATTTCCTTGCTTTTTGAGGGGAATGAGGGATTTGTCTTTAGAAACAGGCTGGTGGATAAAACCAGCACTGAGAGATTAAAAAACAAAACAAAACAAAAAAACAATGGGAAGGATTCCACTGATTGATGAATGGAAAAAGGAGATTTGCTTTTACAAATAAGATGTAGGTTTGTTAGTAAATGAAATTGGATATTGAAAGATTAAAGAAACTGTGGAGAAAACCCCCTAAATTCTGTAAGAAATAAAAATTAAAAGGCAGGGTTATACATTAGAGGGGAATCTCTGGGATCAGGCACATCAGGGAATCTGAACCTCTAAAGTACCTTAGTCAATAGGGAAAAAAACCCCTAAATTCCATAAGAATTAAAAATTAAAAGGGAGGGTCATATATTAGAGGGAAATTTGGTATCAGATGTTCTGGGAAGTCTGAACCTCTCAAGTGCCTCAGCCAATGGGGAAAGAGAGAAGATAAATGTGGCTGGAAATTGGGATAAAAAGGAGGCTGCATCCTCCAAAAATTGGAGAGACCCCAGGGGATGCCCCATGGCCTCTCCTTTATTGCAATAAAGTTCCAGGACTGCTCTGTCTCCTTTTGGACACCAACATCTGGTGTTTGTGGATGAATTTTCCTGACACTTTTCATGGAAGAAGCTGCTCTGGGGGATTTATTTCATAGAAAAGCCTTGCTTGTAGACACCTGGCTCTGTTTTGTAGGGTTTTTACTGTGCTGAAGGCAGCTCCAAGCCTGAGCCCTGCCCGGAGGGGACATTTGGTGACAGGCAGGGGCTGTCCGGACCCTCGGGGTGCAGCCCCTGCTCTCGGGGCTCCTTCTGTGCTGCCCCAGGACAGACTGGCCCCAGTGGGCCCTGTCAGGCTGGATTTTACTGCCAGGGCAGGGCTCTGACTCCAGTAAGTCCCACTGATGAGTTTTGCTCCTCTTCTTCTTCTTTTTTGTGTTGTTTTGTTTTCCCCACTGTGGTGCCTGTTTTGAACCCAGTGATTTGGCCAGTCACAATTTTGTGCTGCTCACACTCAAGTCTATAGCAAAAGAACCCTCAAAGGGAATGTGGCCATGTCATATTTTTCCCCTCTTTATACTGACACCTTCTTAATTAAAAGGTAAAATTTCCAGTGGGTGTGAATCAGTGTAAAATTTAATCTCTATTTATGCTTTGAATTTCCTTCAGTCAATTATTATATATATTTTCTGTTCTCTGCACAAGAGCCTGTCTTTATTTTTTTTCTTTAATGCCTTAAATACTTAACCTCATTTTCTCCCCCTTTTTTATGATTCTTTTCCCATTTTCAGTGGCCCACGGATGGTGTGACAGGAGCTGTGTGTCCTGCTGGCTCCTACTGCCCCCCTGGCTCTGCCTTCCCCATCCCCTGCCCTCCAGGGACTTTCAGCAACACCAGTGGGCTGAGGAGCCTGCAGGAGTGCTTGGATTGCCCACCTGGGTGAGTGTCCTCCAGCTCTGGAAGCAAACAGGTTTCTAAAATTTCAGGGACTTTTTTTTATATTGGGATTGAGCTATCCAGTGGGGAAAAAAAGCCCAAAAAACCAAAAAAAAGGCATTATTGCTACCCATTTTTTTTTTTCCTCAAACTTAGCTTTTATTGTGATGGGATAAACAACCAAGCCCCCTCAGGACTTTGTGAAGCTGGTTACTTCTGCACAGGAGGAGCCAGAAGTGCTCTCCAGCACGTGGTGATGGAGGGACACTATTCCCTAGCTGGAGCTTTCAAAGCAGAGCCCTGTCCCCTCGGCACCTTCCAGCCTGTGAGTACTCAGGGCTCCAGCACAGCCCTTGGAAACTGTGGAAATGTGTGAGTAGAAATTCCTGAGGTGTTTGGAAGTGGTCAGCTTGAGGAAAAAAAGGGGGTTTGGGAGATTTCTGTTAATTTGGGTAATCACCACCTGCTTTGCTTTTACCCTGCAACAGAGGAAGAACCAAAAGCCTTTGGGTGGAGACACCAGATCCATCGGCCCAGGCCTGTTGCCTGCAACTCCTCTGGCACTTTTTGAGTTTTCTTGCACAGTACAAATTGGGAAGGGCTGCTGAATCTTTGGCCTGGCAGGGGGTGAATTTTGCATTTCCCTCACTTCTGTGATGATCAGGGCTGTGCCTGCCACTGCTTTAGTGCTGCAAGTATCCAAATTTGTGGCTTTTGGACTGCAGCTCATTCTGTCCAGTGTTCATTTTGCAGCAGAGACTCCCTGGGAGTTGGTAGAACACACAAAGTTTATTTATTCTCATGGTAATAGCAGTATCCCACCCCTGGGTAAGTGTCACAGACATATTTTATGAAAAATCCTTTCATTAGGATCTTTTTCTCCTGAGAAGCTGAGAAGCAAAATGTAAGCAATGATTATCTGCTGCTGTGGAATGCAACAGGTGCATCTGGGATTGGTCCTATGTGGTTGTTTTTAATTAATGGCCAATCACAGTCAGCTGGCTCAAACTCTCTGGTCAGTCACAAGATTTCCTTTCCTTTCCTTTCCTTTCCTTTCCTTTCCTTTCCTTTCCTTTCCTTTCCTTTCCTTTCCTTTCCTTTCCTTTCCTTTCCTTTCCTTTTTCTCTCTATTCTTTTAGTATAGTTTTAGCATATCATTTTCTTTTCATATAATATATATCATAAATTAATAAATCAGCCTTCTGAAACACAGAGTCAAGATTCTCCTCTCTTCCCTCACCCTGGGAGCCCTGTGAACACCACCCCAGGTAAGCAGCAATTCCCCAGCCCTGCCAGGCTCTGTGTTCTCTTTCAGGGCCGTGCTCAGTCTCTCTGTAGGGGCTGCCCTGAGGGGACTTTCTGCAGTGAGCCAGGCCTGGCAGCCCCCCAGGACTGTCCCAAAGGCCATTTCTGCCAGGCTGGCAGCTCTGTGCCTCTGCCATGCCCCATGGTAAGAGTCAAACACGGATTTGTTTCCCAAGCAGGGATTTCCAGGAGGGTTTCCTCCCTGGGCAGGTGTCCCCAGGACACAGGGGAAGCCTGTGGTACAAGAGGGACTCCTCTCCTCTTGATGAACTGAGAGTTGGTTATCTGAAGGGTGGTGATGGACTGAGAGTTGATTATCTGAAGGGTGGTGATGGACTGAGAGTTGATTATCTGAAGGGTGGTCATGGACTGAGAGTTGATTATCTGAGGGGTGGTTACTGGATTGAGAATCGAAGGTTCTATTTTGTGTGGTGGTGGAAACTGGGGAGGAGGAGGAGGAATGTTTTTGGGAGGTTTTGATTCTGAGTTCTGTGTGTTCCCTTTTTTCATATTGTAAGTTAATAAAGTTCTTTTCCTTTATTCCTAAAGCTGGAGCCTTGCTCTGTTTCTGGTCTATAAGCTTTGCTCTATTTCTGGTCACATCTCACAGCAGAAACTGGGGAGAATTTATTTTCATGGGGGGCACTGGCATTGTGCCAGTGTCAAGCCATGCCAGCAGGGCATGCTGTGGCTGTCTCTGTGCAGGGAAGTTTCTCGGATATGGAGAGGGCAGGTTCCTGCCAGCCCTGCCCTGCAGGGATGTTCTGCAGCAGGGCTGGGCTGCCTGAGCCAGAGGGGCACTGCCAGCCTGGCTATTACTGCACTCAGGGCTCCAGCACCTCCTCACCCGTGAGTGATGAACGTTGCACATTGCTCAGCACCTTCTAGCTCCACCAAAGCTCCCACAAACCCTAATAAATTTAATTTCACTTCCCTTCAGGTGGGGCTGCCATTTGGAGATCTTTGCCCACGAGGACATTACTGCCCAGCTGGCACCGGGCACCCCAGGGAGATGCCGTGCCCTGCTGGCACCTGGAATGGCCAGAGAGGAGCCCAGGATGTCACCTGGTGCCTGCCCTGTGCCCCTGGGTTCTTCTGCAACGTGTCTGGCCAGGATGCACCAGGGGGACTTTGTGCACGAGGTGAGACAAAGACAGAACTCACAGAACTCACAGAATTGACAGAATTCACAGAATCCCCAGGTTGGAAGAGACCCTAAAGATCATCGAGTCCAACCCAGCCCCAACACCTCAACCCAACCCTGGCACCCAGTGCCACATCCAGGCTTTGTTAAACACACCCAGGCATGGGGACTCCACCACCTTCCTGGGCAACCATTCCACATCTTTATCACCTTTCTGTATAAAACATTTTCCTGCTATCCAACCTGTATTTCCCTTGGTGCAGCTTCTTAGAAATGGGTTTTGATTTGGGGGAACAGCTCCAGTGTTTTCTGTTTTTAGGCTATTACTGCACGGGGAGGACCAAGACTGCAAAGCCCGAGGATGGTGTCACTGGAGATCTCTGTCCTCGAGGACATTTCTGCCCTGAAGGCTCAGCAGCACCTTCCCCCTGCCCCAGTGGGGAATACAGCAATGCCACAGGTCAGGAGCTACAGAAATGGAACAGTTCCAGGTCAGGAACTACAGAAAAGCAGCTGGTCAAGAGCTGCAGCAATCTATTAGGTCAGGAACTACAGAAATGTGAGAGGTCAGGAATGCAGCTTTGCAGCATGAGTTGCATTAGTGGAACAGATCAGGAGCTGCAGCAGTGCCATGGGTCAGGAACTGCAGAAATGCCCCAGGTCAGAAACTACAGAAATGCCCCAGGTGAGAGGCTACAGCTTTGCAACTGCAATGTGCTCAGGGGAGATGGAAACACTCCTTGTAGCTTTTGTTGATATCCAAGAAGGTCCTGAAAGCTGCTGGTCACTGGGAATATTCAGATATTCAGTATTTCAGGGGGTGGGGTAGAGAAGGGGTCGAGCAGGGATGTTTTGGTATTTTTGCCCCTGCTGTCACACGAGGAATGTGTTTCCCCCTGCAGCAGCCCGTGTGGTTTTAGGTTTGTGGCAGTGGCACTCAGTGCACCAGGGCAGGCAGCAGTTTCCAGCTTTCCCTCTGCTCCTCCTGCCACCTAATGGGGACACGTGGAGGTGACTCGGGCTGCTGGAGTGGAGTTTGCTGAGCTAAATGCTCCCAGGAGAAATCCATATTTGAGGCCAGTTACAGAGGGAGAGCATAAAAAACAGCTTTATTTCGATTTCTGCTTCTTTAAGTGCAGCCAAGCAGAGGGAAGCTGTGCACGTGGTATTTTCCTCCCATTTCATTCCATGCTTCCTTTTTAATTCCTATTTCCCCCTCACAGGTCAAGACAAATGCCTTCCTTGTCCTGCTGGGTTTCACTGTTCAAAGGGGCTCCGGCGCCGCTGCCCTCCCGGGTTCTACTGCCCCCAGAAAACTGGGATCAGTTTTTATCCTTGTCCTCCTGGCACTTACAGCCCCTCCTACGGCCTGAGCCATGCTGAGAGGTGCCAGCAGTGCCCTGCAGGTGAGGGAATGCCCTCTTGGGACCTGTCTGAGAGGGTGGTGATCTCTCTGCAGCTCTCTCTTCCCCATCCTCAGATGGGTTTTGGCCTCCAGGAAATGCAAACATAGAAATCCACAGTCAAAGGAGGATTCTGGTCCCACAGGTGGTGTCCCCACAGGTTTTGGAGGCTCTGCAGTGTCACTGTCACATTTTCTGAAAAATCCCCTTTGCCCACGATTCTTCTCCTGGGAAGCTGAGAAGCCTCAGAAGAAAAAGAAAAACAATCATTAACTGATTGCTTCTCCTGTGTTTTGCTGCTTTGGAATGTGGTTGGAGATTGTTTATCCAACAGGTGGTTGTTTGATTGGTTTCTTGTAAATTGTTTTTACTTAATGACCAATCATAGCCCAGCTGTGTCAAGACTCTGGAGAAAGTCACGACTTTTCATTATCAATCTTGTTAACCTTTCTGTCTGTATCCTTTCTCTATTTTTTAGTATAGTTTTAGTATAATAAAATATATAATATAATATAATAAATTAATATATTGATGTGTTTTATTGATATATTAATATGATATATTGATGTATTAATATGAGATGATATATTAAAATATAATAGCTTTCTAATAACATGGAGTCAGATTTCTCAATTCCTCCTTTGTCCTGAAGACCCCGTAAATACCACACTGCAGAAGAGTTTGGTTCACACTCAGGGCTTCCCAGAGGAACATGAGCTGAATTAGGATGGGGTTCTGTCCCAGCTGTGCTGATGCTGAGGGATTTGAGTTCTCAAAGTCTCCCCTTTGCCCTCCAAAAGAGCAGGCAGCACAGCAGCTCTCCTGGGATTTTTATTTTTGTTTGTTTTTTATTCTCCCAGTTTGCTGATTCTCTTTTCCCTCTGTGTTCCTCCAGGAATGTTCTGTGGAGAATGGGGATTGTCCTCTCCCAGTGGTCCCTGCTGGCCAGGATTCTTCTGCACAGCAGGTACAGAATTGAGGCTTCAGAGGGCAGAAAGAGTGAAAAGGTGGGGAGCTGTGGCCCTTATGGTCCTTGTTGTTATTTATTTCATTCCATTATTCATTTTTGGCTTTGTTGTCATGAGCTGCCACCAGCTCCTCTCTTCTCTCACCTATAGAAATGATTCTCTGGCTCTTATGGCCCTTGCTGTTATTTACTCCATTCTACCATGGATTTCTGGCTTTGTTGTCATGGGCTACAACCAGCTCCTCTCTTCTTTCACCTATAGAAATGATTCTCTGGCCCTTATGGTCCTTGCTGTTATTTATTCCATTCCACCATGGATTTCTGGCTTTGTTGTCATGGGCTACAACCAGCTCCTCTCTTCTTTCACCTATAGAAATGATTCTCTGGCCCTTATGGTCCTTGCTGTTATTTATTCCATTCCACCATGGATTTCTGGCTTTGTTGTCATGAGCTGCCAGCAGCTCCTCTCTTCTCTCACCTCTGGAAATGGCTCTTTAGCCATGGGGACCAAACTTACCCTATGAGAAACAACCCAAATAATTCAAGATACTTTTGCTTTATCTTCCTCATGCAGGAGCAAGTGTCCCAAACCCCAGTGGAGCCACAAACACGAGCAGTGGTGGCCCCTGCCCTCCTGGACACTTCTGCCCAGCTGGCACCAGCATCCCCCAGCCCTGCCCTGTGGGCACTTACTCAGACAGGTGAAGCTCTGTGGCTCTGCTGATGCTCATTTTTATTTAATTTCCATTTTTGTCTCTCCACCACTCCTCTAAGCAATGAAGTGCAGCTCAGTGAGGCTCATTAGACACACCCTTGCATTGATCAGAAAAGTTTTGTGGTTGCTTTCCCTTCGCCAGGGCTGTGACCCCCGTGCTGAATTTACCACTCACCAGTTAAAACCCTGCTTCTGTCCCTCCCAGGCTCCACAATGGGCAGGATTCCAGCTGCACAGAGTGCCCACCTGGCCAGTTCTGTGGCTCCCCTGGCCTCACAGCCCCCTCAGGACCCTGCTCACCTGGGTACTTCTGCCAGCCTGGTTCTTCCTCACCATCACCGCCCGGTGAGTGCCACTGGTGATCCAGGGCTCTGGCAACAGGCAGCTTTAAAAATGCCACCTTCTCTCCCATTGTTCCACCTTTCCTCCCAGTTTTCCACCTTTCCTGCCAGTGTTCCACCTTTCCTGCCAGTGTTCCACCTTCCCTCCCAGTGTTCCACTTTTTCTCCCAGCATTTCTGGCCCTGCCTTGTGCCAGTCATCCAGATCCCTGTGTGAATTTTCTTTGAGGGGTTTGTGCCAATTGATGCCTCAAGTTTTAGCTTTTCTATTTTTCACATTCTGTGCTGCTTTAGTGTGTGGGTCTGGGTTCACATCAGGGGATGCTGAGCTCTGTGCACAGAGCAGGGACACAAAACAATTCCTGCTCCAGCTGGGCACCAAGGACAAATGATCCAAATCTCAGCCCAGGAGCACAAACACCGTGGGCTGGAGAGAGAAAAACAAGGATGGGACTGCCTGGGCTAAAGCTGGGATGGGACAATGAACTGCAAGATGCAAATGGAGCAGAACTGATCCAAGGGAGAGACCCCGGGAGCGCTCGTGCATTTTGGGGCCATTTTGGGTCATCTTGGGTGCATTTTGGGACCATTTTGGTTCATCTTGGGTTCATTTTGGGACCATTTTGGTTCATCTTGGGTTCATTTTGGGACCATTTTGGGTTCATCTTGGGTGCATTTTGGGACCATTTTGGTTCATCTTGGGTTCATTTTGGGACCATTTTGGTTCATCTTGGGTGCAGCCCTGGCTGGGCTCTTGTGCTGCCCAAGGTGGATCCATGGAGGCCTTTTAATAAATCCCTGCTTTATTCTTTAACTCTGTCCAGCCTCTTCTCTAGCTCAGCCTGCACAAGGCATCACCTGCATGCCTGTGTTACCAAAAGAAATGCCTGCACTGAGCACTGGGGCAGTCATGGGAGTCTGCCTGTAATCAAATTTCCATTTGATTGCCTCAAATAATCATTTCCAGAGGAGATTCCCAACCCTGCTTCTCCTGTCTGTGCCCCAGGTGTGTGGCAGAGAGGAGGCCCTTGCCCTGTGAGCCACTTCTGCCCAGAAGGGACCAGCTCTTCCTTGCCCTGCCGTGCAGGCACTTACAACAACCTGTCCAGACAAGCTGCCTGCTTCCCCTGTGCTGCAGGCTACTTCTGCCCAGAAAACACCACCAGCTACAGCACAAACCCCTGCCCAGCTGGATTTTACTGCCCCAAAGGTGAGATGGGCCCAGAGAACCCAGCAGTCCTTTGGCCAGGCTGAAACGTCCTCCTTAAAGACAAGAAATTATCTTTGTGAATAAAATATTTAAGTGTCAGCCTGGTTCTTCACAGAAAAATGCACCCAAAAATATTTTTACATGTTTGACTGTCTTTATCTTAAGTGTATTTTCTGACATGCTAAAGTGTCAGCCTGGTTCTTCACAGAAAAATACGCCCAAAAATATTTTTACATGTTTGACTGTCTTTACCTTAAGTGTGTTTTTTGACACGTTAAAGTGTCAGCCTGGTTCTTCACAGAAAAACACCTCCAAAAATATTTTTATATGTTTGAGTGTCTTTTTCTTAAGTGTATTTTTTGACATGTTAATGTGTCAGCTTGGTTCTTCATAGAAAAATATGGCCAAAAATATTTTTTTTACATGTTTGACTTTTAAATGTATTTTTTGATATGTTTAAGTGGTTGTTCACAGAAAAACAAAAACAAAAACAAAGCCAAACAATAATTTAAGCTGTAGATGTGGCTGCTGCTTAACAGTTTCACAAATTAAACAGCACCCAAACACAATTTTGGCCATGAAGGGCCATGGGGATCAGCAGTGGGATAAACTGGCAAAGAGGACATGAAATGATGCAGCAGAATTCAGAGCCAGGATCATGTTCACATTCCATGAGTGACTCCTGCTCTCTTTATCCCACAGGCACCAGGTTTGCCACGGAGTTTCCCTGTCCCAGGGGCTACTACAACCCTGACCCCATGAGCCAGAGCTTGGACAGCTGCCTGCCCTGCCCACCTGGGCACTACTGTGGGCAGGAGGGGCTGACAGCAGCCTCAGGCAGGTGTGACCCAGGTGAGTGTGGGGCTCTTGGGGTCAGGCTGTGAGGATTGAGTTTGTAACCTCAGGCAGGTGTGACCCAGGTGAGTGTTGGACTCGTGGGGTCAGGCTGTGAGGATTGAGTTTGTTACCTCAGGCAGGTGTGACCCAGGTGAGTGTGGGGCTCTTGTGGTCAGGCTGTGAGGATTGAGTTTGTAACCTTTGGGTTTTTTTGGTTTTTATAAGTAATACTTATCCTGAGTCTTGAGCACAGCCCTTCCAGTCTGTTTGCTGGGTTCTCTGGAGGTATCCAGTGGGATTGAACTCTGCTGGGCCCCAGCCTGTGCCTGGTAGGCAGGAGCATCTCTGCTCCCTGAGCCTGCTGAGCTGAGCCCTGTGACCATACAGCAAAAGTGCTGAACTTGATGTTGCAAGATCTCTTTGTTAATATGAAATTAATGGTATTAAACTGGACTTAATGCTGCATGGGAGATTCTGGCCTGGTGGAGTTGGGATGAACCTGTCCCACACCCTGTGCTGTGCCCACATCACACCCAAAGCCACCTCAGGTGTTTTGCAGAGATAAACAAAACTCCACAACTTTTGTGGAAGTTGTAAAGCTGGTATGTTTATTACAGCACTGGACACATGTGGAGATTGCTCTCCTTTAAAGACATGCATACCTCTGGGAACTCCAGGTCCTTTTTTATCTCCTCCTCAAATACATATACATACAATTTCACAGTAGGTTCATACCTATTTTTTACGAATTTTGCGTGACATTTGCCGCTAGTTCTTCTTTGTCAGAAGGAATTCTTAGTTCAGGTTGGCCCCCTCTCACAGCAGTCTCTCTGTCTCTCTTTATCACCTTCTGTCTCCCCCCTCTTATCTCTATCCTTCACTGAAGCAGTTTCTCTGAGCCTGGGCTTTTGCAGTCAGGGTAAATAGCTGTGTTTTCTAACCACAGACTTAACTCAAAAATGTACATTTCACTCTAATCAAACTGGATCTCTACCCTGGAAAATTTCTACTCTGCTTCACCATTTGTGATGTTTTTTGGGGCTCTGTCACTGCCAGAGCTCCTCAGCCCTGTTTCCTGTTCCCAGGCTGGTTTTGCATCTCGGCAGCCTGGACCTCACAGCCCTTTGACCTGGACAACTACACCAGTGCCAACTGCCTGTGCCCGGCCACTGCCACGGGGGGCAAGTGCACAGCTGGCTTCTACTGCCCCCAGGGCAGCCCAGAGCCTCTTCCTTGTCCCCCTGGGCTCTTCTGCAATGCCTCAGGTCAGTGTCTGTGGGGATGAGGAGTTCTGAGGGGATATTCCTGCCATTTCCATGGGATGTAGCAGTGCTTGCCCCATGCCCATGGTGTTTCTCAGAGGGAGGCTATGAAGAGATGTTTTCCCTGCTTCTCCCCCCTTGTCTCAGTGCTCTGAGTGCCACCACCTTCTATTGGAATAATTACCAATACAGCCAGACAGGATGTGCCTGAGCTTGTCTGGCCCTGCTGCTGAACCAAACGGCAGCACTGTGGTGTTTGACCCCACAGACACTTTGGGCTGGCTGGGTGTGTGGTGTTTCACCCCAGAGACACTTTGGGCTGGCTGGGTGTGTGGTGTTTCACCCCAGGGACACTTTGGGCTGGCTGGGTGTGTGGTGTTTCACCCCACAGACACTTTGGGCTGGCTGGGTGTGTGGTGTTTCACCCCACAGACACTTTGGGCTGGCTGGGTGTGTGGTGTTTCTCCCCACAGACACTTTGGGCTGCCTGGGTGCTGCAGCTGGGCCCGTGGGGACAAGTCCAGGCCTGCAGGAGCTCTGGTGGTGCTGGGATGGAGCTTCCCCCATGGAAGTTTTCCCTCTCAGGTTTCCCTCTGTGGAGAAGCTTTAAGGCCATGGTGAAGGAAAGGAGTCGGTTCTGATGGAGGGTTTGGATCCAGAGCTTTATTCTGGCCCACAGGCCTCTGAATGCAGCAACTCCTCCAACAGAACTCCCTGAGCCCGTGGCTGCTGCTCCTTTGAACCCCGGGCAGAGGGGCAGGGAAGGGGTCGGGAGCCACCAAGCAGGGACAGGAGGGGAGGGACAAAGGGACAAAGGACACCTGGATGGCCCAATACCCCCAGGGACAGAGGGCATCCTTTGGATCTGCCAATCACTCGAGGCCCTTCTGGAATGCCAGGACTGACAGACAGGGCTGGGAGGGGAAAGGAGAGGTGACTGACACACCTGGCAGGGAATGATCAGGGGAGGGATTCTGAGGTAAACCCTGAAATCACAACACAGCAATCCTCTCTGTCTTGCAGGGCTGCCTGTGCCCAGTGGGGAATGTGCTGCTGGCTTTTACTGTGCAGGGGGAGCTGCTGGCCCCAAACCCACGGATGGTGTCACCGGGAACATCTGCCCTGCAGGCTCCTACTGCAGTGGGTATCCAGCACTGAGGGTTCCATGGCACAGAACTCCTGAAACCCTCACAGCCAAACTGGCTGGGCTCCAACCATGCTGCCAAAGCCACAGATTCTTCCCCTAATTCTTCCCCTTCCTTTCAAAGTGGGAGTGACATCTTTGTTTCAATATCTGAACTTTAATTGCCTTCACCTGTGGGTAAAATAAAGCAAATCATTTCTGTCCCACCCCGTTGTATTTGTGGGGTGCTCTCATGGCAGGAAGGAATGATGAATTTGACTTTATGTTCTTAGAAGGTTAATTTATTATTTTATGATACTATATTATAGAAAAGAATATAAGAATAAACTATACTAAAGAATACAGAAAAGATACTTACAGAAGGTTAAAAAGATAATAATGAAAACTCATGACTCCTTCCAGAGTCCTGACACAGCTTGACCCTGATTGGCCAATAAGTCAAAACAATTCACAGAAAACCAATGAAACAATCGCCTGTTGGTAAACAATCTTCAAACACATTCCAAAGGAGCAAAACACAGGAGAAGCAAATCAGATAATTATTGTTTTCCTTTTTCTCTGTGGCTGCTCATCTTCCCAAGAGAAAAATCCTGAGCAAAGGGATTTTCCAGAAAATATGAATGTAACACCACCCCATGCAGCACTGTTGGATCTCTGAGTGGAAAAGACTTCCCTGCTGCTGTTTTGTGTTCATCCAACCCCTGAGTGCAGCCATCTCACCCATTCTTTCATTTCCCATTTCTCTCTTGCTCCTTTGCAGCTGCAGCATCAGCAGCGCCCCAGCCCTGCCCAGCGGGCACCTTCTCCAGCCTGCCAGGGAGGAGAGCCCTGCCTGAGTGCCAGCCCTGCCCCTCTGGCTTCTACTGCGAGGAGCCTGGCCTCAGAGCCCCCTCTGGGGAGTGCTGGGAAGGTGAGAGGGGAGCACAGTGTCCTGCAGCTGTCACAGACCCTGGGGAAGTGCTCAAAGGGCTGCGGGTGACAATCCAAAATAAATGTCTTGCTGCAAGTCACTGGAGTGGAAAAGCCATTTTAACACCAGCAGGGGGCTGTTTACAGACCAGGAACAAGACAGGGCTGCTGTGGAACTGCCTTGAGCTGTTTTATTTTTCAGCATCAGTCTCATTACATGGTTGTGACAATGGGAAGATGCCAGCAGCTCACATCCCAGGCAGCAGACCCAGTACTTAATGTTACAACTTACTTTAGAAGCTTCTTGACCAATCACACAAAGCAAAAGCACATTGACAGTATTTTTATCCAATCACTATAAGCACATGTACTTGTGGCTAAAACAATGCTTGCTTATTTCAAATGCAATACCTGCTTGTAAGCCTTCAAACACAACACACAGAGCTCCATTATTAAGCTTCAAACTTCCTAATATCTTGCTAGATAAACTTTTCTGTAGCTTAGGGAGTTTTTCTAGACAAGTGTTAATACACAGACCATTGTTCTATTTGTCCTTGCTTTTCTACTGTTTAAATAATTTTTCTGCTGACCAATCTCATGACTGCTGCTTAGCTCTAATCACAGTTCTGCTGTCTCTGAGGCCTGCCTTGTGCAGCTTTCCCAAAACCCCCTAATTTTGTGGATTCCCACACCATTTGCCTGCTGGGAGATCTGACAGAGGTGCTGCACACCCAGAAAAAAAAGGAGTTTGTTTTACAGGATCCCAGTGCTGTTCTGTGCTTCCCTCAGGCAGGAGATGACAGCTTGTTGTTGTCTTTTGAGCCTTCCCATGATCAGAGATCTGCTGCCCGCATGGTTTCTCCTCTGTACTGGAGGAGAACATTTTCTGTCTCTCTGAAAAGCCCATTAGAGGCTGAAGCAGCTCAGATGTGAAAGCAGAAGAAGCAACATCTGTGTATTCTGAGCAATTTGAACACTGACAGGGAAAAGCTCTGATGTTCAGAGGGAAAACTTTACTTGAAGTGTTTCAGTGACTGCAGGGAAGCAGAGAGATCAATGCTGGGTCATTAAGTGTTTTCCTGTGTCAGCTCTGAGTCTTGTCCAGCTTTTTGGGGACCAATGGGTGTTAAATTTCCTGTTAAGAAAATTAAATTTCCTGTGAAGGGTGCAGTGTGTTTGTGCAGCAGCAGTGGCTCACATCAATAGCTATTTAAAGCAGGTTTATCCTGTGAGCAGCCAGCGAGATGTTTGTGTGCCTGCAGAAGCTCTTCCTCCCTAATGAGCAGCTAAATCCAGCTGTTCCCTGTGTCCCTGCAGGGTTTTACTGTGACAGCCAGCAAGGGCCACTCATCGATGTCACCCTGTACCCCTGCCCACGGGGCTTTTACTGCCCAGCAGGGACCAGCAGCAGCTCCCAGCACAGCTGCCCTGCAGGGACCTTCGGAGCCAGGCAGAAACTGAAATCCCTGCAGGAATGCCAGAGATGCCCAGCAGGAAAATACTGTGAATGGCCTGGCCTGGCTGCCCCAACAGGTAAATTGCTGCTCTGCTGAGCTCCCTCCTTCCTGCTGAGATCATCAGTGCAGGGGGTGGAGGTGGGCTCCAGGGTTCACCTCCTCTAAGGTAAAATATTCCAGTGTACCTGTCTAGGACTTCTTAAGGAAGGAAAAATCCCTCATTTTTCTAAGCAAGGACTGTAAAATCAGAATTCTATGTGTGATATTTCTTTTTAAAAATAATTCAGAGTGCAGTTTTTCTGTGTAAGAATTAGTTTGGGTTTTTAGCCTCCTTCCCAAAGAACTAATCCTTCCATGTAATTGATGTGCACATGATTATGTTTAGCAGAGAAACAGAGGGCAAAACACCCAGCAATGACATCTCTCCATTTTTTTCAATATTTTTTCCCACATCTGATGATTTTTTGTTGATCCTTATCCTGAAAGGCCCTATTTCAGCACAACACTTTGACAGAATTCTTAGTATTTCAGTCTCCCCTTTAAGATGTGTAGAATATGATTCTGAAGAGAAATGTGTGCTAGAATATTTATTGGACTGTGGGGTATTTATTGGAATATGGGGTCATTATTGGAATGTGGGATATTTATTGGACTGTGGGATATTTATTGGAATATGGGCTCATTATTGGAATGTGGGATAATTATTGGAATGTGAGAATTATTGGAGTGTGGGATATTCATTGGAGTGTGGGATATTCATTGGAATGGGGGATATTTATTGGGATATGGGACAATTATTGGAGTGTGGGATATTTATTGGAATATGGAAGCATTTATTGGAGTGTGGGATATTTATTGGAATGTGGAACAATTATTGGAGTGTGGGATATTTATTGGAATGTGGAAGCATTTATTGGAATGCCCAGGAGGCACTGAAAGGTTTCTCTGTCTCTGTCACCTCCTGGCAGGTGCAGCAGCTCCTCTGCTGACCATTCCATCAGGGGTTGCCAGGTGGCGAATGGCTGGATGTGAAATCTGTATTTATGTGGTTTTATTTCCCATTATTCTGTTTTCCCAGGAGATTGTGCTGAGGGGTTTTGGTGCAGAAGTGGTGCCCGAGTGAGGAACCCCCAGGATGGGGAGTCAGGGCTGCCCTGTCCTGCTGGCCACTACTGCCCTGAAGGTAGGGGGGCTTTGGAGCAGCATTTTCTTCCATTCCTAAATTCCTGGGAGGAATTTCCTCACCTTGCTGTGCCTCACCAGGTGCCCCAGTGCCAGTGCAGTGCCCTCCTGGCACATGGTCCAGCCAGGAGGGCAGGAGGAGTGTGCAGGAGTGCCAGCCCTGTCCTGGGGGACATTTCTGCAATGGCTCTGGGCAGAGGGCACCCTCGGGGCAGTGCAGCCCTGGGTGAGTAACAGAACAACCCCATTTGCATGGTCCTGAAACGCCTGGGTGTGCCACTGGGGCAGGTGTTGGATTGGGTTGGACTTGGGTGGAATGAGGGATTTGTGTTTCCAAACCAGCTGTGGGGCTACTGAGAGAGAAAACCAGCACTGGGAGAGAAAAGAAACAATGGGAAGGATTCCACTGATTGATAAATGGGAAAAGAGATTTGCTTTTACAAATAAACTTCAGGTGTGCTGATAAATGAAATTGGACATTGAAAGATGAAAGAAACAATGGGGAAAACCCCTAAATTCCATAAGAATTAAAATTAAAAGGGAGGGTTGTACGTTAGAGGGGAATCTTTGGTATCAGGCATATCGGGGAGTCTGAACCTCTCAAGTACCTCAGCCAATGGAGAAAAAGCCCTAAATTCCATAAGAATTAAAAATTAAAAGGGAGGGTTATACATTAGAGGGGAATTTCTGGTATCAGGTGTTTTGGGAAGTCTGAACCTCTCAAGTACCTCAGAAATGGGGAAAAAGAGAAGGGAAATGTGGCTGGGAAATTGGGATGAAAAGGAGGCTGCATCCTCTAAAAATTGGAGAGACCCCAGGGGAATGCTCCATGGCCTCTGCCTTGATTGGAATAAATTTATAAATGAATTTAGATAAAAATAAAATAAATAATAAAATTAAAATTAATAATAGAATTAAAATTAATAATATAAATAAATAAATTATTTAAAGCCAAGAAGGACTCCTCTGTCCCCTTTTTGGACATAAACCTCTGATGTTTGTGGATGAATTTTCCTAACAAACTCCATGATCTTTAGGGTCTCTTCCAACCTGTTCATTCTGGAAATTCTGTGAGTTCTGTGAGTTCCATGCCCTGAGCAGGGATGATCTCCTGGGTTTTTTTCCCTGTCTGTAACCCAGAGGTGTGTCCTGCTGCAGGTTCTACTGTGCCAGCGGTGCCCAGACCCCGACGCCCCGCGATGGCCTCTCAGGAGCTCCGTGTCCCCTGGGTCACTTCTGTCCCCAGGGCTCCAGCAGCCCAGTGCCGTGCCCCCCTGGCTCCCACCTGCCCCACGCCCAGGGACAGCAGTGCCAGCCTTGCCCACAGGGTCACTACTGTGTGTCTGGTGAGGAGCCCCAGCCGTGTCCCCGGGGTGAGTTAAAGTCACACAGAAATGCCTGGTTTGGCTTTAACTCTCCAAACTCTGCTGATTCTGAGCTGCTCTGTCTTTTCCAGGGTATTTCTGTCCCCAGGGCACAGCTCTTCCCATTGCCTGTCCAGCAGGATCCTACAACCCCTCACTGAGCCAAAGCAGCTGCCTGCCCTGTCCTGAAGGGTGAGACACAGGGAGATTAGAAATCCTGAAATAATTGTTGATCCAGGCATGCTGGAGCAGTGTGAGTGGGGAAAATTGTAGGGGGACAGAATATAAGAAAATAAAGATCCTGTAGAAGGTAATCTTATCCCATAAGGAGTTGCAGCTGGGCCCATTATCAAAGATTAGGAGCAAGCCTGAATTTAACAGGCCTGAAGGGTGAGACACAGAGAGCTTAGAAATACTGAAATAATTCTTTATCCAGGCATGCTGGAGCAGTGTGAGTGGGGAAAATTGTAGGGGGATAGAATATAAGAAAATAAAGATCCTGTAGAAGGTAATCTTATCCCATAAGGAGTTGCAGCTGGGCCCATTATCAAAGATTAGGAGCAAGCCTGACTTTAACAGGCCTGAAGGGTGAGACACAGAGAGCTTGGAAATGCTGAAATAATTGTTGATCCAGGCATGCTGGAGCAGTGTGAGTGGGCAAAATTGTAGGGGGATAGAATATATGAAAATAATGTAGAAAGTAATTTTACCCCTAAGGAGTTGCAGCTGTGCCAATTATCAAAGATTAGGAGCAAGCCTGACTTTGACAGTAACCAATGAGAAGAAGAGTGCAATAAAAGAGTGGGGTGGTGTTGAGAAGGGAACTGGAGTCAGTTTGTGAAGAAGAAAGAGTCAGTGCTCTGAGGAGCTGCCCACGAGAAACACCAAGAAGATCTGGAACTTTTGTGACAAGGAGACAACAGTGTGGTCTCTGGGAACCAGCCTTCACTCCAGGTTGCTGTTGATAGTTGCTGCCCTGAGATGTGCAGGGTGTCTCTGCTTCAGCCCACACAACTGAAGAACGAGTCTGGACTCTTCACTTTTCGGTCTTGAGGTTGTTTATTAATTCTTATCTATAAAATTTTCTTTCTGCCCCACTGAGATCTGCTCAGCAGGGCAGCCACAGGCACTCTGACCACCCCCGAGGTGGTGTTGTCCTTTATACTACAAACTACCTATAACATATTTACACTTAATTCCCAATACCTATCACCTGTGTTAGAAAGGGCACTTCTACTCTAAACCAATCCCAGAGTGCCAACATCACAGCAGAAAATGGAGAACAAGAAGAAGAAGGAGAAAGGCTGGACATGTCCCAATTCCTCCATCTCGTCCCCATAACCCCCATACCAAAAATTGTAAAATCTACATTTTCACCCTGTGATCATTTTGTTATTACACCATTCAAACCTGGGTGACTTTCAGGCCCTCATACAAAGTTGGCAACTTGCTCCAAGGGTCAAAATCAAATCCCCAGGTGCTCTGTGCTGTGTGCCAGGGTCTCTGAGCCCCCCGACGGGGTCCTCAGCAACTCTGGACACCCAGAGGGATGCACTGAGTCCCGACAGTATGGAACCCCTGCAATAAGATAACAACAGAAAATGAGGTATTTTACCACTGGAAAGCACTTGAGGAGGTGCTGTGAGGCAGCAGAGCAGCTGCTGAGCTGTTTCACACCACCACAAAGTGATTGTGGGACCAGGAAAAGCCCCAGCCCCACACACAGCCCCACTGGAAGGGAATTTAGGCTGTTCAGAGCACACAAACCATTGGCACCATCAGCCTATTCCATGTCTGGAGTGAAGGCTGGTTCCCTTGGCAACAGGCTGGCACCAGCCTGCTGAAGTGGAAGAGGATCCTGAAAATCACCTGATGCTGAGCCTGGCTTTTCCTTGGGGGATTTAGCTCCAATTACTGCCTGGGTTTGAACTTGATTAACTTTTACAAGTTGATGAATCACAGCTTGGATGTGTTGTGATTCAAGTTAAGAAAATTACGTCTCTGTGGCTTTTGCAATTATGCCATCAATTTGGCATTTGAGGAATCAACTCAGAGTGCAGCAAAATGCACTTTTAGGTCCCTTTTCTGCACAGGAGCCAAAATGTGGACAGTGTTTTACTGAGACATAGTCGATGGGAAAAAACTGACGTGAGAAAGTACATCTGAGAAAGCAACAGCTGCCTAATTCAAGGACATGGTTTCTTTGAGCAAGAAGATGTTTAATAAATTATGTGATAACAGGAGGTAAAAAAGAAGCCACAAACATCTTGAGAAAGGTGTGACTGACTTTTTATAGCTGACCAATAGTGAGCTCTAGTTTTGCAATATGTATGAGCCTTATTACTGTGATTATAAGAGTGTTTCTGTTAATCAATAAATCCGAGATTTTGTCGATCATCATCGGATGAGCAAATCTCCCGTCTACCTCGTCACCAAAATCCTCATTTTTTTTTTGTTTTTTTATCCTCTCTTTTCCCCAGGTTCTTCTGCCCCAAGAATTCCTCTTCCATTCTGGAGAAGGAGTGTCCCCCTGGGCACTTCTGCCCTGCAGGCACTGCCTCTGCAGCTCAGTTCCCCTGCCCCAAAGGCACCTACAACCCCCGGGCTGGCAGCAGCCTGAGCTCCCACTGCAGCCCCTGCGAGCCAGGTGAGGCACAGGGACAGAGTGACAGCAGTGTCACTCTGTAATTCAAGAACTGTAGAATGACATTCAGGAATAAAATATTCCTGTGACTATCCCATGGCCTAAAGAATCAAGACATATGGAGAGGATACTTAGAATGACACCAGTACTTGTAAAAGACCACCTTGACTGATTAATCAGGGAAGATGGCAAGTACTAAATATTTAAAGCTTGCTTAACTGCTGGAAAATGAGAAGACATGATAATTATATACAAATGTTTGAGACATACAGTGACCAAGGAGAAAAAAGCAGTGTCACTCTGTAATTCAAGTACTGTAGAACGACATTCAGGAATAAAATATTCCCGTGACTATCCCATGGCCTAAAGAATCAAGACATATGGAGAGGATACTTAGAATGACACCAGTACTTGTAAAAGACCACCTTGACTGATTAATCAGGGAAGATGGAAAGTACTAAATATTTAAAGCTTGCTTAACTGCTGGAAAATGAGCAGACATGATAATTATATACAAATGTTTGAGACATACAGTGACCAAGGAGAAAAAATAGCTGCATTTAAAGCTTATGGGTAGATTGGCATGGTCAGGGGCTTTGAGATAGTGATGCAGGGTACAGAGTATTTCCTGATGGCTGCTTAACTGACTTAGATTTTTAAAACCCCATTGGTGGAGGCTCCATGTCCTACCCAGTCCACAGTAATTTCCAGAGTGACAGCAGTGTCACTCTGTCATTCAAGAACTGTAGAATGACATTCAGGAATAAAATATTCCCGTGACTATCCCATGGCCTAAAGAATCAAGACATATGGAGAGGATACTTAGAATGACACCAGTACTTGTAAAAGACCACCTTGACTGATTAATCAGGGAAGATGGAAAGTACTAAATATTTAAAGCTTGCTTAACTGCTGGAAAATGAGCAGACATGATAATTGTATACAAATGTTTGAGACATACAGTGACCAAGGAGAAAAAATAGCTGCATTTAAAGCTTATGGGTAGATTGGCATGGTCAGGGGCTTTGAGATAGTGATGCAGGGTACAGAGTATTTCCTGATGGCTGCTTAACTGACTTAGATTTTTAAAGCCCCATTGGTGGAGGCTCCATGTCCTAGCCAGTCCACAGTAATTTCCAGTGCTTTTCTGTTCATCTTCCTTTATTGAAAGTGTGCTATCCACATCTTCCTTGTTCTAGCTTAAGCTACTGTGCCAGCACGGTGCCAGCACGGTGCCAGCAGGGACAGAGTGTCCTTGATGCTCACAGGGTGTTCTGAGCCATGAAATGTCTCCTCTGGTGCAAAGCATGGTGGGGGGAAACACTGACAGGGGCTGGTTTTCAGGAGAGTTTTGTGTATCCCTGGATTCCCAATCCCAGCCCCCTTTTTCCCCATTTCATCCCCATTTTCCCAATTTTTTCTGACCCATTTTTGCCACATTTCCACCCCTCAGCCCCTTTTATTCCTATTTTCCTGATCCCATCCTATTTCCCCCCCATTCCAGCACTGTGTTTCCCCATTTGTCCCAGTTTTTCACCCCTCCCAGACCCTTTCTCTCCCATTTCCCCCCTCCCAGATCCTTTCTCTCCATTTTTCCCCAATTCTAACCCCATTTTCCCTCATTCCAGCCCCATAGTTCCCATTCCACCCCAGTTTTCCCCCATTTTCCCAGTTTTTCACCCCTTTTCCCCCCATTTTTGCCCATTCCAGCCCTGTTTCCTCCATTCCAGCCCTGTTTTTTCCCAGTTTTCCTAGTTTTTCACCCCTTTTCCCCCCATTTTCCCCCATTCCAGCTCTGTTTTTTTCCCAGTTTTTCACCCCCTTTTCCCCATTTTTCCCCATTCCAGCCCTGTTTCCCCCATTCCAGCCCCCTTTTTTTTCCCAGTTTTTCCTCTTTTTCACCCCTTTTCCCCCCATTTTTCCCCATTTCAGCCCTGTTTCCCCCATTCCAGCCCTGTTTTTTTCCCAGTTTTTCACCCCTTTCCCCCCCATTTTTCCCCATTCCAGCCACTTTTCCCCCATTCCAGCCCTGTGTCCCCCATTCCAGCCCTGGTTTTCCCCATTCCAGCCCTGTTGTTTTTCCAGTTTTTCACCCCTTTTCCCCCCATTTTTCCCCATTCCAGCCCCGTTTCCCCCATTCCAGCCTTGTTTGCTTCCCAGTTTTCCCAGTTTTTCATCCCTTTTCCCCCCATTTTTTCCCCATTCCAGCCCTGTTTCCCCCATTCCAACCCTGTTTTACCCATTCCAGCCCTGTTTTTTTCCCAGTTTTTCACCCCTTTTCCTCCCATTTTTCCCCGTTCCAGCCCTGGTTTTTTCCCAGTTTTTCACCCCTTTTCCCCCCATTTTTCCCCATTCCAGCCCTGTTTTTTTCTCCAGTTTTCCCAGTTTTTCACCCCTTTTCCCCCCATTTTTCCCCATTCCATCCCCGTTTTCCCCATTCCAGCCCTGTTTTTCCCATTCCAGCCCCGTTTCCCCCCATTGCAGCCCCGTTTCCCCCCATTCCAGCCCTGGTTTTCCCATTCCAGCCCTGTTGTTTTTCCAGTTTTTCACCCTTTTCGCCCCATTTTTTCCCCATTCCATTCCCATTTTCCCCATTCCATCCCCATTTTCCCCATTCCATCCCCGTTTCCCCCATTCCAGCCCTGTTTCCCCATCCCATCCCCGTTTTCCCCATCCCATCCCCGTTTCCCCATTCCATCCCCGTTTCCCCCATTCCAGCCCTGGTTTTCCCATTCCAGCCCTGTTGTTTTTTCAGTTTTTTACCCATTTTCCCCCCATTTTCCCCCATTCCATCCCCGTTTCCCCCATCCCATCCCCGTTTCTCCCATTCCATCCTCGTTTCTCCCATCCCATCCCCGTTTTCCCCCATTCCATCCCCGTTTCCCCCCATTCCATCCCCATTTCCCCCATCCCATCCCCGTTTCCCCCATTCCAGCCATGTTGTTTTCCAGTTTTTCACCCCTTTTCCCACCATTTTCCCCATTCCATCCCCGTTTCCCCCCATTCCAGCCCTGTTTCCCCATCCCATCCCCGTTTCCCCCATTCCATCCCCGTTTCCCCCCATTCCAGCCCTGGTTTTCCCATTCCAGCCCTGTTGTTTTTTCAGTTTTTTACCCATTTTCCCCCCATTTTCCCCCATTCCATCCCCATTTCCCCCATCCCATCCCCGTTTTCCCCATCCCATCCCTGTTTCCCCCCATCCCATCCCTGTTTCCCCCATCCCATCCCTGTTTCCCCCCATTCCATCCCCGTTTCCCCCATTCCATCCTCGATTCCCCCATTCCATCCCCGTTTCCCCCATTCCATCCCCGTTTCCCCCATTCCATCCCCGTTTCCCCCCATCCCATCCCTGTTTCCCCCATCCCATCCCTGTTTCCCCCCATTCCATCCCCATTTCCCCCATTCCATCCCCGTTTCCCCCATTCCAGCCCTGGTTTTTCCCCAGTTTTCCCAGTTTTTCACCCCTTTTCCCCCCATTTTTCCCCATTCCATCCCCGTTTCCCCCATCCCATCCCTGTTTCCCCCCATTCCAGCCCTGGTTTTTCCCCAGTTTTCCCAGTTTTTCAACCCTTTTCCCCCCATTTTTCCCATTCCATCCCTGTTTCCCCATCCCATCCCCGTTTCCCCCATTCCATCCCCATTTCCCCCATCCCATCCCCATTTTCCCATCCCATCCCCGTTTCCCCCATCCCATCCCATCCCCGTTTCCCCCATCCCATCCCTGTTCCCTGCCTGTGCTGATGGCCCTGTTTGCTCTCCCAGGACATTTCTGTGCTGTCCCTGGGCAGTCCCGGGTGACAGGGCCCTGCCTGGCCGGGTTTTACTGCTCCGGAGGCGCCGCCAGCCCCGCGCCCAGGGATGCTGAGGTGGGGAACTCGTGTCCCCAGGGCTCCTACTGCCCCCTGGGCTCGGCCTCCCCGCTGCCCTGCCCTCCTGGCCGCTACAGCAGCTCGCCTGGGAACACTGGCATCCAGGACTGCCTCCCCTGTGATGCAGGTAAAACACTGGAAAATTTGATTCATGACATTTCAGACATTTCTGGGGCTCTGGAGCAGGAAATCCTGAGGAGATGCTTTCCTACAGTGAGGTGTTGGGTAGAGCTTTTCTGAACACGGGTTGGGCAGAGGATGGAGACCAAATCTGCTGTTTTCTTCTCAATAAACGGGAAATGGGGCTGGAATGGGGGAAACAGGGCTGGAATGGGGGAAACGGGGATGGAATGGGGGAAACGGGGATGGAATGGGGGAAACGGGGATGGAATGGGGGAACGGGGATGGAATTGGGAAACAGGGCTGGAATGGGGGAACGGGGCTGGAATGGGGGAAACGGGGATGGAATGGGGGAACGGGGATGGAATGGGGGAAACGGGGATGGAATGGGGGAACGGGGATGGAATGGGGGAAACAGGGCTGGAATGGGGAAAACGGGGATGGAATGGGGGGAACGGGGATGGAATGGGGGAAACGGGGATGGAATGGGGGAAACGGGGATGGAATTGGGAAACAGGGCTGGAATGGGGGAACGGGGCTGGAATGGGGGAAACGGGGATGGAATGGGGGAACGGGGATGGAATGGGGGAAACGGGGATGGAATTTTGATGCTTTGGGATATGTTTGGAGGTTTTTTATTCAACAAGTGATTGTTTCATTGGTTTCATGTGAATTGTTTTGACTTTTTGGCCGATCAGGGCTCTGGAAAGGGTAATGAGTTTTCATTATTATATTTTTAGCCTACTGTAAGTATCTTTTCTGTATTCTTTAGTATGGTTTAGTATAGTATTCTTTAATATAATACAGTACCATAAAATAATAAATTAGCCTTTTGTAAACATGGAGAAATTCCTTTTCCTTTCTACCCTTCCTCTGGATGTTTTCACACTCAGAGGTGACACAAGGGTGTTGTATTTGTGGGGTTCCCAGATGGAGGGAGGAATCACTGACACCATGTTCTTTATTATTTTATGATACGAAATTATATTTAAAAATACTATATTAAATTATACTAAAGAATACAGAAAGGATACAGACAGAAGGCTAAAAAGACAATAATGAAAACTCCTGACTCTTTTCAGAGCCCTGATTGGCCAATAAGTCAAAACAATTTACATGAAACCAATCAATGACCTGTTGGTAAACAATGTCCAAACACATCCCAGAGCAGCAAAACACAGGAGAAGCAAATCAGATAATGATTGTTCTCCTTTTTCTCTGAGGCTTCTCAGCTTCCCAGGAGAAGAATCCTGGGCAAAGGGATCTTTCCAGAAAATATGACTGTGACACAAGTGCTCCTTGTTCTCTGTAGCTGAATCAAACAGAATGAATATTTTGAATATTATTGTGAATATTTTGAATATTATTATGAATATTTCCCCATCCCAAATTTGCTGTTGTCTGTCTGGAACGACCAACATCATTCTCTTCATTTAATTTCAGGGTATTTCTGCAATGGGGCTCTTTGTACTCTGCAACTGTAGCTGAATCAAACAGGATGAATATTTTGAATTTTATTATGAATATTTTGAATATTATTATGAATATTTTGAATATTATTATTGATATTTCCCCATCCCAAATTTGCTGTTGTCTGTCTGGAATGACCGACATCATTCTCTTCATTTAATTTCAGGGTATTTCTGCAATGGGACTGGACTGGTGTCCCCCAGTGGGTTGTGTGGGGCTGGCTTCTACTGCACTGGAGGAAGCCTTTCCCCCAGACCTCCCAGGGTAAGCTGAGGTGTGCTTGGAATAGTGTAAAATAGATAAAATAGCTATTTTATCTATTTTTATTATGGAACTGAGAGCCACAGGGTCACCTGAGTTCTCCTGCCCTGGATTAAACTCTGCCATTCAACATTTCCTCCCTTGTCAGGTGCATCTGGTTGATTGATAGTGAAAGAGGAACAGAGATAACAAAACATATCTGGCTTTGCTTGAGCTTTACGTTTAAAATCTGAGCAAAAGCAGCTCTGTCTTTGCATGTTGATGCTGCGAAGCAGCCTGGAATGCCACATCACATTAAAATTCCAGAGGTTAATAGTTCATGGGTTTGATTAGAATGCTGCATCTGCCAGCCCTCCTCTGAGGCAGAATCCAGCAGGAATTTTTAAAGATGATGACAAGACTCAGCCCTGGCTTTGTGCAGCCTTCAGGAGCCAGGGTGAGAGCAGGATTTCACAGTGAATTTCTGCTTCTCTTCAGCTTCACAGATCTTTTTGCACACGAGGAGTTTTTATGTGGCAAGCACATATCCTCTGAACAGAGAGAGACATAGCTGTGTCCCAGGGAAATCCTGGGAAGCTGTGGGAAACTTAGAGAAAAGAATAAAAATAATTATTATCTCTCTTTCTGTAACTATGGTTTATAGATATGATTCTCCAGAGCATGCTATTCATAGTTCACCAACAGGTGAGAGAAAATTCTTAAAAGACAATCAAGTTTTATATTGTATTTGTGAGGACCCTCGTGGCAGGGAGGAATGATGAATCTGACTCCATGTTCTCAGAAGCTCATTTATTGCTTTATAATACAACATTATGTTAAAGAATACTGTACTAAACTATACTAAAGGATACAGAAAGGATACTTATTCAATGCTAAAAGGAAAATAATGAAAACTCGTGACTCTCTCCAGAGTCCTGACACAGCCTGGCTGTAATGGGCCAAAGATTGAAAATAACTCAAAGCAGAATCCATGGAACAATCACCTGTGGGTAAACAATCTCCAAACACATTCTAAAGGAGCAAAACACAGGAGAAGCAAATGAGATAAGAATTGTTTTCCTTTTCTCTGAGGCTTCTCAGCTTCCTGACCAAAGGGATTTTTCCAGAGAATATGAATGCCACAGTCTCAAGTCCACCATTGTTTCCATAAGAACTGTAGATTCCTAAATAAAGTTCCTTTTCATGCCTCCTGATGATGGAGCCTCTGTCTCACCTTTGCCTGTCCCTGATACCCCTTCAGTGATATTTTTAGGCTCTAATTGTGCTGTTTTCCTGCCAAGCCAACCGCCAGTGGAGGTCCCTGCCCCCCTGGGCACTTCTGTGAGGAGGGGAGCAGCAGAGCCCAGCCGTGCCCTGCAGGGACCTACAGCCCCTCCTGGGGTGGGAGCCACTGCCTGCAGTGCCCAGAGGGCTTTTACTGCTCCTCTGCCTCCAGCAACGACACAGAATGTGCTCAAGGTGGGTCTGGCTGCACACACCTGGGCCACTGGGCACACCTGAGGGTTTGTACCTGTCAGAGCAGTGACAGATTGCAGGATGGGCCCACACTCATGGCTTGGGATCAGTCCTTCTGACTTCAGCTTCTATGTTTTCCATCTATTTGTAACCCTGCAGTTCTTTAGTGTAGAACTCCAAACTCCACACACAGTGGGAGCTGCTGCTTTCCCATTTTGGGCAGACACCACAATTCCTCTTCAGGATTTCAGCTTTTATATTTTCCATCTATTTGAAAGAGATATTATATTTAATACTAATACTAATGTTAATACTACTACTACCAATAATAATAAATTATATTTAATAATATTATATTATTATATTTTTCATCTATTTGTAACCTGCAGTTCTTTAGTGTAGAACTCCAAACTCCACACACAGTGGGAGCTGCTGCTTCCCCATTTGGGGCAGACACAACAATTCCTCTCCAGGCCTGGCAGTCAAGGACACCTCACTGCCTCAGGCCCAGAGATGGGAACAAAAGGGAGTTGGGGGCAGCAAACTTGGGGTCAATGACTTCATTGGCTGAAGCTGGAATTGGCAGATTCACCCCCGAAATGCAAATGGACCAAACTTATAAAAGTGTGAAACCTGTGAGTTCATTTTTTGGGTGGGTTTTGTCTGCCCTAAATGTCCCTGAAGGTCCTTGAATAAATAGAACTGCTGAGGTTTTTAATGGGAAGTCTTTGTTTTCCCTTTAATTCAGGGCTGACTCACCTGTTTGGTAAAATCCTCTTTTCCTGAGGCTGAACTTCAGAGAATTGGCACTTTCTGATGCTTGGTAGAGGGGTATGAGGAAGGAAATCATTATTTTGGGTTTCCTTTGTCTCTGATCTGGACAACAGCAGTCCTGAAGGACCATATTCTGTCTCATCACCTGCCAGACCCCACTGCTGCCCCATGGAGGAGGATCCTGGAGGATCCTGCTTTCCCTGGATCCTCCTGTCTCATTGGATCTGCTGTCCCTGGATCCTCCTGCCCATGGGATCTGCTGTCCCTGGATCCTCCTGCCCATGGGATCTGCTTTCCCTGGATCCTCCTGTCCCATAGGATCTGCTTTCCCTGGATCCTCCTGCCCTATGGGATCTGCTTTCCTTGGATCCTCCTTCCCCATGGGATCTGCTTTCCCTGGATCCTCCTTCCCCATAGGATCTCCTTTCCCTGATCCTACTGTCCCATGGGATCTGCTCTCCCTGGATCCTCCTGCCCATGGGATCTGCTCTCCCTGGATCCTCCTGTCCCATGGGATCTGCTTTCCTTGGATCCTCCTGCCCCATGGGATCTGCTTTCCCTGGATCCTTCTTCCCCATGGGATCTGCTCTCCCTGGATCCTCCTTCCCCATAGGATCTCCTTTCCCTGATCCTACTGTCCCATGGGATCTGCTCTCCCTGGATCCTCTTGCCGTACAGGATCTGCTCTCCCCGGATCCTCCTGCCCATGGGATCTGCTCTCCCTGGATCCTTCTTCCCCATAGGATCTGCTCTCCCTGGATCCTCCTGTCTCATTGGATCTGCTGTCCCTGGATCCTCCTGCCCATGGGATCTGCTTTGCCTGGATCCTCCTTCCCCATGGGATCTGCTCTCCCTGGATCCTCTTGCCATACAGTATCTGCTCTCCCTGGATCCTCCTGCCCATGGGATCTGCTCTCCCTGGATCCTCCTGCCCATGGGATCTGTTCCCTGTGCCCTGGGTGTGGCTGGACAGGCAGGGCAGGGAGGCTGGTGCTGCTGATGGACAGTGTCATTACCTGTCCCCATCCTCCTGAGCAAGGTTCTCCCCTCATCTCCCAGGTCCTGGAGCACAAACTCCTGAGCTGTGTCCTGCTGGCCACTTCTGCCTGCCAGGGACCACCTTCAGCACGGAGCACCCCTGTCCCAAGGGCACCTTTGGCCCCAGGCCTGGTGCCACCAGTGAGTCTGACTGTGAGCCCTGCCCAGCAGGTGAGGGGGACTGGGCACAGAAAATGTGCAAATTCCTCTTTTCATGTGGTTGCAAAGAGATCATGTGCTGTTCTGTCCTCTGTTTGTTTCAGGGATGTATTGCTCAGCCCCAGGGCTGTCCCAGCCCTCTGGATTTTGTTACCCAGGTTATCACTGTGCCAAGGGAGCCACCAGTGTTCTGTCCTCTGTTTGTTTCAGGGATGTATTGCTCAGCCCCAGGGCTGTCCCAGCCCTCTGGATTTTGTTACCCAGGTTATCACTGTGCCAAGGGAGCCACCAGCCCAGCGCCCTTCAAGCACAGGGTGAGTGCCAGGCAGACAGCACAGTGATCTGGGCACCAGCACTGCCCTGTGACAACCTCCTGGCTGCTGGTGGCACCAGCACTGCCCTGTCACACACTCCTGGCTGCTGGTGGCACCAGCACTGCCCTGTGACACCCTCCTGGCTGCTGGTGGCACCAGCACTGCCCTGTCACATCTTCTGGCTGCTGGTGGCACCAGCACTGCCCTGTCACATCCTGCTGGCTGCTGGTGGCACCAAGACTGCCTTGTCACATCCTCCTGGCTGCTGGTGGCACCAGCACTGCCCTGTCACATCTCCTGGTTGCTGGTGGGATGTTTCCCAGGCATTTCTGCTCCCTCAGCTGCAGGGACCTGCTGTTCCTGATGCCTGCTGGCATTCCTGGCTGCCCATGGATAAACTCTGGCCAGGATTTCATTTCTGTATTGCACTGGAACATGGGCTCTGACATCTCCTCCAAGATATTCACCTGGGCCATGTGTTTTGAAGTAAAAACATTTTCAAATTTTAATATTTATATATTTTTGGGGACAGGAAAATATTTTCAGGGACAGGATAACCCCCCTTCAGGAGGCAGGACCCTTTTGATGCCAGTGATCTTTGTTTAGTTCCAAATCTGCAGGACTCAGCCCCTGTGTGCCCTGCCCAGCTCCTCTCTCTGATAACCCTTCCCCCTGTATTTTCCTCACCCAGGTGGACTCCTCCAGCCCTGCCCTGCCTGGCAATGACATCTGCCCCGTGGGCCACTTCTGTCCCCGTGGCACCGGGCACCCCGTGCCGTGTCCCCCCGGCTCCCTGTCCAGCGCCCTGGGGCTGGGGGCAGAGGGGCAGTGCCAGCCCTGCCCAGCTGGGAGGGTCTGCAGTGCCCCAGGGCTGGCTGAGCTGGCACAGACATCGCTGTGTGACCCAGGGTGAGTGGCACTGTCACTGGGTAGTGACCAAACACAACCTTCCCCTGTGTTTTAATCAAGGGACACCCAAATTCCAGCTCCTGGGCTTGTTCTGTGCCCTGGGGACAGAGGGGCAGTGCCAGCCCTGCCCACCTGGGAGGGTCTGCAGTGCCCCAGGGCTGGCTGAGCTGGCACAGACATCGCTGTGTGACCCAGGGTGAGTGGCACTGTCACTGGGTAGTGACCAAACACAACCTTCCCCTGTGTTTTAATCAAGGGAAATCCAAATTCCATCTCCTGGGCTTGTTCTGTGCCCTGGGGGCAGAGGGGCAGTGCCAGCCCTGCCCACCTGGGAGGGTCTGCAGTGCCCCAGGGCTGGCTGAGCTGGCACAGACATTGCTGTGTGACCCAGGGTGAGTGGCACTGTCACAGCCTTTCCCTGTGTTTTAATCAAGGGACATCCAAATTCCAGCTCCTGGGCTTGTTCTGTGCCCTGGGGGCAGAGGGGCAGTGCCAGCCCTGCCCACCTGGGAGGGTCTGCAGTGCCCCAGGGCTGGCCCAGACCTCTCTGTGAGACCCAGGGTGAGTGGCACTGTCACAGCCTTCCTGTGTGTTTTAATCAATTTAATCCAAAATTCCAGCTCCTGGCCTTGTTCTACACCCTGGGGTTGGGGGCAGAGGGGCAGTGCCAGCCCTGCTGAGCCAAGACTGGCTAAACTGGCACAGATATCACTGTGTGACCCAGGGTGAGTGGCACTGTCACTGGGTAGTGACCAAACACAACCTTCCCCTGTGTTTTAATCAAGGGACATCCAAATTCCAGCTCCTGGGCTTGTTCATGCCCTGGGGACAGAGGGGCAGTGCCAGCCCTGCCCAGCTGGGAGGGTCTGCAGTGCCCCAGGGCTGGCTGAGCTGGCACAGACATTGCTGTGTGACCCAGGGTGAGTGGCACTGTCACAGCCTTGCTGTGTGTTTTAATCAATTTAATCCAAATTCCATCACCTGGGCTTGTTCATGCCCTGGGGACAGAGGGGCAGTGCCAGCCCTGCCCACCTGGGAGGGTCTGCAGTGCCCCAGGGCTGGCCCAGACATCGCTGTGTGACCCAGGGTGAGTGGCACTGTCACTGGGCAGTGACCAAACACAGCCTTGCTGTGTGTTTTAATCAATTTAATCCAAATTTCCAGCTCCTGGGCTTGCTCTCAGCCCTTTGGTTGGGATGTGCTGTGGAATTTTCTGGGTCCCCAGGACGAAGAAGGAATTGAGAATTTGATTCTGTGTTCTTAGAAGGCTAACTTATTATTTTATGTTATTATAATGTATTATATTATATTAATTATATTATTATATGTTATTATAATATATTAAAGAATACTATACTAAACTTATATTAAATGATAAAGGATATTTACAGAAGGTTTAACAAGACATTAATGAAAAACCTTTGACTCTCTGTTCCAGAGTCTGGACACAGCCTGACTGGGATTAGTTATTAAGTAAAAACAATTCACATGTTGGATAAACAATGTCCAAACACATTCCAAAGCAGCAAAACACAGGAGAAGAAATCAGATAATTATTGTTTTTTATCTGAGGCTTCTCAGCTTCCCAGGAGAAGAAATCCTGGGCAAAGGGATTTTTCAGAAAATATGGCAGTGACAATGTGGCATCTCCCTGTAGGTGTTTCAGAGACATTCCTGTTCCCTTCACATTTGCCTGGCATTCTTATAAATCATTTTTCTCTGTTCACAGTGAAAAAAAAATCATTATTATCAATAAATTGCCATGCAAATCTCTTATTTAGCCCCATAATCACACTTGCTGGGAATTTAATTTATTTTTTTCCCTTCTGTGTCCTCTTCTCCCACAAGGTGGTGCAAGAGCCAGGGACAAGGCACCATCCCAGCCTGTGCACAGCGCCCTGAGCGGGGTCTGTCCATCTCATGGGCCTCAGAGCAAGAAGCTACAGAAATCTGATTTATTTTATACGTGTAAGAGAGTCTTAGAAGTGATTTCAGTGCAGTGTAATGAGATTTCTGATAGCAGCTGGCTCTCGAATGGAGCAGAGAAAATCACAATGAAATTTGTTTAGAAGTTGAAGCTAAGCTGGGAATACATTAAGGACTGAAAATAATTATTTTTGGGAATATGAGAGATTTGACCTGTACTAGTTAAACTTTTCCCAAAATTTCCTTTAACCCTAAAAGTTATTACAGCCTAGCTGTAACAGGAATAACCCATATTTTCTCAGCTGGATGGTAATGAAATGTAAATTATTAATCATAAATTACCCTTGACATGAGTTTTTTCATTAGTATCTTGATAAGCCTTCTGTAAGTATCCTTCCTGTATTCTTTAGTATAGTTTTAGTATAGCATAATAATATAATGTAATATAATATAGTGTAATATAATATAATATCACACATATAATAGAATAGAATAGAATAGAATAGAATAGAATAGAATATTATATTATGTTATATTATATTATTATAATACAATAGTATTAATATATTAATATAATATAATATAATACAATATAATATCACACATATTATATAATATAAAGGAATGTAATATAATATAATATAATATAACATAATATAATATAACATAATATGATATAATATAATATAATATAATATAATATAATATAATATAATATTATATTATATTATATTATATTATATTATATTATATTATATTATATTATATTATTATAATATATTGTATTATTATAATATAATATTATTATATATTAATAATTATATATTAATATATTAATATAATATCACACATATTATATTATATTATATTATATTATATTATATTATATTATATTATATTATATTATATTATATATAATCTATAATTAATATATAATATACAATATATAACATATAATACCTAATATAATATAATATAATATAATTACATGAAATAATAAATTAGCCTTCTAAGAACATGGAGTCAATTCCTCATTCCCTTCCTGCCACGGGGGACACTGAAAATCCCCCAGGGCTCCTTGTTCCAGGTGGATTTTCTGTCTCTCTCTCCCTCCCCAGGTATGTTTGCCTGGAAGGAAACTCTGCTCCGTGCCCTGTGGATGGCATCCATGGCTACAGGTGTCCCAGTGGCTCCTACTGCCCGGCAGGCTCGGGGCTGGAGCTGCCCTGTGAGCCTGGCACCTTCAGCCCCGTGCCCGGGGCCAGCTCCTGCCTGCCCTGCCCGCCTGGCATGGCCTGTGCCAGTGCTGGCACCGTGCAGCCCCTCGCCTGCCCCAGAGGTGAGAATGGGTCTGGGGGGGTTCCTCTCTCTGCTCAGGGAATAGGGGATTTGCTGCTGCTTGAGCAGCCCAGCACTTCCCTGCTCCCCTGGTTGTCTCCTTGTTGCTGTAAGGATGGACAAGATAATTATTTCTTCATGCACAATACCCCTTTTATTCTTCACAGCTCATATTTATATGGTTTTTTAAAGGCATCATGTTTAATTGGTTATTGCAGCTCAGTTCATTGGTTAGTAGTTGCTAGAGTAGGTGTCTGTCAAAAACTTTCCTCTCTAACCACATTTACGTTCTTGTCTCCTAAACAGATGTTTCACACAGGTAGAACTCTTTCTTGACACAGGTGCAGATTCGTTTCTTACAGGATTTAATCAGGCTAGCTGTTAGCTGTACTTAGCCAAAAGAGCAGGCCTGAGCCACGATTTAATGGTTGGATGTTTGGGCAGAGTCCAATAAGATGGAGTTTAATTAATTCAAGTCCCAAGTCCTGCATTTGACCACAATAACCCCTGCAATGCCACAGGCTGGGGATGGTGTGGCTGGGCAGTGCCCAGGCACAAAGGGACCTGAGGGGCAGCAGGGCTGGACAGGAGCCAGCAGAGTGCCCTGGGGGCCAAGGAGGCCAAACTGCTGGCCTGGGTCAGGAATGGTGTGGCCAGCAGGAGCAGGGAGGTCACTGTGCCCTGCCCTGGGCACTGGAGAGGGCACACCTGGAGTGCTGTGCCCAGCTCTGGGCCCTCAGCTTGGGACACTGAGCACATCCAGAGGGGACAACGAGGCTGGAGAGGGGCTGGGAACACAAACCCTGAGAGGAACCCCTGAGGGAGCTGGGGGTGCTCAGCCTGGAGAAAAGGAGACTCAGGGCTGCCCCCATCACTGCACAGCTCCTGAAAGGTGCCTGTGCTCAGCTGGGGCTGGGCTCTTTCTGCAGCAGCACTGACACAACCAGAGCACACAGCCTTAAGTTCCACCAAGGGAAATATGGGTTGGAAATTAGGAAAAGGTTTTTTACAAAAGGGTGATAAAGTTCTGGAATGTTCTGCCCAGGGAGGTGGTGCAGTCCCCATCCCTGGGTGTGTTTAACAAAGCCTGGATGTGGCACTGGGTGCCAGGGTTGAGTTGAGGGGTTGGGGCTGGGTTGGACTCGATGATCTTTAGGGTCTCTTCCAACCTGCTCATTCTGTGATTTCACAAGGGTGCCAAGGCTGTTGTTTTATAAGGCTGTACCAAATGTGACATCTCCTGGCCCTCTCCATCACAGGGTACTTCTGTCCAGGCCGCACTGCTGTCCCTGTGCCCTGTCCCGAGGGGACACTCAGCCCCTTGGAGGGGGCACTGGCACCCACGGCCTGCAGGCAGTGCCCCGTGGGCAGGTACTGCAGGGGAGAGGCCAACTGGGAGCCTGATGGTGAGTTTGTCCTCTGGGGACACCAGTGGTGACCACACAGCTTTGGGTGCTGCCAGACCTGCCCCAGCACAGGGGGGACCCTGGGGCTGGAGGAGGTGGGGAAATGGGAAACACCTCCCTGAACAGGGTAAAGGCTGCAGGACACCCTGTGGCTGTGCTTATCAACCTCCTCTTTTCCTCTGTTTCATTCTTCTCACTGAGCATTTTCTTAGGTTTTACTATTATTTTATTTGGTTTTATTGCTATTATTTATTGTTATTTAATTATAATATTTATAATTAATTATTCATTTTGATATAATTATATTTTAATGTTTTTTTCTTTTATTAATATATGTTCTTACTTATTTTATTTTGTTTTTATTACTATTATAAAATTATATATTATAATAATTATTTCTATATATTATAATTATTATATTATATATTTACATAATGTATAATAATAATTATAATATATTTTATTAATTCTTCTTATATGTTTTATAATTATTATAATAAAATTACTATTACTATTGCTATATTGTAATATTATTATATTTTATTACTTATTATTAAATATAGTATTGTTATATTAGTATATAATAGTATATACTATTATAACAGTATATATTATAATAATAGATATAATAGTATATACTAGATAATATTATATAGTATATACTATATAATATATTATATATACTATATATAATATAGTAGATAATAATAATAGTATATACTAATAATATAATATAATATACTATATACTATGTACTTTATTATTATACTATAATATTATATATTATAATAGAATTATAATATATAATATATTAAATATAATATTATATATTAATTTATTACTATTATATTATTATTGTATTATATATATTTGGCTTTATTAATATTTTTATTTAACAGTTACTTCTGTTACTGCATCACTTTTCCTTCTCTCCCTTAGTTTTTTTCTGCTTTCTCTTCCTTTGCTTTAACATTTTATCTCTGCTCTTTCTGTGCTCCAAAATCCTTCCCCTCCCATTTATGCACAGAATAATTGTCCCTGGGCCAGAACTCCAGGCTGGGTACCTGGAAAGAGGAGAGGCAGAATTCTTCCCTCAGGGCAGCAGTTAGAGAGGAGATAAGTGAGCAAACAGCAGGTGAGGTCAGTGCTGGCAAAGAGAGGGATGGAGGCCAAGGGTTGATGGAAAGGCAAGGCAAGGTGACCAGCCCAGGCTATCAGCAGAGATAACCCTGGACAAGGACGGGCTCTGGCCTCTCTCGGGAGCTCCCTGCTGTTGGTGAGGTAGAGGAGCTGCTCTGGGTGGTGTTTGTCCCTCTCTGTGCCCCTCAGGGCTGTGCTCGGCCGGGTACTTCTGTCACGGAGGAGCCACCGACGCCACCCCCCGAGGGACAGCCGGCTTCCCCCTGAGCGGGCCCTGCCCTCCAGGGCACTACTGCCCCCAGGGAACCCCCTCCCCTGTGCCCTGCCCAGCTGGGACCCTCAACAACGCCTCTGGTGAGTGGGACCTCCCCATGGGTTTGTCCTGTGGGGGCTTCAGTGGTGACCACACTGGTAAGTGTGACCTCCCCATGGGTTTGTCCACTTCAGTGGTGACCACACTGGTGAGTGTGACCTCCACTATGGGTTTGTCCACCTCAGTGGTGACCACACTGGTGAGTGTGATTTCTCCCATGGGTTTGTCCACCTCAGTGGTGACTACACTGGTGAGTGTGACTTCCCCAATGGCCCTGTCCAGTGACCACACTAGTGAGTGTGACCTCCCCATGGGTTTGTCCACTTCAGTGGTGACCAGCTGCCCCTGAGGTCAGTGGCCACGTGTTACCAGTGATGGTGACCACACATTACCAGTGGTGGTGGCCACGTGTTACCATTGGTGGTGGCCATACATTACCAGTGATGGTGGCCACGTTACTAGTGATGGTGGCCACGTTACCATGATAGTGGCCATGTTACCATGATAGTGGCCATGTTACCATGATGGTGGCCACGTTACCATGATGGTGGCCATGTTACCATGATAGTGGCCATGTTACCATGATGGTGGCCACGTTACCATGATGGTGGCCACGTTACCATGATTGTGGCCACGTTACCATGATGGTGGCCATGTTACCATGATGGTGGCCACATTACCATGATGGTGGCCACGTTCCCATGATGGTGGCCACGTTCCCATGATGGTGGCCACGTTACCATGATGGTGGCCATGTTACCATGATGGTGGCCATGTTACCAGTGATGGTGGCCATGTTACCATGATGGTGGCCATGTTACCATGATGGTGGCCACGTTACCATGATGGTGGCCACGTTCCCAGTTCAAACAAGCGCTGCTGAAGCTGGGAGTGCTCTGGGTGCTGTCCCAGCTGCCGTGTTTGTGTCCCCTCAGGAGGTGGCTCCCAGGACAGCTGTGTGCCCTGCACCCCTGGGGCTTTCTGTGCCAGCACAGGGCTCAGCTCTCCCACAGGACCTTGTTCCGAGGGCTTCTACTGCCCAGCCAACTTCAGCTCCATCAGCCCCACGGCGTTCCTGTGCCCCAAGGTACTGCTCAGATCTGGGCAGGGCTTGTTGGAATCCAAAATGAGGGAATTTGCAGAATTTTGGGCCTGAAAGCCAAAGCTTACTATTAAACTTAGGATTTGATCTGAAACGTTAGAGAAGGCTTCCAAACTTAGGTGCTGGAAGTGAGAATGCGGATTTATAGTTTAAAGCAGAGACATGTTAAACTAAGTAAAAGTAAACAAGGAGTTTAGAATTATAGGTTTGTGTATTCTAACGTGATTGGTTAAGAAAATTTACACTGCAGCATGAGTCCATAAGACAAAATATTTAAGGATTGGATCAAGAACATAAACATCCTGGTTGGCAGTGTTTTATTGGTCAATAAATCCTAAAAGATCTTGTAACTAAAGGTCTTGTGACCTTCTGAACCGTGCAGTGAAGATGCACAAATTCACCCTTCCTGCCTATGTAGAAGATAAGAAAATTAAATCACTTCATCTAAAAACTCAGAGGTCCCAGCTCTAACTCATTCAAAGTTCCTTCAAAAATCCCCAGACTCTGGGTGTCCCACAGTGGCAAAGGGTCACCCACAGCTAACTGCAACATTGGTCACATCCACACAGAGGTTTGGGTGATTCTGGGGTTTATACAGCCCCTAACTTTGGCATATATTCACTGTTGTTAGAGATTTAGTGCTGTTAGATACTGTTAGTAGATATCTCAAATAGAAACTCAACAAGGTAGAGGTCCTGTGAGGGGGAATGATGCCTTAGGATTTCAGCTTTTCTATTTTCCATCCATTTGTAACCCTGCAGTTCTTTAGTGTGGAACTCCAAACTCCACACACAGTGGGAGCTGCTGCTTCCCCATTTGGGGCAGACACAACAATTCCTCTCCAGGCCTGGCAGTCAAGGACACCTCACTGCCTCAGGCCCAGAGATGGGAACAAAAGGGAGTTGGGGGCAGCAAACTTGGGGTCAATGACTTCATTGGCTGAAGCTGGAATTGGCAGATTCACCCCCAAAATGCAAATGGACCAAACTTATAAAAGTGTGAAAACCTGTGACCCATTGTCCATTTTTGGGTGGGTTTTGTGTGTCCTAAATGTACCTGAAGGCCTCTCAATAAACAGATCTGCTTTTTATTCCCTTGATTTTGCCTGGCCTCTGTTTTTAGGCAGCCCAAGAAGGCATCACCTCTCCATGAGATGCTCTCCCTTCTGTGTCCTGCCAGGGTCACTTCTGCGGGCCAGGCTCAGCCGTGCCCAGGCCGTGCCCAGCCGGGCAGTACCAGCCAGCCCCGGGCTCTGCCTCCTGCATCCCGTGCCACAGAGGATTCTACTGCCAGGAGAAGGTGGCAGGGGACCCCAGGCGCTGCCCACCTCATTCCTACTGCCCCTCAGGTACTCTGGCACCTGCCAGGGGCTCAGGTGTCCTGTGACCCCAGAGATGAGCAATCCTGAGGGACTCCCCCAGCCCAGGTGGTGAGGAGGGGGCAATGAGCCAGTGTGGCACAGAGGCCACCTGAGAGTCACTTGTTAGAGCTTGAGAGCTTTGTCACACCTCAGCACTCTTACTGAGGTTTGTTTTTGTGTCTGTGCTCTCCCTTTTAGGGACACGAGTTCCTCTCACCTGTCCTGAGGGCACCTTCACTCCTGATAACATGACTGGCCTCTGGAATGAGAGGGAATGCCTGCCTTGCCTCCCTGGCCACTACTGCAGGTTAGGATTCACTTCACCCTGGCATTTTTTCCCTTCCTCTGGAGCAGTCTGACATCCTTGTTTTGTGCTGGGAAAATTCTTCCCAGCTCCCCTTCTGCATTTCTCTCACTCAAAGAAAAGAAATATAAGCTTAGACACAGAGTTGGGTACAGAGGCATTGGATCTGGGAATCCTGAAAGGCAAAAGCAATCTGGCATCGTTGTTGTGGTACAAAGAAGCACCTGAAAGAGGCGTGGGTGGCATTTATTCTCTCCATTTTGAGTTTTCAAATTTATGAAATCATGGGAGTAATGCAGAAAGTCCAGCCCTGTGGAAAGTCACCCACAATTCCATTTGCAGGAATGTGCCTTGTTCATGGAATTTGAACTGGCTCACTTCAGTCATCTCTTGAAACCCTGGTTACTGAGAATACTGAGAATTTTGTGCTCACAAACACTAACCCTCAAGAGAAAACTGCATTTATCCTGAAGCCATAGAAAGAGCTTCCAAAATTGAATAATAGGACTAAAATGATGAGTGTATAGTTTGAATAGAAGTGTGTAATATTGCATAGTAGAAAACTTAAAATTGAAACTTTTAGAATATAGTAATATATATAAAGCAAAATAGAAGCTTTAAAGCAGAAGCTAGTCCATCTGCATGGTTTCTTAAAGTGGAAAATGTGTCTATTTTCTCTCTCATATCAGAAGTTATTTTTCATTGCAAACCTCATAGAGTTCCCAGTCAATACTCTGCTTTTGCACCAAACCAGCAGCAGCAGCTCAGAAGACACAAATTCTTGTTTTATCCTCTCTGCTGCAGGCACGGCAAGCTGGAAGGGAAATGTGCTGCAGGATATTTCTGCCTGGCTGGGAGCTCTCAGGCTGCTCCCCAAGGCCTCCCCTTCTCCTGGCGCTTCCTGGCCGGCTGCCGCTGGGGCCAGGTGTGTGCAGGGCTGTGTCCTGCAGGTAGGTGGGGATCTTGGTTTGAAAAGGTCTGCTAAGGAAGGCAGGAGCCTCCCTGAAATGGAAAATGTAAACCCTCTCCATCTGAATTGTTATAATTTTGAAGTTAAGAGGCACTTGGGAAAAGATATGGGAGCAGGAATAACAGTTCTTTACTAGGAAAGAAAATAATAATCATAAAATAAAACAAACAGGTGTGTGCAGGGCTGTGTCCTGCAGGTAGGTGAAGGGGTCTTGGTTTGAACAGACTGCTGGAGAAGGCAGGAGCCTCCCCTGAAATGGAAAATGTAAACCTTCTCCATCTGAATTATTTTAATTTTGAAGTTAAGGGGGCTGTCATGCAAAGATATGGGGGCAGGAATAACAGTTCTTGACTAGGGAAGAAAATAATCATAAAATAAACAAAATAAAGAGGTGTGTGCATGGCTGTGTCCTGCAGGTAGGTGAAGGGGTCTTGGTTTGAAAAGGTCTGCTAAGGAAGGCAGGAGCCTCCCTGAAATGGAAAATGTAAACTCTCTCCATCTGAATTGTTATAATTTTGAAATCAAGAGGCTCTCAGGCAAAGGTATGGTAGCAGGAATAACAGTTCTTTACTAGGGAAGAAAATAATAATAATCATAAAATAAAACAAACAGGTGTGTGCAGGGCTGTGTCCTGCAGGTAGGTGAGGGTTTTGCTAAGGAAGGCAGGAGCCCCTCTGAAATGGAAAATACAAACACTTTCCCTCTGAATTATTATAATTTTGAAGTTAAGGGGGCTGTCATGCAAAGATATGAGAGCAGGAATAACAGTTCTTTACTAGGAAAAAAAATAATCATAAAAAAATAAAATAAAGAGGTGTGTGCAGGGCTGTGTCCTGCAGGTAGGTGAGGGTCTTGCTTTGAAAAGGTGTGTGCTAAGGAAGGCAGGAGCCTCCCTGAAATGGAAAATGTAATTGTTTTAATTTTGAATTAAGAGGCTCTCAGACAAAGATGTGGGAATAGGAATAACAGTCCTTTACTAGGGAAACTGAAAACTACAAATGTAATAGTACAAACAAACAACAAAACCCCACTGTCAGAGTCAGCCCATGCCCTGTCCCCTGTGTGCCAGGGTGGTGTCCCAGCCCCATCCCAGGGGGGCTCAGCCCTCCTGCAGTGCCAGCTGTGGTTCTGCTGGAGCAGGGATCCTGCACAAGGGGGGAGTTTTCCTCTGCAGCTCCAGGGCTGCTGCAGATGGGCCTGGGCTCCCTCTGGCCATGCAGGGCAGCAGAAAGCCAAAAGGCCACCTGGAATCTGCAGAAGGGTTTGAAGGCTCCTGGCTTCCCAGCGCCTGTAAAAATTCATTCCACAGCAACAGCAGACTCTGTCTCAGTTGTTTTTGCCACTGGAGGATTTGCATGTTTTACTTTTCTCTCTTTTCCACCCATTTTTAGGTCACTACTGCCTGGAGGGCTCTGAGGTGCCCAGCCCGTGCCCTGCCAACACTCTGAGGGCTCTCCCTGGGGCTGGCAGGAGGGAGGATTGCCTGCCCTGCCCTCCAGGCCAGTGGTGCAAAGCAGGTTTGGGTGATGGCAACTGCTCTTTTGTGTATCCCTGATTTCCCAGCCCCATTTTCCTCCATCCTGATGCCTCAGGTTTTAGCTTTTCTATTTTTCACATTCTGAGCTGCTTTAGTGTGTGGGTCTGGGTTCACATCAGGGGATGCTGAGCTCTGTGCACAGAGCAGGGAGACAAAACAATTCCTGCTCCAGCTGGGCACCAAGGACAAATGATCCAAATCTCAGCCCAGGAGCACAAACACCGTGGGCTGGAGAGAGAAAAACAAGGATGGGACTGCCTGGGCTAAAGCTGGGATGGGACAATGAACTGCAAGATGCAAATGGAGCAGAACTGATCCCAGGGACAGACCCCGGGAGCGCTCGTGCATTTTGGGACCATTTGGGTCATCTTGGGTTCATTTTGGGACCATTTTGGGTTCATCTTTGGTTCATTTTGGGACCATTTTGGTTCATCTTGGGTGCAGCCCTGGCTGGGCTCTTGTGCTGCCCAAGGTCCATCCATTGAGGATTTTAATAAATCCCTGCTTTATTCTTTAACTCTGTCAGCCTCTGTTCCAGGCCTGCCTGCACAAGGCATCAATTCCAGACCCGTTTTTCCACATTTTTCCCAATTTTTACCCATCCCAGACCCTTTTTATCCCATTTTTCCCAATCCCATCCCATTTTCCTCCAGTCCAGTCCCATTTTCCCAAATTTTCCCCCATTCTGACTCATCTTTCCCACATTTCCCTCTCCCAGCCCCTTTTCCTCCTATTTTTCCCTATTCTATCCCCATTTCCCCCATTCCAACTATGTTTTCCCCACTCCTGCCCTGTTTTCCCCCACATCCCCCCAATCCCAGCCCCTTTTACCCCCATTTTACCCAACCTCATCCCATTTTCCACAATTCCTGCCCCATTTTCCCCCATCCCAGAGCATGGCTTGGATGTCAGATGTGGAATTGTGAGAGAAAAGAGGCAGAGACCTGTTCATGCAGTGACATCCCTGGGTGCCACCTGGCAGAGGAGGGGCTGGGATGACACAGAGCAATGTCCCAGTGGCACTGGGGACACTCCTTAAATCCTGTTTTTCTGTTTTTTAGGGGATTCTGAGGCCCATCCATGCCCTTTGGGCCATTACTGCTTCGGGAGCAATGGCAGTGCCCAGGGCAGTGTCCTGGCCCCCCAGGAGTGCCCTCCCCACACCTTCCGTGGGCACCTGGGGGCACGGAGCCTGGCAGAGTGCCAGCCCTGCCCTCCTGGGTACCACTGCCCCCTGCCAGGTGAGTGTCCCCATGGTGTCATTGTCCCTTGTCAGGTCTGTGTAACCAGGGTGACACCGTCCCTGTCAGGTGAGTGTAACCAGGGTGTCACTGTCACTGTCAGGTGAGTGTCCTCAGGGTGTCACTGTCCCTGCCAGGTGAGTGTCCCCATGGTGTCACTGTCCCTGTCAGGTGAGCGTAACCTGGGTGTCATTGTCCCTTGTCAGATGAGTGTCCCCTGAGTATCACTGCCAGGTCAGTGTCCCCTAGGTACCTCTGTCCCTGCCAGGCGAGTGTCTGCCAGGTGTCACTGTCCCTGCCAGGTGAGTGTCCCCTGGTTCCACTGCCCCCTGCCAGGTCAGTGTCTGCCAGGTATCACTGTCCCTGCCAGGTGAGTGTCCCCTGGGTACCACTGTCCCCTGCCAGGTGAATGTGGGGCAAAGCCAGCCTTTTTTCCTCCTCTGGGTGACAAAATTCTGTCCTTTTCCCCACTCTGGGTTACTAAATTCCCTCCCTTTTTCTACTCTGGGTTACTAAATTCCATCCTTTTCCCACTCCTCTGTGACAAAATTTTCCCACCTCTGGGTGTCAAAATTCCCTCCCTTTCCCACTCCTTTGTGCCAAAATCCCCTCCCTTTCAGTCCTCTGGGTGACAAAATTCCTTCCCTTTACCGCCTCTGGGTGACAAAATTCCCTCTGATCATCTCAGGAAAGGGAGGGAGAATTCCTGCTCACAGCCACCAAAGAGTCTTTCTCCAAATTTCCCCCTGGGCACCCAGCTCCTTTTCCTTTTCCTTTCCCTTTCCCCTTTTCGTTTCCCTTTCCCCTTTTCCTTTTCGTTTCCCTTTCCCATTTTCCTTTCCCCTTTTCCTCCTTCTCCTTCTTCTTCTTCTTCTCCTTCTCCTTTTTTCCCTTCTCCTTTCCTTTTTCCTTTTCCATTTTCCCTTTCCCTTTTCTCACTCCCTTCTCTTTCCCCACAGGCCTGACCAGCTTTGAGGATTATCCCTGTCCCCCCGGGCACTGGTGCCCTGGCAATGGGGACACTTTCCTGTGCCCAGCTGGCACTTCCAGGACCCAGCCTGGTGCCAAATCCTTGGAAGAGTGTGATCCCTGCCCTGCTGGACATCACTGCCCGGATCCAGCCCAGACTGGGCTCCCCAACACCCAGGGAATCCCCTGCAAACCTGGCTATGAGTGCCCAGCAGGTGACACCACCTTTGTTTGCCTTATTTCCTGAGCCTAAATGAGGGATCAGCAGGGAGTTTGTGGTATTTGCTGGGTCTTCAGGATGAATGAAGAATTCAGAATATGACTCCATGTTGTTAGAAGGCTAATTTATTATTTTATGATATTGCATATTAAATATTATATTATATATATAATATAATATAATATAATATATTGTTATATTAATTTCATATAATATAATATAATTTAATATCATATCATTTCATATAATAGTATAGTATAGTATATATAATATAATAAATATTACTATATTATATTATATTATATTTTATATCTAGAATATATTATATATATTCTATAATATATATAAAATATATATTATAATATATAATGTAATTATATAATATATATAATATATCATATATAATATATATTTTATATATTTCTTATATATTATATCATATTCTATTCTATTCTATTCTATTCTATTCTATTATGCTAAACTAAAACTATACTAAAGAATAGAGAAAAGATACAGACAGGAGGCTTAACAAGAATGATAATGAAAACTTGTGACTGCTTCCAGAGTCCCAACACAGCTGGACTGTGATTGATCATTAAGTCAAAACAATTCACATGAAACCAATCAAACAATCACCTGTTGGTAAACAATGTCCAAAACATTCCAAAGCAGCAAAACACAGGAGGGATAAATGAGATAATATTGTTTTTCCTTTTTCTCTGAGGATTCTCATCTTCCCAGGAGAAGAAACCCTGGCAAAGGGATTTTTCCAGAAAATGTGACAGTGCCAGGAATTAGAGTGACTCCTATCCCAGGCCATGATCCCTCCCAGCCCTCCCTGCTTTTGTTTAGCTGAGGTTGCCAAGGAAGTGGTCTGGGCTTGGAAAAGGAGGAGATATTTTCATGCAGGGCTGGGCACTGAGGTGCCAGCATGCCATGTTAAATAATAAACTGGTTCCCAAGAGTTCTGTGCACTTTTGGGAGCTGTAGAAAACACAGAGAGTTAATGGAAAAGCCTCCTTGTCACAGACATCTTGTATGAAAAATCTTTTCTTTAGGCTTTTTCCTCCTGAGAAGCTGAGAGACCTCAGGAACAAAATGTAACCAATGGTTATCTGCTGCTGTGGAATGCAACAGGTGCCTCTGGGATTGGTCCATGTTGGATGTTTCTAATTAATGGCCAATCACAGTCAGCTGGCTCAGACTCTCTGTGCAAGCCACAAACCTTTGTTATCATTCTTTCTTATTCTATTCTTAGCCAGCCTTCTGATGAAATCCTTTCTTCTATTCTTTTGGTATAGTTTTAATGTAATATATATCATAAAATAATAAATCAGCCTTCTGAACCATGGAGTCAGATCCTCATCTCTTCCCTCATCCTCAGACCCTGTGAGCATGGTCACACCTCCTTTCCTGCCAGTCACAGATTCTCCCGTTTGGGGGATGTCACACCAACGCCATTCCCTGTGTCTCCCCCAGGGTCAGTAAATCCCAAGCCCTGCAGGCCTGGCTCTTTCTGTGCTGCTGTGACAGGAGAGCCCCCCCTGTGTCCTGCTGGCTACCACTGTCCTGAGGGATCCTGGACTTACAGCAGCCCCGAGCAGCTGTGAGTACCTGGGGCTTGGGGCTGACACCCTCCAACCCCAGTATTGGGAATTGTGCCTGGGATCCAACCTAAACCACATTCTTTGTGCATGCTGCAAAAGCAAAGGGATCTCTGTGGCTGCAGTCATGGATTTGGGCACTGGGACTGGGATTTTGGGGGCTGGGAGAGGGATTTTTAGTTTCTGCTCAGCTTGGAATTCTTGGGATTTCTGCTGGTCAGAGTGACCTTGAGACATGTACAAGTCTCTTTTCCCAGTTGAAGAAGCAGTCAGGATTCCTCTGCTGTGATTTTCAAGGTTGTTTATTATTTATTATCTATAACATTCTTTCTCTGGCCTGCCCAGGTCTGTTCAGCAGGTCAGTCAGAGGCACATTGACCACCCTCAGGGTGGTGTTGTCCTTTATACTAAAAACCACGTGTACATTATTTACCATTACTTCCCAATACCTATCACCTATGTTAGACAGTGAGCTTCTACCTCAAACCAATCCAAAACTGCCAGCATCACCCAGAACATGAAGGCTAGGAAGCAGAAAGAAGAAGCACAGGGCACACCCAAATTCCTCTATCTTGGGACCCCAGGCCCCCATTCTAAAACCCCAAAAATTTACTTTTCACCCTGTGACAAACTAGCTATTATTCTGTTTAAACTCTCTTGACTTGTAATTCTTCATATAAAGGTGGTTATTTGCTCCATGGGTAAAAATCAAAGGCACAGGGGTCTTGGGCTCTGTGCCAAGGTCCCTGAGCCCCCTGGCAGGGGCTGGAGCCATCCAGGGCAGCCAGAGAGATGTCCTGGGTCCCGACATGGAATCAGATAAGAACCACTTTTAGTTTTGCCTTGTGTTTTCACTGATCATTAATTTTGTAATTTTTTCCATGGGTCAAAGTCAAAGGCACCTTGGGCTCTGTGCCAAGGTCCCTGAGCCCCCTGGCAGGGGCTGGAGCCATCCAGGGCAGCCAGAGAGATGTCCTGGCTTCCAGCATGGAATCAGATAAGAACCACTTTTACTTTTGCTTTGTGTTTTCACTGATCACTGAATCCTGGAATAATTTTCAGATATTTTTCCCCTTTCCCTGCTCTGTTTTGACTGCCAGGTGTGTGTTCCCATTCTACTGCCCCCCGGGCAGTGCCCACCCCGTGCCCTGTGCAGGAGGGCACATGGCCCTCAGCCTGCCTGGCCTGAGGGGCTCAGCTGAGAGATTCTGCAGAGTTTGTGCTGCAGGGACCTTCCGCAGCGAGCCCCTGATCTCAGAGCCCTGCCAGCCCTGCCCAGCTGGCTTCACCTGCCCACCAGGTAAATTCAGCTGCCACGGGGGAGTGGGGCAAGAAATAGCAGCTTAAATTGGGAGTTTTGAGCTCTGTGTGGGCAAAGCTCTCAGTGCTCTGCAGTTATAAAAGCCTGGTGTGGGCTGTCACGTGGGTTTGCCACTGGATTTAGCCAGTGGAAGAGCTGGGGGAAGGAAAAACTGAGATTTATATTTAAATATGAATTAGACTGTAAAAAGCTGCTCTGCACATGTGTGGATTTCTATAGACTCGTGTCTATATATAGAGAGACGTGTGTAGATGGATCACTGGGATGAGCAGGTGCTCTCTGCCTCTCTCCCAGCTCTTTCTGGGGTCCCTAATGCCACCCATCTTTCTCCAGGCAGTGACAGCTACCACCAGCAGCCTTGTCCCCGTGGCCACTACTGCCCTGCCCTGTCCCCTGCCCCGCTGCCCTGTCCCCCAGGCACCCACGGGAGCAGCAGCTCTGCCAAGCACCCCGGGGACTGCCAGGCCTGTCCTGCTGGCACCTTCAACCACCTCCCTGCCCAGGCTGCCTGCTTCCCCTGTGGCAGCTCCTCTTCCTCCCAGCCAGGTGAGTTTGTTTGTGTGGGAGTGGGGTTTTCCCTCTGGTGCTCCCTGATGTTCCACGAGCCCTGGGATCCTCCTGGAGCTGGGGTGCTGCCCGTGCCCGGCTGCTCTTCCCCTGTGCCACCCAGGAGGAGGATTCCAATTCCAAATCCACTCTTACACCCTTACCCAAGGGGATTTATCTCCTTAAAGGAAAGGAGAGCTGAGCAGCTCAACTAATTCTTGCTCTATCATTGCTTTGAAAGCAGTGGAGTTTCACCAAGATCACTTTAGCCAGGATTTGGGGGGGTTGTGTTAAATCTAGGGCTGCTTTTGGGCCAAAATTGGGCACTGAGGGCATGGTAAAGTGGGATAAGGCTGGATGGAAACTGGAAAAATGAGGAATGCTTATTCCTCATTTAGTGTATGTGCAGCACTGCCCCAGTGTTTCAAATCAGGTGGATTTGAGGCTGTTGAGGCACAAGAGAGGGGCTTGGCAGCCCTGCCTGGCTGGGTCCTTACCCCATCCAGGGCTTTAATCTGCAAATCAGTGGAGGGCTTGTCAAAACCCTGCTGCCAACGAGCAGCTGGGCCTTTCTGCATCTCTGGCTGAATGGGTGCTGCAGGAGATGCTCTCATGTTGTGTTGGTGCAGGCTGGCCCCTGTGTTGGGGAAGATGAAAAAGAAAAGCCTTATAAATATGATTGCCTTATAAATATGGTAGTCTGGCAAAAGATTTTGAGAATGTGGAAACTATAAGTGAGATTGAAATGAAAGCAAGCTTTGAGATCCCTCAGTTACTGAACAACTGGAAAACAATGGTGTGGCTGCTGAAGGTGATCCCCTTTTGATGGAACAACACCCTCTGCTTGCAGACAGCTCCAAGGGTCAGAGCAGACCCTACAGCTTGGCAGAAGGGGCCCAAAGAGGAGTTTTTAGGGTTTAAAATGTAACACAGGATGGTAATGTAATGATTCTTATAGGCTGTGTGTAAATGCTGTAGGATTTGTATCTTGTACTAGATTGGTTAGTGAGAATTAGAATATTCAACACAGAAGATGATTTATTGAATTGTAATGGGAACCTCGCTCTATTACCCTTTTATGCTCTTACCTTTTTTACTCCCTTACTCTCTCACCCTCTCATCCTCTCTCCCCCTCTCTTCTCTCATCCTGCTCTGAGCTGTGGCTGGCAGCTCCCAGCAGGGCCCTGCACCCAGGCCCTTTGCAATAAACCCCAAGTTCCAGCCCTGCCTGCAGAGATCTCTCGTCCCCATCCATCCCAACCATCCTACCCCTCTCACTCCTACACCCCAGCTGCCTGTCCCGTGGCTCAGCTGTGCCCTGGAAGAGGGGCACAGGCTCCAGCAGTGCCACTGAAATGAGCAGTGGGATCTGATAAAGAGTTCAGAGCACAGGAGCTGCTCCTTCCCAGCCAGCACAGTTGTTCCAGGCTGTATTCCCTCTCTAAATCCAACCTTCTCTCCCAGGTGCCACCAGCTGTACCTGCCATGGGCTCAACAGGGCATTCCAGCAGTCAGATGGCTCCTGCATCTGCCAGGCAGGTTATGTTTATTATGATGAGAGAGGCAAAAATGACCCTGACAGCAACAGCGACCAGGATTGCCGACCTCAGGTAAAATCAGGGTCCAAACCAAAATTGTTGAGTGATGTGTAGGAAAAGGGAGTGTTCAGGCCTTAAGCTAAGACAAGAAAATATTTCAGAAGTTTTATTGGCCTTTTGTTGTAGGAGGTTTTCTTTTCCAGGGTCTTGTGAGGTTAAATTTAAACTCCCAAGGGATGCAGGTAAAGGATGCCAGGGCAGTGGGAGCAGCACAGTGTCTCATGTGGATGACAGATCCAGGAACTTAAATCTCATTTAATATGAAGCTCTTCTTTAGAACCGTCATGGGCAGGGAGACACTAAAACCAATCCCTTCTGAACCATGCAGTGAAGATGTGAGCCAAAGTCACCCTTCCTCCCTATGTAGATGATAAGAAAAATAAACTACATCATCTAAAAACTCAGAGGTTCCAGCTCTAACTCATTCAAAATTCCTTCAAAAATCCCCATAGTGTGCTTCCTTGATGCTTTCCTGGTTGGATTGCCTTTACATGGAGTGTTGGGTTGCTTCTATGTGGAATGTTGGGTTGCCTTGATGTGGAATGTTGGACTGCCTTTACATGGAATGTTGGATTGGCTTGATTTGGAGTGTTGGGTTGCCTCTATGTGGTTTGTTGGGTTGTCTTTATGTGGAATGTTGGATTGCCTTCACATGGAATGTTGGTTTGCCCTTACCGTGGGATGTTGGATTGCCTTGATGTGGAATGTCAGATTGCCTTTACATGGAATGTTGGGCTGCCTTTACATGGAGTGTTGGATTGCCTTGATGAGGAGTGTTGGGTTGCCTTTACATGGAATGTTGTATTGCCTTTATGTGGAATGTCAGATTGCCTTTACATGGAATGTCGGGTTGCCTTTACATGGAATGTTGGGTTGCCTTTGTGTGGAATGTTGGGTTGCCTTGATGTGAAATGTTGCCTTGATGTGGAACGCTGGATTACCTTTACATGGAATGTTGGGTTGCCTTTACATGGAATGTTGGGTTCCCCTTACCTGGAATGTCGGATTGCCTATACGTGGAATGTCTGAAGCGCAGCAGTGGGGACAAGGACAGCTCTAGGGATGCTGCAGCTCAGCTGAGGCCTGGAAGCTGCAGCCCTGGAGGCTGTCTGGGTGTGTTCTCCTGCAGGTGGACGAGCTGTGTGCCCCCGGGCAGGTCCGGCTGGCGGCCACGCGCCGCTGCGCCGCCCCCGAGCGCCACGACTGCAGAGCCACCTGCGGGCCGGCCGGAGGGGAGCTCCACGCACAGCTGGGCATGTGAGTCACCACAGAGCCACCACAGAGCCCACAGAGCCACCAGAGCCACCACAGAGCCCACAGAGCCACCACAGAGCCACCACAGAACCCACAGAGTCACCAGAGTCAGCACAGAGCCACCACAGAACAACACAGAGTCACCACAGAGCCCACAGAGCCACCACAGAGCCACCACAGAGCCATCACAGAACCCACAGAGAACCACAGAGTCACCAGAGCCACCACAGAACCCACAGAGCCACCACAGAGCCACCACAGAACCCACAGGGCCACCACAGAGCCACCACAGAGTCACCACAGAGTCACCAGAGCCACCACAGAGCCACCACAGAACAACACAGAGCCACCAGAGAACACCACAGAGCCACCACAGAACCCCCACACAGCTACCACACAACCACCACAGAGCCACCACAGAGCCACCACAGAACCTGCAGAGCCACCACACAACCACCACAGAGCCATCACAGAACACCACAGAGCCACCACAGAGCCACCACAGAACACCACAGAGCCACCAGGAAGGGACCTTCACCATCACAGAGTCCAACCCAGCACTGTATCTTGGTTTAGGACAAATCTGGGAGGAAATGTTTAAAGGTTTTTGTTTTGTTTTTTTTTCTAGAAAGCAAGGATAAGAAGGGAAAGGTTTTTCTTTTCCTAGTAAGGAAAAGAAAAACCACAGACTAGGGAATTTCTCTGCTTCAGTGACAGAGTTTGACGTGGGAGGAATTTAGGGAAGTGATGCAAAAGCTTTTTGTGTAAGTGACAGTCTGTTGAACCACTGAGAAGCTGGACATGCCTCAGTCATGGGGGGAAGAGAAGTGTTCTGAAGGGTTTGTTTTGATTCTTACTACTTTTTTTCCTTTTAGTTACCATTAATGAAATTTTCTTTATATCCTTTTAAAGTTTTGAGCCTGTTTTGCCTTTCTCCTAATCCCATCTTCCTATCTCACAGCAGAAGTGAGTGCATGGGTGATTGACCACCACTGAAACCCACCACACTCATCAGCACATTGGCTGGGAAAATCTCAAAATTGGGAAAATCTCGAATTGGTGAACCAAAATCACTGCACAAAACTGGTGTTTCTGCCTGGTTTCAAACTGAAACCACCACACTCAGCTAGCTAAAAACTAAGAGCAAAGGAGAGCTCTGTCCTTCTGTCTGTCCATTCACAGACAACACAGTCCAGCAGCAGGAATGTGGAGGAGTGAGTGCAGTTTCTGAAAACAAACTGTGTGCTTCTTCTTTCCCCCTCTTCTCTCTCATAACCTGTCTTAGAGGTGAAAAGCTTATTTCTGGGCTGAGCAGATGAATGGGGATGGAATTCAGCATCATAAAGTCATCCCAGGACATCCCAACCCCTCAACCCAACCCTGGCACCCAGTGCCACATCCAGGCTTTGTTAAACACACCCAGGGATGGGGACTGCACCACCTCCCTGGACAGAACATTCCAGAACTTTATCATCCTTTCTGGAAAAAGCCTTTTCCTGCTATCCAGCCTGTATTTCCCTTGGTGCAGCTCTGGCTGTGTGCTCTGGTTGTGTCAGTGCTGCTGCAGAAAGAGCCCAGCCCCAGCTGAGCACAGGCACCTTTCAGGAGCTGTGCAGTGATGGGGGCACCCCTGAGTCTCCTTTTCTCCGGGTTAAATCTGGTGTGTCAAAGTCATAATCTGATTCTTTCAAGCATTTTCCTGGAGCTGAGCTTTGGGAGGGGTGTAGTTCTCTGTCACAGGACTGGAGGTGGTCTCTGCCAACCAAGCACTGCTGGTGGGGTGTCACATTTTGGCCCTGAAGGGCAGGCACGGTGCTGATGAGATGGACAGGGAGTTTGCTCCATCCTTTTCCCCATGGATGCAGAGTAGGATCATCCACCCTGTGACAGACTGTGGCCCTGGGTGGCTCTTTGCTGAGGGATCAGGGCTGACCAAGGATTTGTCCCTTTTTCAGATGTCACTGCAGGCAGTACATCTCTGCTGAGGAGCTCTGTGACCAGCTGTGCCTGCTGAGAGCCCCACGGATCTCCCTGGGCTTTGGCACCCACAGGGAGCTGCTGCTGAGGGTGGACGAGGGCCAAGAGAGGGTAGGTGAGGAGGGAGGGATTGCTGTCTAAATGTGCAGCTCTGGGAGAGCCCAGAAATCACAGTGGGGTGAAGGAACTCCTCCAGGGGAAGTTAAGGTTGCTGCATTACAGAGAAACAATAATTCCTAAATTATAGGTGAAAAACTCCTTTTACAGCTGCACTGAAGGTTAACCACAAACCTGGGTTGATTGAAATTGAGGTCTCTCTGCTTCCCACAGGAGGTTTCAAATGTTCTGGGCCCTGATGAGTACGTGCAGAGCAGCCAGAGGGTGCATTTGGTTCTCTTCAGCCCCCAGGGAGTGCTGGGTTTCATTGTCTCCAGCACAGAAGTTCTGGATGCTTTTCTCATGGGTAAGGCTTGAGAGGGAACCCAAATTCCAGCCACACCAATCCATTTCCTCCCATGCTGGCACAGCCACTGGACAATGGCACAGCCATTTCCTCCCATGCTGGCACAGAGGAAATTCATTATTAGATGCTCCAAACTATTTAGAAAGCAGGGAAATTCTTGCTCTGTCTGGGAGTAAACAGTGGGGAATTCACTGGCTGCATGGGTAACTCCCTGGGAAGGGCTCAGATAGAGATTGCAGGATTTTGGATTTCCAAGGAACTAGAAGGAAACTCCATTTGCAGGCAAATCTGTTGGCAGGTGCGTGGATTTGGCTTTGTGAGGTGAAACTGCCCACAGATAGAAAATAAATAATTTTTCCTTGCCAGGGGTCGGGTGTTGTCACATGCTGCTCACTTTGCAGTTCATTCTGCTTTCTTCTCTTGCCTGTGGCAGGAGATTTTTCCTCGGATCAGCTGCTGCAGAAAGGGCACAGAGCCCAGAGGAGTTCCCCCAGAGAGAGCCAGGCCTTGCCCCTCATCCCTAACCCAGTGGTGTGTCTGGAGGCAGGGGACACGATCCTTTTCCAGCTCAGCATCAATTCCCAGGGTGAGTGTGGCTGGGGCTGAGCACATTTGTGTGTCCAGACCCGTTCAGAGCAGTGTCTGCATGCTGGGCACCCTGCAGGGATCCATCCTGGGCACTCTGCAGGGATCCACCCTGGGCACCCTGCATGGCTCCATCTCGGGCACCCTGCATGGATACATCCTTGGCACCCTGCATGGATCCACCCTGGCCACCCTGCATGGATCCATCCTGGGCACCCTGCACGGATCCATCTCGGGCACTCTGCAGGGATCCACCCTGGGCACCCTGCATGGCTCCATCTCGGGCACCCTGCATGGATCCATCCTGGGCACCCTGCAGGGATCCATCCTGGGCACCCTGCATGGATCCATCCCGGGCACCCTGCATGGATCCATCCCGGGCACCCTGCATGGATCCATCTCGGGCACCCTGCATGGATCCACCCTGGACACCCTGCACGGATCCATCCTGGGCACCCTGCACGGATCCATCCTGGGCACCCTGCACGGATCCATCTCGGGCACCCTGCATGGATCCACCCTGGACACCCTGCATGGATCCATCCTGGGCACCCTGCATGGATCCATCCTGGGCACCCTGCATGGATCCATCTCGGGCACCCTGCATGGATCCATCCTGGCCACCCTGCATGGATCCATCTCAGGCACCCTGCATGGATCCATCTCAGGGCACCCTGCATGGATCCATCCTGGGCACCCTGCACGGATCCATCCTGGACACCCTGCGTGGATCCATCCCAGGCACCCTGCGTGGATCCATCTCAGGGCACCCTGCATGGATCCATCCTGGACACCCTGCATGGATCCATCCTGGACACCCTGCATGGATCCATCTCAGAGCACCCTGCATGGATCCATCCCGGGCACCCTGCATGGATCCATCTCAGGGCACCCTGCATGGATCCATCCTGAGCACCCTGCATGGATCCATCCTGGGCACCCTGCATGGATCCACCTCAGGCACCCTGCACGGATCCATCCTGGGCACCCTGCATGGCTCCATCTCGGGCACCCTGCATGGATCCACCCTGGGCACCCTGCATGGATCCATCTCAGGGCGCCCTGCATGGATCCACCCTGGGCACCCTGCATGGATCCATCCTGGGCACCCTGCATGGATCCATCCCGGGCACCCTGCATGGATCCATCCCGGGCACCCTGCATGGATCCATCCTGGGCACCCTGCATGGATCCATCCTGGACACCCTGCATGGATCCATCCTGGGCACCCTGCATGGATCCATCCTGGACACCCTGCATGGATCCATCCCTTCTCCTCCTGGCTCCCAGAACTGCAGTCTGGGCTCTGCCAGGGCCTTACCTGCAGGTTTTCACTTTTTTATTGGATTTCTGTAGAGTGAGATAAAATTGATCCTGTGTTAGCTGTGGTGGTGTTCGCAGAGGTCTCAGGAAGAGGGAAAAGATGAGGAGCTGACTCCATGTTTCAGAAGGCTGATCTATTATTTTATGATATATATTACATTAAAACTATACTAAAAGAATAGAAGAAAGGATTTCATCAAAAGGCTTGAAAAGAGAAAATTGAATGATAATAAAATCCTGTGTCTGACCAGACAGAGACACAGCTGGAGGACTGTGATTGGCCATTACTTAAAAACTACATGAGACCAATCCCAGATGCACCTGTTGCATTCCACAGCAGCAGATAACCATTGGTTACATTTTGTTCCTGAGGCCTCTCAGCTTCTCAGGAGGAAAAAATCCTAAGGAAAGGATTTTTCATAAAAGATGTCTGTGACAGACAGCATAAATCTTTGCGGGGCAGTAATTAAACTCAATTAAATGAGCTGACTATAGAAATGAGCTGCTATAAAAGCAGTTCCACAGCTCTTTGCCAGCCCAGTGCCAGCTTTCCCAGCCGAGGTGGCTCAGAGCTGCTGTCCCTGTGCTGCCCCATCCCAGATCGTGCCTCCAGCCATTACCCCGTGTACCAGAAGCAGCACCTCTACAACAACAACCCTGGCTGGGATTTTGGACCCTTCCGAAGGCTGGACCACCTGATCCAGGAGACCCAGCTCAACATCTCCTGGTAATACCTGCTGTGGGCAACCTGAGAGTGAGCTTTTGACAGAATCAGCAGCTCCTTGGGGGTGAAAACACCAAATTTGGCTGTGTTGAACCATCCTCACAGATGGAGCCTGAAGGAGGCTTGGATCACCTGGCACCTTCCTTGTGGCAGCAGCTCCCTGGTCAGAGAGAGAAGCTAGATGAGATTTCCCAGAATCAGCCTGGGAAGCTTTGGGGAGTTGGAGAGAAAGAATTCTAAACAATCTGCACCTGGTGTTTTGTAATAAGCTGTTTTGCTCATAAGGTTGTTTACGAAAGGGTGGTTTCTTAATTAGCCAGTGGTGTTTTAATTAAAGGGCCAATCAGGTCCACCTGTAGTGGAGTATATAAAGCAATGGGTTTATTAATAAAGGAGAATTAGCCTTGTGTGAATGTCTTGAGAGTTTATGTCATTTGTTACTGGGCCTGACCCATTGTGGCAACATTTTCTCACTTCTCCCCTCCAGGTTTGCCCATGTGTTCCTGGAGCCTGGCACGTTTGTTTTCAGGGACAGCTCCGTTCAGGAACGCTTCCTGATTGTGACAGTGAAGGAGGCCAACGTGAGCTGTGAGCCCAGGGACGGGTCCTTCCAGCCCTCCTCCCTGTTCCAGCTGGCCAGACACGGCGTTCTGAAGCAGCAGCATCTGCACCTGGCTCCCAACTGGGCTGCCATCACAGGTCCAGCCAAAGCTCTGAGATACCTTCAACCTCCATCCTCACCCATGACCTTTCTTGTCCTCTTTAAGGGTGTTTAAACAAGAATTTTCTTGGGAAATGCCCCCAAAGCACTGCTCTGTCAGCTTTAATCCCTTGCTGCTGTGGAGATTCCCAAATTTCATTGCTGTCTGGCCAAGGGCCTGCCTGTGCAGGAGCTGGGGTGGGGAGAGAGGGAAGGAGCAGCCGTGCTCCCCCCACGCCCTGTTTGAAGAGCTCAGGTCACCCAGGGCTTTGTTTTCCTTGGCTGGAAAGCAGAAAATGACAGTGTATTTCCATGATAAACCCTGCTGAAATGAAATCCATCATTCCCAAGCTGACTAAAAGCTAAACACGAGGTCAGGTAAGGTCTGTGCTCCAAGGCAGGTGTGGGTGTGAGAGCTGTGCACACACCAATCCTGCAGTGGGAGGCCAGGAAACAACCGAAATGAAAATGTGGTGTGCAAGCATGATCCTGACTCTATAAAATATATATTATTTCTATTTATAGTCATATTTATACTTATTGTCATATTCTTATTTATATTATGTTTGTATTTGCATTTATAATATATTTTTACATAATATATAATCTAATTATATATGATATATAATATATATAAAGCATATAATATATAGAGCATATAATGTATATAAAGCATAATATAATGTAATATATTATATTATATTATATTATATTATATTATATTATATTATATTATATTATATTTATTTTACTATTTTATTATTTTAATAGTTTAATATATATAATATATAATCATATATAATATATATGATATGATATATATTATATAATCATATATAATATATATGATAATAAATATTTTATCTATAAAATTTATAAACTGGATCCTTCAGTCCTGAAAACACTTCCTAATCCACCTGCCCCAGCTTCTCCCAGAAGAAGCAGAAGTGAAATGAGTAGTGAATGGTGCTGAATGGTTTTTTGTGTTTCTCACTTCTTGCCCTCCCTCCTGTCTTCCCCAGCGATCCTCTTTGTCCTGGGCTTCCTCGTGCTGGTGCTGACCACCCTGGCCATCGTGTTCCAGCCTGCTGGCCCCAAAATCAGCCCCCTGAAGAGCTGGAAGCCACGCTGGAGGAGCCTGGGGGAGCCTCACATCCCACCAGAGTACATCCTCCTGAAGGACAGGTAACGACACAGCCTCTGCAGGCTCCTGCCAAAAAATCTACCCAGAAATCCATCCTCTGCTTGAGCTGGGGTCTGATCTTCCTGAGAAGAATGAAATGTTCTTCATGCTCTGCCGTTCTCCCCAGCCTCGAGTTCTATGAGATGCTTGGTCCTCGTGGATCTGGAGAAGATGCTGGCTCTGGAGAGAAAGGAGCAGTGCCCCGTGCAGGTGAAGTGCTGGGCCAGCCCCAGGTGTTCTCCCATTGGTGTTTTTCCCCACTTCCTCCCCATTTTCTCCTCTCAGGTGTGATATTTTGACACCTGCTCACCCAGAATGTCCTGCACTCTCAGGAGGCCACACGGGCACTTTGCTGTGTGCATTTCCACAGGCACACACACTTCCACCTGGGTTCATTCCAGGGATTTAACCTGGAAATCTGGTTTATCCCAGGGATTTAACCCATCCTGTCATGGGGATAGGATGGAGATTTTTCCCTGAGGAATTCACTGAGAGAGTGAATCCCCAGCCTGGACAAGCCCTTTAAAACAGCAGCGAGTTCAGGTGACAGCTGAAGAAAATAAAGATTTACGAGTGTTTTCCTTGGCTTCGTCTGCTGGTTATTCTGTTCCCTGAAGGCACGGGTCTCCTCCTTTGCTTTCCGGGAATGAGCTGGGAATTTCGGGATGCTGACAGGGAGCAGAGCCCGGGCCCAGCAGATGGCAGCAGGCGGTGATGCTGGGAACAGCTCCGGAGCAGCTCCGCCAGCATCCCGGCAGATTTCTGGACAATTTAGGAGCTGATAGTAACGCGCTGTCATCCTCCCCCTCGCTGGGGAACGAGACCTTCTCTCACATCTCCTGCCTCATCCTCCTCCCTCACAGAACACAGAATTCCCCTGGCCAGGCAGCGAATTGTGGGGGAAATAAACTGAAATAACCTCGTGTGCAGTGTTTGAGTGTGAGCTTCCCCCTGTGTTTCAGAGCACAGCTTCGGCCCCAGGCTCCTGGAGGATTTCAGTGTCCGGACCCTCTATGACAAGCTGGAGGATCAGAACTTGCACTTGGCCTCTCAGCTGGCAAAGCACAGGAGGGATGTGCAGGTGTTCCACGAGGGCATGAGCCAGAGGATCCAGAGCCTCATGGTCAGTGGGGAGAGGCATTTCAGGGAAGGGAGCCTTGGAACCATGAAAATATTAAGATAAATTGTTGTCCTGGAGGGAAAGTTCATAAAAGGATGGGTATTACTCGTTTCCGTAGTTTATTTTGGCATAAAATAAATTTTTGTCTGATTTTATTGATGCCTCAGGCTTTAGCTCTTCTATTTTTGAGGTTCTGATCTGCTTTAGTGTGTGGGTCTGGGTTCACATCAGGGGATGCTGAGCTCTGTGCACAGAGCAGGGAGACAAAACAATTCCTGCTCCAGCTGGGCACCAAGGACAAATGATCCAAATCTCAGCCCAAGAGCACAAACCCCGTGGGCTGGAGAGAGAAAAACAAGGATGGGACTGCCTGGGCTAAAGCTGGGATGGGACAATGAACTGCAAGATGCAAATGGAACAGAATTGATCCCAGGGACAGACCCCGGGAGCGCTCGTGCATTTTGGGACCATTTGGGTTCATCTTGGGTTCATTTTGGGACCATTTGGGTTCATCTTGGGTTCATTTTTTGACCATTTTAGGTTCATCTTTGGTTCATTTTGGGACCATTTTGGTTCATCTTGGATGCAGCCCTGGCTGGGCTCTTGTGCTGCCCAAGGTGCATCCATTGAGGCTTTTAATAAATCCCTGCTTTATTCTTCAACTCTGTCAGCCTCTGTTCCAGGCCAGCCTGCACAAGGCATCATAATTGAGGGGCTGAACGTGGATTTTGGGGTTTGCAGGATATAAAATTGCTGCTTTCTGTGAACAGGACATGGTGAAAGCTGTGGACTGGGAAGCCCTGAAAACCTCCAGGCAAGGGATTTGTGGGCAGGAAGCTGCAGAGCAGAGCTGGGCAGCAGTGGGTGCTGAGCTGAAGGATGAACAGTGGAACAACAACATCCAGCCAGGTGAGAGGAGCAGAGTGCAGAGCCAGGGACAGGTGCAGTGTGAGGGCAGCAGCAGCACAGAAAGGAAAAGGCTAAAAAAGACCTGACTCATCCACATCAGAGAGCCCAAAATTTGTTCTGTACAAGCTGACAGCCTGTCTGCACCTGAGCTCAGTGAGAGGAGAGGTCTGGCAGCTCAGGGAAGGGTGTGATGCCTCAGGTTTAGCTTTTATGTTTTTTCAGATTCTGTGCTGCTTTAGTGTGTGGGTCTGGGTTCACATCAGGGGATGGTGAGCTCTGTGCACAGAGCAGGGACACAAAACAATTCCTGCTCCAGCTGGGCACCAAGGACAAATGATCCAAATCTCAGCCCAAGAGCACAAACACCGTGGGCTGGAGAGAGAAAAACAAGGATGGGACTGCCTGGGCTAAAGCTGGGATGGGACAATGAACTGCAAGATGCAAATGGAGCAGAACTGATCCAAGGGAGAGACCCCGGGAGCGCTCGTGCATTTTGGGACCATTTTGGTTCATCTTGGGTTCATTTTGGGACCATTTTCGGTTCATTTTGGGACCATTTTGGTTCATCTTGGGTGCAGCCCTGGCTGGGCTCTTGTGCTGCCCAAGGTGGATCCATGGAGGCCTTTTAATAAATCCCTGCTTTATTTATTCTGTAGCTCTGCCCAGTCTCTGTTCTAGGCCAGCCTTGTCAAGGCATCAGGTGAGCATGGAGTTATTTGGAAATGTTCTAGAAAATGAGGCTCCTGAGAAATTTTCAAATAAAGGTTCCTGCTCTTGGTGCTGTTCTGGATTTAATCGTGGTTTTCCAGGTGGTTTTGGGGAATCCCACTGAAATTTTGTGTTGGGTTCCTCAGGTGGCCCATGGCAAGAGGTGACAGAGTTGGTGAGAGCTCTGGAAGCTCTGCTTGGGAACCCTCCTGAGAGGAGCAGAGCTGCAGATCCAGAGGAGGAGCCCAAGATCCAAGCAGAGGCTGTGGTGGGAGCTGTGCCCCCCCTGCCCAGCCTGGCCAGTGAGAGGAAACCACAAGGGCAGGTGAGCTGCAGGTCTGGTTCTGGGCCATCTCTCACCTTTCTGGGAGTTTTTCCATTTCTTTAACTTCTGAGCCCTTTTTGTCCCACAGGATCCTGAGCTGGCTCAGCTCTGGGAGCTGTTCAGCAGGCAAGATGCTTTTTCCAGCCTGCCTGGGCATGAGGAGCATGGTAAGGGCAGTGCCCCAGCTGTGGGGTGCTTTCAGGAGGCTGATTCTGTGCTAAGAGGGTAAAAGGGGATGTCCATGTTTGCTAGCACAGCAAATGCAGAGTTACTTTTCCCCATTTCTTCTATTTTTTGCTTTCAAATAATTTCTTTTTGCTGAGGTGCCAGCTCAGGGCAGCCACTTCTGCCTCCTCTATCCTTTGTTGAGAGAGGTCAAGGAGTTTCCATCCCTTGACATCCTTCTCTGCAGGAGAGAAATCAAGGAATTTCCATCCCTACAGACCCTTCACACCTTTATATTGAGTGACCACCTGTAGGGAAGAGTCTGCATGTCATTATAATAATTAAATGCTATTTTGGGGAGGCCAGGCAGATTCCACACCATCATTCTGTGATCCTCTCAGCATTCCCTCTGCCCAGGACAGCATTTCCTTCTTGCAGCCATGAGGAGCCTCTTCCTTTAGGCTTAAAATTTCCCCAATTTGTTGCAGGTTCAGATCTCCCCTTGGCTTATCTGACTGAGCAGGAGGTGGAGGGTCTGGTGGCAGCTTCCCCCCTTGCCAAGACCCTGGGTGAGATCAAGGAGGCTTTGGTGAATCTGCAGCAACCCTCAGCCCTTGGCAATTCAGGTAATTCTGGTGGTTTTTCTTCATGGGTGCTGGTTTAGAGCAGTAAATAAAGTGTGATGGTGTTCACAGGGGTCTGAGGATGAGGGGAGAGATGAGGATCTGACTCCATGTTCCAGAAGGCTGATTTATTATTTTATTATATATATTACATTAAAACTATACTAAAAGAATAGAAGAAAGGATTTCATCAGAAGAATATAATCAGAAGGAATGATAACAAAGGCTTGTGGCTTAGTTTTCTGTTTGAGCCAGCTGACTGTGATTGGCCATTAATTAAAAACAACCACATGAGCCCAATCACAGATCCATCTGTTGCATTCCACAGCAGCAGATAACCATTGTTCACATTTTGTTCCTGAGGCCTCTCAGCTTCTCAGGAGGAAAAATCCTAAAGAAAAGATTTTTCATACAAGATGTCTGTGACAATAAAGCAGGAGTTAAAATAAGCAGGATTTCTTCTGAGCTGAACATTTTCCTCCAGCAGCTGCTGAATTTTTTATGCTGTGACACTCAGAGTTTGAAATTAATAACGGTGTGGGGTTGGTGTAATTATGGGAGCATCATTTGCATTATTTTGAAATTCAGATGCAGCGAGTTTGCAAAGGCCTGAAGCTGCCTGGATCCTGCAGGTCCTGTCCTGGGTAATTCCCTTGGATTTTGCTGGCTCTGGGTGTCCACTGAATCTCCACTCTGCTTTTATTCTGAATTTCTCTGTCAGACAGCAAACACCAAGCCAGCCTGGGGAGCTCAGGCCTCTTCTGATGGATGCCTGGGATGAAGCCCTGCAGCTGGAATAAAGAGGAGCTGCACTCAGAGCTTTGAAGGGACAGGAGCAGGAGGATTTCATGTTCTGCACAGTAAAACAGCCACCAACTCATTCCTGGAGGAGCTGAGCAATGGATGAGGTTAGGCTGGGGAGGGAGGGGGTGTCTGGGACAGAGCAGCTTTACCTGAATATCAGAACAGACACAAATTTAATTAAGGATGGATTTGGTCAAATATGTGATGAGGAATCCATATTCTTTTTGCTTAACCTTGAAATATTTTCACATTTGCTGTGGATTATCAGTCATTTGTAGGCTGGAGAAGGAGGCTGAAGTCCTTGGTGTTGCTGATTTTGTGGTTTTTGTTGTTAAGTCAATAAAGAAATAAACAGAAGAGCATATGTGGCATCAGAGCCTCATTTTACCAACGTGTTCTGTGCAGCCTTTCTGATCTCTGATGTGAAGGATATTTGTGAGTTTTCCAAGCATTTTAGAGCCATCCTTTTAACCTTGCCCAGCACCCCTGCATGGCCTGTGCATGTTTTAAATACACTCAGTAATTTCTGCTGGCAGAGACCTCAAAGGTCTCTACAAATGTGATTTTTCTGAGCAAAGATACACTGAAACTATTCCTGCAGGGAGAGCTGCTGGTGTCCAGTGCTGTGTGAGCCTGATTTTAATGTTTAATATCCCTCCTGCCATTCTGCAGGTCACTGTGGTTGCCTGTTGGGGAATGTGGCATTGAAAAAACCCATCCTTGCTTTATTTGTTAGGTTTTCAGCAGATATGTTCATAAGAGTCCTCCATGGAGGTAAAAATGTGATACCCAAGGGAAACCTGGTCCCCAAGAGGTGACAAAGTTATCTCTGTGCCTTGTGGCTCCAGATCCTATTTGTAAAAGGCAGGGTGGAAGGCAGTGGTAAATAAAATAAATCAAGTTTTTATTGTAGCAATATTTCAATGAGTAAATATGTTTGGTTTAAACCAAACCAAAAATACCTGTGGGGAATTTTGCTCTAAGTTTCTTTCCCCCCCCCCACTCTTGTTTCCTTAACTTTAGTTGCAAGCAAAAAAAATCAGAGTTTCAAAATATTTTGGGTCTTTTTTTCCCCCCCACAAACCCAAAGGATATGAATGCAAAGACCAGAGTTTATTTTAACAGTACATTGGAAAGATCTAATAAAAAGAGGAGTGGTTCAGCCATGGGGTTTATTGCATTTTGAAGTATTTGCTGCTGACTGCTCATTTTCCAGGGTGCTGTGGAAGCTCCTGAAAGCCCAGCACAGCCTGGAGTGGCAGTGAAGTACCAGGAGAGCTCCCTGGAGCTGCTGATAAGGGAGATGGAGTGCAGGGTGAATTGATTTGGCATTTGGAGAGGGGTCACGGGTTTCCCTTGGGTTTCTTTGGGTTGTGACTCTCTTGACAGAGGATGAAAAGGCATTTTCAACATCCTCTGCAAAGTTCAGCCTCTCCTGGAGAGCATCAGGTGCTGCTGTGAGGTTCTGGGTTCTCTGGGGTGGGAAATGAGCTGCTGCTGATTTTTTATCCTTCAGTCTGAAGTGTTGTCCCACCTGGCAGTGTCACCCCAGCCAGAGGGTGCTCCTGGTGCTGCTTGTGGCACTCACACTGCCCCTGGGTGCAGCCATGATATTTTATAAAAAATCCTTTCCTTAGGATTTTTCTCCTGAGAAGCTGAGAGGCCTCAGGAACAAAATGTGAACAATGGTTATCTGCTGCTGTGGAATGCAACAGGTGCATCTGGGATTGGCCTCATGTGGTTGTTTCTAATTAATGGCCAATCACAGCCCAGCTGTCCAGACTGTCTCAGTCAGCCACAAACCTTTGTTATCATTCTCTCCTTTCTATTCTTAGCCAGCCTTCTGATGAAATCCTTTCTTCTATTCTTTTAGTATAGTTTTAATATAATATATATCATAAAATAATAAAACAGCCTTCTGAAACATGGAGTCAGATCCTCGTCTCTTCCCTCATCCTCAGATCCCTGTGAACACTGTCACACCTGGGTATTGCAGATAAAGAGTTTTAAATGCTGTGAGAAGAAAAAGCTTGGAACTGACCTTGGGGCCTGGTTGGTTCATTCTGTGGTGATACCCTGAATTTGTTGGGCAGAAGCCTGAGACTGCCAATGCCTCATTCCTGAGATCGTGGTTGTTGGGGAAGATGGAACAGGAAAACCTTATCAATATGATTGTCTGGCAAAAGGTTTTGGGAATATAGAAACTATAAGTGAGATTGAAATGAGAGCAAGCTTTGAGATCCCTCAGTTACTGAACAGCTGGAAAACAATGGTGTGGCTGCTGAAGGTGATCCCCTTTGGATGGAACAACACCCTCTGCTTGCAGACAGGCCCAAGGGGCAGAGCAGACCCTACAGCTTGGCAGAAGGGTTCAAAGAAGAGTTTTTAGGGTTTAAAATGTAACACAGGATGGTAATGTAATGATTCTTATAGGCTGTATGTAAATACTGTAGGATTTGTATCTTGTACTGGATTGGTTAGTGAGAATTAGAATATTCAACACATAAGAAGATTTATGTATTGTGTTATTGCCAGCTGGGGTCTCTGTACAAATCACCAACAGGACAGGACTGCTGTGGAACTGCCTTGAGCTGTTTTATTTTGCAGCATCAGTCTCATTCCATGGTTATGACAATGGGAAGATGCCACCAGCTCACATCCCAGGCAGCAGAAAAAGAACTTAAGTAACAACTCACTTTAAAAGTTTTTTGACCAATCACACAAAGCAAAAGCACATTGACAGTATTTATATCTGTACAGTATATATTCTATATTGACAGTAGTTCTATCCAACCACTATAAGCACAGGTACCTTTGGTTAAACAATGTTTGCTTATTTCAAATACAATACCTGCTTGTGAGCCTTAAAACACAATGTGCAGAGCTCCATTATTAAGCTTAAAACTTCCTAATATCTTGCTTGATACACTTTTCTGTAGCTTAGGGAGTTATTCTAGACAAGCATTAACACACAGACCATTGTTCTATTTGTACTTACTTTTATACTTTTTACCTAATTTTTCTGCTGATCCATCTTATGGCTGCTGCTTAGCTCTAATCACAGTTCTGCTGTCTCTGAGGCCTGCCTTGTGCAGCTTTCCCAAAACCCTCTGATTTTATGGATTCCCACATTGTAATGGGAACTTCTCTCTCTTTTTTCCTCTTGCTTTAATTCTTCTCTCTCTCTCTTTGGGGCTCCTCTTTGGGCCTGCTCTGAGCTGTGGCTGGCAGTTCCCAGCAGGGCCCTGCACCCAGGCCCTTTGCAATAAATGCAATTTCCAAGACCTGGCTTCAGACATCTCTTGTCTCCATCCGTCCCAGCTGTCCCAACCCCATCACTCCTACAATGGTCCCACTGACCCAGTGCAGCAGGAAACCAGTCTGGAGGCAGGAATATAATAATAAATGATAAATTCACTGTGATGCTCACAGACACAGGGCCTGGCTGGTGAATCACACCCTGGCACAAGGACGAGCTGCAGCCCTGAGCTGACTCATCTTTCACACAGTAACTCTATTTCTGGCACTGTTGAAGTATTCAATTAACAGGTTCATAGTGCTTTTATGTTTTACTCCACCTGCTTCTCTAATTCACTTTATAGCTCCTGAGATAGCTCCTATCTTCACGTGATGGACCCTGGCCCAGCACTCACAGACCTGTTGATTCACTGGTCCTGCAGATTTGCTGTGCTGAGCACCTGGATATCTACCACAACTAGAAACGTGTGCAAAACTGTAAAACCTACAGATAAACCTTTCTTTCTCAAGGCTTCTCCTGAGAAAATAAAACAGACTGTAAAACCTAATTATCAAGGGCAGAGATTTTCTCTCTACACCACCCAGGGGTTCATTGATCTCAGAAATACTCACAAGCAATTTTAAAGTTGCAGCACTTGGTTTTATGCAGCTTTGTTTGTTGCTGTAAATATTTTGAATTGAACAAAAACATATCCAAAATGTATTTTTTTCACTGTGGTACCCAAAGGGCTGCTGGGATTTCCCAGTAAGATTCACGTGCTGGTGGCCATGGAGTGAGAATTCCCTGTGCTTATGTGAAAATTACGTGACAGCCTTGGATGTTTTCAGCTCTTCATTTTCTGGGAAAGTGGTGTCCATATTTTGTACAAGGAGAAGAAATTAGGCAGGAAAAGAATCTTGTCTTAAAGTAAATCAAGTTTCCAGTCCAGTCATTAGAAGGACTGGAAGAAACACAAACTAAGGAAGAAGAAACTTGGTTTTCCTTGTTGCCTTGTGCTGTTTGGGAGCATTAGACCCTGAAAAAGACAGACCTGGAAATTCCACTTTTATCCACCACAAGCAACAGGCCTCGACTCCCCATCTCCCCCTCACCCATCTGCCAGCCAGTGCAATTTCTGACAAACCAAAGCCCAAAAATACCTCCCAATCTGCCCTGCTCCCTGGGAGGAATCTGCTGCAGCCATCACTCCTCCAGAACCACAGAGCACACAGCCCTTCCACCCATCCTTCCCAACCCACCCCTGCGGGAGCCAGACGGGCAGAAAAGCTGCCAATAAACCCATTTCTTGGCGAGGCAAACACAGATAAGGCTCAGAAGGTTCTCCTTGTGCCCAGCTCTTCCTGAATTCCCCTGCAGAGCCCGAAGTGTTGGGCTGACCTTTGCCAGCGGCGCCAGGGAGGTGCGGGCTGATAACGGGGCTGTGGTCAACAAGGAAATCAACGTGAGGTGTGTGGGTCAAAGGCCTCCAGGAACCCTGGTCAGGCCCTGTTGGGAAGGATGAAAGTTTGGCAAGAAAGTCTCACAGATGTGTGTGCTTAGCAGAAAGATTTTAAAATGTAGAGTCTGATGAAGGAATAGAGATCTGCTGGGACTCAGTCCATCCCTCTGGGTGTCCAGAGTTGTCGAGGACCCCACCGGGGCTCAGAGACCCTGGAACACAGCCCAGAGCACCTGGGGATTTGATTTTGACCCCTGGAGCAAATTGCCAGCTTTGTATGAGGACAGGAAAATCACAGAGGTTTGAATAGTGTAATAACAAAATGATCACAGGGTAAAAATGTAGATTTTAGGATTTTTGGTATGGGGGTTATGGGGACGAGATGGAGGAACGTGGGCGTGTCCAGTTTTTCTTCTTCTTCTTCTTGTTCTCCATTTTCTGCAGCGATGTTGGCACTTTGGGATTGGTTTAGAGTAGAAGTGCACTGTCTAACACAGGTGATGGGTATTGGGAATTAAGTGTAAATATGTTTTATGTAGTTTGTAGTATAAAAGGACAACACCACCTCGGGGGCGGTCAGAGTGCCTGTGGCTGCCCTGCTGAGCAGATCTCGGCTGGGCAGAAAGAAAATTTTACAGGTAAGAATTAATAAACAACCTCAAGACTGAAAAGTGAAGAGTCCAGACTCGTTCTTCAGTTCCACGAGCCGGAGCAGAGACATCCTGCACATCTTGGGGCAGCAATTATCAACAGCAACCCGAGAGAGATGGAAGCAAGTTTTGATATAGAAGAAAAGAATTGCTGAGCCAGTCTCACTGGATAACCAAAGAGGCAAAGGGTGTGTTAGTTAGAAGGGGTTTTTATGGCTTAGAGCAAAGGATAAACCCACCCCAAACAAGAAGATGTTTTTACCAAGCAGAAAGAGAGCACAGGCAAACAAATCAGCAAAGTTGCAAGTAGAAAAAAGGTCTCAGAATTTCCCACTGCAAGAAAACTGAAAACCAACTTCTAGCTTCAACTGTAATGCACAGGATGCCTCCCAGACCCAAGCTGGCACCAGTGCCAACTCGGCCTGGTTTGGCAGTGCCAAGTGGCTCCTGCAATCTGCCATCAGGAACCTGGACTGGTGAGTTTTGTTTGCCAGGGGGAAGAGCCAGAGTTGGTGTTCAGGGGCCTGGGGCTCTGAGTGGCCAGGCATCTGCCAGGGTACTGAAAACCACAGAGCCCAGAGCTCCAGGCACCCTGCTGCTGGAAATGGCATGCCAAGGAGAACACAAAACTGCCACAACATGGTTTCCTGCACACCCTTCTGCTTTGCACCAGCCTCACACTCATGCCCGTTTTACTCCCACATCTAGGGTTAGGGATGTTCCTAGTGTTGGGGTTACACCTGGGGTTAGGGTTCTGAAAACCACAAAGCCCAGAGCTCCAGGCACACAGGAGTGCAAAAGGCATCCCAAGGGGAACACAAAATTGCCACAACTTGGCTTCCTCCATGGCTTTTTCCTTGGAACCAGCCCTAGCCCATGGCTGCTTTTGCTGCCTGGGGTTAGGCTCCCAGACCCAAGCTGGCACCAGTGCCAGCTCAGGCTGGTTTGGCAGTGCCAAGTGGCTCCTGCAATCTGCCATCAGGAACCTGGACTGGTGAGTTTGGTTTGCCAGGGTAAAGGCCTGGTGTTGGTGTTCAGGGGCCTGTGGCTCTGAGAGGGCAGCTGCCTCCTGAATCTCCCAATGGCACAGGGTGCCTCTCAGCCCCAAGCTGCCTCCTCCTCCAGCCTGGGTGCTGTCTCACAGCTGGGGAAGGGAAGGGCAGCGTGGGCTCAGCTCCAGGGGCAGCTGTGCCTGGCCTGGCTCAGGGCTGTGCAGTCAGCAGAGCAGCACACGGAGCTCCACGACTCTCCTGGATGCTCTGGTGGTTGGCAGGAGCACTCTCTGTCTGCCCTGCAAGGTTTGCAATCCTCATAACCACAGCAGGAGGTTCTCCTGTTTTCAGGAGAATTGGGACCTGAAGGAATTCTACAACTGGCATACAGGCAGCCTGTGGCAGATCTCAGAGTTTTATTCCAGCCCCTCCTAGGACTCAGCAGTTTAACTATGCCTGCATCCTTTCAGAGTTTATTTTTTATCCTGGAGGCAAAGGAGGGTTGCGTGCTCATTAAACAGTCCTTGACCTCTTTTTTCTGGGCTAATAATTTTAAATTTAAGATGTAAACGTAATTGTATCCAGATTTAGTTCATGACCAAATGTCTCCCATCAATGATTTACCAACCTAAGAAGCTTTCCTGCAGGGTATTTACCTGTGTTGTGTAGGTCAGCAGTAAGTAAGAATGAGGAAAACTTTGTAGTGTCATAAATCCTTTGCTTACCTCGGCTTCTTCACCTGCACATAGCAAACTGCAGCTTCAAACCCCTTAGAAATAAAGTGTTTGGGTGTTTGGGAAGGGAATCACCTCTCTTGGGTTTTATTCTTTTGTGATCCTTTTTTTTTTAACTTTCTACCTTCTGCACTGGGAGGATGTAGACAGTTTTTTTACTGAGACACTGTCCATGGGAAAAGTAAGGTGAGAAAGAGCATCTAAGAAAACAGCAGCTGCCTAATTCAAGGCCATGGTTTCTTTGAGCAAGAAGTTGTTTTGTAAATTATGTGATAACAAGAGGTACAAAAGAAGCCACAAACATCTTGAGAAAAAGTGAGACTGACTTTTTTAGCTGACCAATAGTGAGCTTTAGTTTTGCAATATGCATGAGCCTTACTACTGTGATTATAAAAGTATTTCTGTTAATCAATAAAGTCGAGATTTGTCTGCATTAGAGGATGAGCAAGTCTCCCGTCTACCTCGTCAGGAGGAAATTTGAGGCTGGCTTGAGGAGATCCTGCACTCAAGGAGAAATTCACCTTGTGGAGGGGTTTAATCTCAGAACAAGCTGGACCCAGCAGCTCCTTCCCCTCTGAGTTATTCTTCAACCTCCCTGGGTGGTGCTGGGGGGAGGAAAGAACACTGACAAGAAATCCCACTGGGAGGTTGGTCTTGGGAACATTCTGTGTGCTCAGGAGGGAATGAACTTTCCTCCAAAGCACCTCAGACCTGCCAGAAACTCGGGGTAATTCAAACCTGACCTGGAAAAGCTGGTTTGGACCTTTGGGAATTTAGTGCAAAATTCCTTTCAGCCACCATGAAGGGACTGGTTTTGGCCAGGGCTGTGCTGCTCCCAGCTTGGCAGAGATTGAAAGCACAGAGAGATCCCCAGCTTTCCAGAATGACTGAGCTGGACACAGAAAATGCAATAATAATTTAACATCATTGCACTTCTGACCTAGCCCTGCACCTGAGCAGAGAGAAGCTGCTCCAAGCTGCTGCTCCCCCTGGTTCTGTCCATGTTTGTGCTATGGGAGCATCTGGAAAATTGGCGATGCCTTTTTAGGCTGCCTAAAAACAGAGGCCAGGCAAAATTAAGACAATAAAACGTAGATCTATTTATTGAAGGGCCTTCAGGGACATTTAGGGCAGACAAAACCCACCCAAAAATGGAGAATGTATCACAGGTTTTCACATTTTTATAAGTTTGGTCCATTTGCATTTTGGGGGTGAATCTGCCAATCCCAGCTTCAGCCAATGAAGTCATTGACCCCAAGTTTGCTGCCCCCAACTCCCTTTTGTTCCCATCTCTGGGCCTGAGGCAGTGAGGTGTCCTTGACTGCCAGGCCTGGAGAGGAATTGTTGTGTCTGCCCCAAATGGGGAAGCAGCAGCTCCCACTGTGTGTGGAGTTTGGAGTTCTACACTAAAGAACTGCAGGGTTACAAATAAATGGAAATATAATAATATACTATTATTAAATATAATTTATTGTTGTTAGTAGTAGTAGTAGCATTAGTATTAGTATTAAATATAATATAATCTATTTCAAGTAGATGGAAAATAGAAAAGCTGAAATCCTGGACAGGAATTGTTGTGTCTGCCCCAAATGGGGAAGCAGCAGCTCCCACTGTGTGTGGAGTTTGGAGTTCTACACTAAAGAACTGCAGGGTTACAAATAGATGGAAAATAGAAAAGCTGAAATCCTAAAGCATCAGCCTCACTTCAGATCCTGCACCTGGGAGCAGGGAAGCTGCTCCTGGTTCTGCTCTCTCTGGTTCTGCTGCCCAAGCTGTCCCTGTTTGTGCTCTGGGAGCATCTGGAACTGGTGGGAAACTGGAGCTGAGGTTGTTTGTGCTGTTGGCACAGGTTCACAGCTGGGTTTTAGGTGAATGGAGCCAGGTTTGCAGCATTACATCACTGTGCCTCCAAAGCTGGCAGGGATTCAGTGCTGGAGCTGCTGGGATGAAAGGTGGATCTCTGTCACCAGTGTCCCTGCCAGCACACCCTGTGACCTCTGTCTTTGTGTGGCAGCATTGTAACCCATAAAAAAAGCTATTTTAGCCCTTTCAGGTCACAGGCACCTCCTTTATCTACCAGGTAGACACAGATTAATTCTCCTGCTATAAAATCCCTGTCTGGACTTCAGTTATCACCTGTTACAGTCCCATAGGAAATGACATTTAAAGTGTACTCTGCCCTTAAGTCACTCATTCAGGATGGTTTTATTTGTGGGGGAAAAATAAAACACTGCATGGGGGAAAAGATGGTTTTACTGGATAGATTTGGGCTGCTAGGGACAGTGAAAATTATGGGAATGATCAAATTACATCTAAGGAAGCTCCTAAATGGCTGAAATTTAGGAATTTAGTGAAAATGGTGGAAATGATCAAATTATATCTAAGGAAGCTCCTAAATGGCTGAAATTTAGGAATTTAGTGAAAATGGTGGAAATTATCAAATTATATCTAAGGAAGGTCCTAAATGGCTGAAATTTAGAAAATTAGAAATTGGAATAATCTTCAAAGATGCCACTGCACTGTCATTTTTGTGCTCAGTGTTTTTTTGGTTAAAGCAGTGACCTGGCTCTTGTGCTCCTTGTGATTAGGAGAGTCTGCAAAAGTTTTGCTGTCTCCAATTTTTGCTTTCTGCAAGGTTTTAATGTGATTTCTGTGTTCTGGTGCCCTGCACCTCCTGGCCCTGGTCAGCGCTGTGCTCGCATTTCTCGTCTCACTCACTGAGAAAAAAAATAAAAAGAGAAGGCTGCAAGGATCCAGTGCTGCAGGCATCTTCAAAAATAGCACCCTGTGTGCTTTTCCTCCTGGTTCTGCCACAGAAGCAGCGCTGCTGCCAGCCCTCCCTGCAGGCAGAGCAGAACCCAGCTCAGGCTCAGCTGCAAAGCTCTGCTGGGAGTTAAACTCAGCTTTAACTCTCCCCTTCCCTCCTCTCTGGCTGCACTTTTCATCCCCAGGAGAAGGAAGGGCAGCTCCTGGAGGTTATTGGGCTTTCTGCTTTGAGGGAATTCCCTGCTGTGGATCTGAAAATCCCTTAAAATATTCTGGGTTTTATTCATTAAGCAGTTCTGCTGAGCTGTTCCACAAGCATTTGCTCCCACCCCTCTGGAACCTCCCCCTGTCCCTCTCTCCCATCCCTACAGTGCCAGCACCCTGCTAAATGCATTTCAGACTTTATTTAGGATTCACTGTTGCTGTTTAAGTGCTCACTCTGATTTACAACCCTCTCAGAAAATCATTGAGATTTTGAATTTACACCTGGATAAGTTTCACTGCTCCACCATGTGATGGTGTTCATAGGGGTCTGAGGATGAGGGAGGAGATGAGGATCTGACTCCATGTTTCAGAAGGCTGATTTATTATTTTATGATATATATTACATTAAAACTGTACTAAAAGAATAGAAGCAAGGATTTCATCAGAAGGCTGGCTAAGAATAGAAAAAGAAGGAATGATAACAAAGGTTTGTGGCTCAAACAGAGAGTCTGAGCCAGCTGACTGTGATTGGCCATTAATTAGAAACAACCACATGAGACCAATCCCAGATGCACCTGTTGCATTCCACAGCAGCAGATAACCATTGGTTACATTTTGTTCCTGAGGCCTCTCAGCTTCTCAGGAGGAAAAAATCCTAAGGAAAGGATTTTCCATAAAAGATGTCTGTGACACCACCAAAAATCCTGCTCTGGGAGAGGGGAGCAGCCTCACAGGGCTTCAGGCCTGGCCAAGGTAGGAATTTCTGCTTTAGAAACAAGACTTGCACAGAACAATGTGGTTTTTCCTGCTGTTTCTCAGTTGCACAGCCCCAAAAGTTGTCCTTTTTTTTCCAGTTTTACAAGAGTGGTGGCTGGAGAAGCATGGAGAATATGCAGGGTTGGAATGGCTGAAGAACTCAGAGCTTAGAAAAATAAATAATGCAATCACTTCCAATATTTTTATTGTCAAGATAAGGAGATTAGGATGTTTCTTGCCTGCTGGCAGCAGGTGACTGATAAAATAGTTTTTATTTTATCCCCCTGAGCCTGGAATGAGATTGGTTTATTGAGCTAACAGTGGGGTTCCACCATACTGCATAAAAGGGCAGTTATGGGATTTTTTGGGGGTAAAATTTGTAGGGAAAGGCTGAGCAATAAGCTGAGCTGTGTGAGGAGCTGAAGGCCCTGCTATTTCTGTAAAATCTGTTTTTCTTGATGCTGTAAAAGGCCCAGCTCAGCTGCACTGACCCCACTGTGGTGCCAGCCCCTGGCTTTGGTGCCTGGCAGGGCAGAGATGTCACAGCTGCCCAAGCCACCTCCTTTGGCACAGAAATCTGTTAATTTTTTAATATTTTTTTATAATTTTCTGCCTATTTTGCACCTCACTACTCATTCTTTGTCCTGAAGAATATTAATTCAATTAATATTTATTCCATTCCCCTTGGCATCAGGAAAAGCTTCTCCTTTAGGGCTGCTGAGTCTTGCTGGTGCAAGAATTCTGATTTTGGCTTTTCAGGCAGCTCCATGTTCTATCAGGGAATTAAACAGAATTAGAGGTGAATTTGCTCATTGTCCTTGCAGAGAATTAAACAGAATTAGAGGTGAATTTGCTCATTGTCCATCTCTCTGCTGCTTTTTGGGAATGGCTCTGGTGTCCTGCCCCCTTCTCCTGAGAAGGTTTTTATATCTTTTATAAAACTCCCAGTTAACCTGGAGGGTTTAGGAGGATAAATACTGAAATATATCTGCTCCAAAGGGTGTTTATTTAGGGAAACAAGGCACAGGAGCCTGTCAGGGTGACGGGGTGGGAGGCACAGGCTGGGATGGGCAGGACAGGGCACCCAAACTGGGCACAGCCTTTTAAACCTTCAGCAGTTGTGCTCCTAAACTCCCTCTCAAACAGCCTAAACCTGGCTGCTTTTCAAAATCCTTCTGGTTTTTTTCAGGAAAAAGACAAAAAAAAAAAAAAAACCCAAAAAACCCAAAACAAACAAAAAAAAACAAAAAAAAAAAACAAACCCAATCAAACAACAACCACAAAACCAAAAACAAAACAAAAAACCAAAACAAAACCAAAAACTAACGAAAACCATACAAAAACTCAAAAAAAAAAGCCCAAAAAAACCCTTCCCCCCCAAAGAAACCCCCAAAACCACAATTACTTTTCTTATTCATTTTAGAATTTTGCTTGGAGTTTCCCTGAAACAGACGAATTCCGTCTTCCAAATCTTTACCAAAAAAAAAGGCAGCACCTGCTGCAATTCCTTTTCCAATTCCTTTTCCAATTCATTTTCCAATTCATTTTCCAATTCATTTTCCAATTCATTTTCCAGTGAAAAGGGTGTTAGTTTAAAACCACAATGGTGTTTTAGAGTAGGTTGTTAAATAAAACACACAGTTCTAGACTGGTTTTTTCTGTGGGTGTTCTAGAAAATATCATGTATGTCCTTAAGTGTAACACATTGTATATTTCTCCTTGCAAGTCCTGGGAAAACATCCCAAGGGTTTTTAGCAGCACCAAACCAGCTGAGGTTGATTCCAGCTGAGCTCCAGTTCCCAAACAGCATTTGAGGAATGGGAGCATTCCACTGAGCTTTGGGGATGGCATCTCTCAGCTTCCAGAAGGAAATGCTGCTCTGGGGATTGGGGTTCCTCCAGGGAACCTGCTGGGGGTGAATATCTGGAATTTCTGTGCTCTTTTCATATTTAGCACCTTCGGGTTGGAATTCATTTTCAAGCTGAAAGGAGAGTTTTGTGTTGTGGGGTGTCGGGACCCAGCACATCCCTCTGGCTGTCCTGAGCAGCCCAGACCCTGCCAGGGGCTCAGAGACCCTGGCACAGAGCCCAAAATGCCCCTGTGGGTTTGATTATGGCCCATGGAGCAAATTACCAACCTTGTATGAAGATAGCAAGCCACAAGAGTTTAAGTAGAATATTAGTGAAATTATCACAGGGTGAAATATGGATTTTAGGATTTTGGTACAGGGGGGTTATATCCCTGTACAGGGGGGTTATGGAGACAAGATGGAGGAATCAGGGTGTGCCTCGTGCTTCTTCTTTCTCCTTCTTGTCTTCCATCTTCCGTGGTGATGCTGGCACTTGGGGATTTGTTTATGGTGAAGGTGCACTTGTCAATAAGGGTGAAAGGTATTGGGAATAAAAAGTAAATATAATGTATGTAGTTTTTGTTACAAAAGGATGCGACCGCCCCGTGGGTGGGCAGAGTGCCCGTGGCTGCCCTGCTGAGCAGATCTCTGCTGGGCAGAGAGAAAATTTTTTAGATAAGAATTAATAAACCACCTTGAGACCGAGAGATGAAGAGCTCTGACTCCTTCTTTAAGCGCCGGGCTGGGAAAGGAGACTTTGGAACTTTTCTCGGGGTCACTCTGACAAATGAATGATCCCGACAGTGGGGTTGTAGGAATTGAGTGTTGTCACAAATGCAAACTTGCTGCTGCTGGAATTCGATGGGTTGGGTGATTAGGGCTGTGCAGAGCTGCCAGAAAATTCCTGTTCCTGCTGCTGGGTCTGGGCCAGTTTTTCACTCATTGCAAAAGAATATTTTGGGAAAAGTTCATGCAGGGACCCAGCTCGAGCAGGTGAAAAGACTTCTTAATTATAAACAAAGGCAGCAACAGGATTTTTAGACTTTCATTTTAGACTTTCAGACTTTCAGTCCTTCCAGCTGTTGTTTCAGTGGAATGTAAGAAGAACACACAGGATTTCAGCCTCACACAGCTCTGATAGAGAGCAGGAATAATAATAATAATAATAATAATAATAATAATAATAATAATAATAGGATAATTCTAATAATTCCAGATCTGATAGAGAGCAGGGGTTATTAGAATAATATAAAATAATAATAATAATAATAATAATAATAATAATAATAATAATAATAATAATAACAATAAATAGAATAATTAATAGAATAACTCTAATAATTCCAGATCTGATAGAGAGCAGGGGTTATTAGAATTGTTCTGTTGGCCTCACTCAGGATAAACAGTTCTGCCTCACTCAGAATGCCTCTGTTAGGAAGGAGGACCTAAAATCCCACTAACTCCAGCATGAAATGTTGTTATAAATTGATTTTTGAGGGTCAACAGACAGAGCAGCCAGCACAATTCACCACCCTACACAGACTTTTACAGGTTCACTGCACGAAGTTTGGCCTCAAATTCTCCCTTTCCCTGTCATAGATGAGATGGGCATGGTTGAGATGGTCACAACACAAAGCAACACTCCATTCTCAGAAGGTTTCAAACCTGGTTTTATTCTAGCATGCTTTTTATACATTCTTAAAAAATTCTTCAGTTTACTCATTGGTCAGGAAAGACAAACAAAGTGCAGGTTTCTCTTATTTCTCTTTTTCTTTCTTGGTTTCTGTGTCAATGACCTCGGTAGGAAATTCTTTCAGGAATAAACGTGGATCCTCCTATCAAACCCCTCTGTGACTCACAGAATCGCTGTAAAACTCTCTCTCATTTCCCCTTTCCCTTTCCCCTGCTGCAGGAATTGCCAGGGACACGGGGGTGAAAGGGGACAGCCCTGGGATGTTTTTGGAGCTGGTTCAGACTGGAGGAAACCGTGCCAGGAAAATGTTGTTGAGCAAAAGGAGGTGGAGGGAAGCCGGGGAGCTCAGGGACACCAGACCTGCCCGGTCTGGCTGGGGCTGGAGCAAGGGAGGGTTTTGTGCTCAGCAGAGATTTCTCAGTTTATGAGGCAGGGAGTTAATTAACTCTTGCTTTGCTTGGAGTGAAATTGTAGCAGAAAAAAAAAACCTCTCCACCCTGCTTAGAGGGCTCAAAATCTGCTGCACTCCGTTGCACTTCTTAAAATTAAATTATTGCTTTTACCTGGCTGAGAGAAATGTCTGCCCCTGCTGGGGCTGCAGAGCTGACCTGAGGGATTTACAAGTGAGGGATGAGTGGAGGAATTGCATTTTCTGTTTGTTATTTAGCACAGAAGTACTTCTCAGGATTCATTTGTTCATATATGTTTTCCCACCCTTCAAATTATGATAATAATAGTAATAATAACAACAATAAAATGTATCTAGTAGTAAAAAACTCATCTAAGGATGAATGTTTTGTGTGAGGCTGAATGAAAAAGCCAAACATAAACCTGACCTGGAAAACAACAAATTCTCTTCCTTCCCACCTATCACATAAGGAGCTTGCCAGCTCTGTTATTCAGATTTTGGATTATAATGTGTTTATTTTGCCCAGATTTGGAATTTAACTAAACCTCTCTAAGATTCCTGATCTGGGAGCCACCAGGGTGTGAAGATGCCACGGTGAGCATCTTTCACCTGCTCACAAACGGGAGGCAAAGCAGATTAAAGGGAATAAATGATGCAGCACCAAGTGTGAGAATTGATTTGTGATGCTGCTACTTAAAAACCCATCCTGAGACTGGGGGAAGGTGCCTTTGTACCTTCCCTTGTTATTTATATTTGAGTTTGCAGCTGGATTTTATCATTTTCTTTGCACTTCTCCTGGTGATTAACCTGACCATTGCAGTGCTCCCTGAGTTTATGGGGTTAAAATTGTGTTCTTGCATCAGGTCCCACAACCTCCTGCCCTAATCAGGTGTCAACACAGGGCAGGGAGGTCCTGCTGCTGTTCCTTCCCTGTTTGTGCTGTCAGGCAGTGACCTGACCTGTCCTGGCAGCAATTCCCAGCCCTGCTGGCTCCAAAAACCCCAGGGGCAAGTGCAGGGTTCACTGTTCCCTGCCTCTGGCCTGGTGTCCTTCTGAAACTCTGGAAAGTTCCTTTTTGTCCACTAATGAAACTCTGGAACATTCCTTTTTGTCCATTTTCTGTTTGAAAGGAAATTCTGGAAATTTCCTTTCTGTTCATTTTTCTTTTGTAACTCTAGAAAGTTCCTTTCTGTTATTTTCCTTCTGTAACTCTAGAAAGTTCCTTTTTGTCCATTCTCCTTTTGTAACTCTGGAAAGTCCCTTTCTGTCCATGTTCCTTTTCTAACTCTGGAAACTTCCTTTTTGTCTGTTTTCCTTTTATAACTCTAGAAATTTCCTTTCTGTCCATTTTCCTTTTGCAGCTCTGGAAATTTCCTTTTGGTCCGTTTTCCTTCTGTAACTCTGTAAAGTTCCTTTTTGTCCATTTTCTTTTTCTAACTCTGGAAATTTCCTTTCTGTCTATGTTCTTTCTGTAACTCTGGAAATTTCCTTTCTGCCTCTTTTCCTTCTATAACTCTAGAAATTTCCTTTCTGTCCATGTTCCTTTTCTAACTCTGGAAAGTTCCTTTTTGTCTGTTTTCCTTCTATAACTCTAGAAATTTCCTTTTTCTCCATTTTCCTTTTGTAACTCTGGAAATTTCCTTTCTGTCCATTTTCCTTCTATAACTTTAGAAATTTCCTTTTTGTCCATGTTCCTTTTGCAGCCCTGGAAAGTTCCTTTCTGTCATTTTCCTTTTGTAACTCTGGAAATTTCCTTTTGGTCCATTTTCCTTTTGTAACACTGGAAAGTCCCTTTCTCTCCATTTTCCTTCTGTAACACTGGGAAGTTCCTTTCTGTCCAGCCTCCTTTAGCAACTCTGGAAAGTCTCTGAGATTTAGGAACACCCAATCTGCCTTTAGGCGTTCACTGGCTCTGCCCTTGTTGGAAATGATGTCAATATTCTGATTTCTTTGCAAAGCTCTGATCTGAGCTGTCTGCTCAGGCGTGGATGGGGTAAAACAGATGGCAAAGAACATTTTGTCATCTTGGGGAGATATTGGAGGGATTGAGGTACAGGCAGCAGAGCTCTGGAGCTCTCAGGGTGAATAAAAATCTCTCTCAGCCTTTGAAGAGAGCTGTGACAAAGAAATGTTTGAAACACAAAGGAGCTTCTATCGTCAATCCTTGTTAAAAACAAAACTGACCCTACAGGTACAAACTATTTCAGAAGCATTTGCTGGGTTGGAGGTGTTTGCTCCAGATAAATCAGCTGCCTTTGATTACTGTTTTTTAATTTTTTTTCTTTTTTTTTTTTTTTCCTTTTATTTGTTATTGATCTTCTAAGTGGCTTTTCCCCCCATTTATTATATTTCCTGATTTATTTCCCCCCATTTTACACTTCCTGATTTCCTGATAAAAACTGTTATATTTCCTGATATGGGAAATGTGAATTCCTCCCCATCACCTTTCCACAGAGAGGACGTGAGACACTCCTCTGGCAGCTCCCAGTTGCCATCATTTATTCCCTTTAATCTGCTTTGCCTCCCATTTGTGAGCAGGTGAAAGATGCTCACCGTGGCATCTTCCCACCCTGGTGGCTCCCAGATCAGGAATCTTAGAGAGGTTTAGTTAAATTCCAAATCTGGGCAGAATAAACACATTATAATCCAAATTCTGAATAATTGAGCTGGCAAGCTCCTTATGTGATAGGTGGGAAGGAAGAGAATTTGTTGTTTTCCAGGTCAGGTTTATGTTTGGCTTTTTCATTCAGCCTCACACAGAACATTCAGCTTTAGATGGGTTTTTTACAACTAGATACATTTTATTATTATTGTTACTACTATTATTATTATAATTTGAAGAGTGAGAAAACATATATGAATAAATGAATTGTCTATGCTAAATAACAAACAGAAAATGCAATCCCCCACTCATCTGTTCTGACAAGAGACAGAATTCCTTTGCTCTCCTCTCAGGAACATATGCTGGTGTTTAAATGGATGGATCCCATCTGGCTTCTAAGTTTTCTCCTCAAAATTTCCTTTTTCTGCTTCTGAGTTTTTTCCAGCTTGCATTGCTTTGCTTCTTCCTGTTTCTTCATTTGATTTTTCTTCGAGCAGAGCAGCCAAAGTTCCCTCTGAAGTTGCATTTCCCAGGGACTGAATGGTTTGTGGTATTTAAAAGAATTTTCCTGGAAAATTCAGCCATGAATCCAGATTATTTCCAGAGTCACAGCTGCAGCTCTGTCCCTTGGCCCTGAAATCTTGGGAAATCCCTTTTCCTGTGGCTCTGTGCTTTGGTCCTGCTGTGTTGGGAGATCCTGAGGACAGAACCTCCTGAATATGTTGAAAATGCAATTCCTCCACTCATCTCTCCTGACAGGAGACAGAATTCCTTTGCTCTCCTCTCAGGAACATATGTTGGTGTTTAAATGGATGGATCCCATCTGGCTTTTAAGTTTTCTCCTCAAAATTTCCTTTTTCTGCTTCTGAGTTTTTTCCAGCTTGCATTGCTTTGCTTCTTCCTGTTTCTTCATTTGATTTTTCTTCGAGCAGAGCAGCCAAAGTTCCCTCTGAAGTTGCATTTCCCAGGGACTGAATGGTTTGTGGTATTTAAAAGAATTTTCCTGGAAATACAACCATGGAGCCAGATTATTTCCAGAGTTACAGCTTCAGCTCTGTCCCTTGGCCCTGAAATCCTGGGAAATCCCTTTTCCTGTGGCTCTGTGTCCTGCTGTGTTGGGACATCCTGAGGACAGAACCTCCTGAATATGCTGGGATTTTATATTTATATATTTATATTTATACATATAATATTTATATATTTTTTCAGTTTTGGCAGCAAAATCTGTTGGTGCAGCCAGCAGTGCTGGGGTTTTATCCAGGTGACAACGGGAGGGGAAGGAAGAAAACCAGGAGCCAAACCCGTCCTGTCCCTGCCCAGGGATGTGTTTATGGGGTGACAACTGCCAGGAGCCAGAGCACAGCCCAGAAAAGCCTTTCTGTAAAAATTCTTTGTAGATTTGGTCTTCAGCCAGCAGGGAAAAACAGATTTTTACTCTAGAAATTATTTTGAAGAGCAGCCACTGAGGTTTTAATCTTGGATATTCCATAAAACATCTCCAGGGGTATTCCACAAAACGTTTTCAAGGGTGTTCCACAAAATCTCTCCAGACATCTTTCCTAAGGGTTGTTTCAAAAAAATATGGTTTTTTGTTTTTAGGAATAAATAATAGAAATAAATAATATATAAATAATAGACATAAATAATACATAATATAAATAAATAATGTAAATAAATAATATACAATATATCCCACTATATACTATATATTATAATATATATACTATATATATATAGTATACTATATACTATACACTATATATATATATTATAATATATAGTATATAATATATTACAATGTAATGTAATATACATAATATATACTATAATATAAAGTATATAATATATTACAATATAATATATTATATATTATATATTATATATTATATATTATATATTATATATATTGCTTTTCATCTCAGATATTCCACAAAACCTCTCCAGGCATCTGTCCCATGGGTTGTTTCAAGAAAAGATGGGGGTTTTTTTTGTTTTAGAAATAAATAATAGAAATAAATAATATAGAAATTATATAAATAAACTATCTATTATAATATACAGTATAAATAAATAATATGCAATATATTACACTATATTATATATTATAGCTGCTTCTTCTTCTCCTCCTCCTTCTTCTTCTTCTTCTTCTTCTTCTTATTATTATTATTATTATTATTGTTGTTATTGTTATTTTTTGTTTTAAAAATAAACCAAAAGCAGCTGCATTCTCTCCCAGCTCTGCCCAGCAAATTCTCCCCTCACTGAATTTCCTCTTCTCCTTTCCTCTTCCCGCCTCTGTTGGAACGGGAATTTTGGCCCAGACACAAGTGCTGGAAGTGAGGTCGTGTTGCAGCTTCTCCCCTATCTCTGCTATCATTGAACCAAGATAAAATAAATCAAAATAATTCAGTGCTGGCTGCTGGCGGGTGCCAAGGTGTGAAATGAGTCAGGCTGGCACCTGTGCCCTGCTCCGGGATTGCATCACGGCGATAAAAGCGCGTTTATCAGGGACTGGGCCCGCCCGCTGGTCACAGCTGCATTTTCTGCCGCTCTTCCTCCTCCCTTGTGTGATAAATAGGTATGATTCGTGCTGATAAAATTGAAACAATAAACAATATTGGTGCAGTAATTATATTAATTATTATATTAATTGGGAATAATAAAAATAGTTAAAAGTGGTAATGCCAAAAAAGAGAGGGAGAGGAGGGGCTCCACCCCCCCTCCCGGTAGATGTTCACAAGGACAGGAGGAAAGAAGCTGAAGATATAATTGCTAAAAATGAGTAAAAAGGAAGCAAAACCTGGTTGGGTCCCAGAAAATGCTAATTATAAGGGATTTATTACTTTGATATGTAGATATAGTGATACGTTAGTTTTGGCTTACATTGTACTGGCTCGGTGCGCATGTGTAACCCAAAGGTGAATTAAAGGACACTGAGGAAGACTACGAAACCTTCATCAGACGACCCCCAAAAGACTTGTGCGACCACCAAACCGAGTGGTGGAGCCTGCACGGTAAAGTTAATAATGAGGGCAGAGATAGAAATATGACAAACTAAAAATAGGAGGAGATGGTGTTAACCCATGGCAGATAAGGGGGGAATTTTTATTTGGCAAGCTCGTACGTGAGGTGGCAAGGGTCCCAGAACCCTGCACTGTTGTCGGTGGTCACAGGGATTTGTTGATGGATGGAAGAGACAGGATCTTGATTCCATGATCAGAAGGCTTGATTTATTATGTTATGATATATATACAGAATAATAACTATACTACATAGAGATAGAAAGGAAAGGATCTTCTTCAGCAGCTGGCTAAGCTAAGAGAGAGAGATAGAAAGAATGAATAACCAAGGTCTGTGTCTGGCAGAGAGCGAGAGCAGCTCCACTGTGAGCGGCCAGCAGACCCAAACATCCACAGGGGACCAACCACGGGTGGACCTGTTGCATTCCACAGCAGCAGATAATAATTGTTTACATTTGCTGCTGAGCCTCTGAGCTCTAGAAGGGAAAATCCTACAGAAAGGATTTTTCACAAAGAATGTCTGCGACACTGAACTCTGCACCCCGCGGTTATTTTTGCTTATGCGCTATTATTTGAACCAAATTATCCCTTATTTATATCTTTTCTAAACTATTTAATTAAAATAGCTGCTATCTCAAATATTGTTTGGTTTTTTTTTTATGAAGGGATAATTGGGCAAACATAACACTTGGCAATTCCTCTTCCTCGTGTCTCTCTGGGAAAAGCGCTGATACCCGCGATAATTAATGCTCGCGGTAATTAATGCCCAGCCAGGCATTGAGGTGAGGGAAGGAAGGTCACAACATGCAAAGCGTCTCCTAGCAGGGAAGGGAACAGCTTTTGGTTGGAAATTTACCTTTAAAATTTCGATTTTATCTAAATTTAAATTAATGACATTTTGGGTTTTATTTAAAATTTAGGTTTATGGGAACAGCTTTAGGTTGGAAATTTCACTTTAAAATTTCGATTTTATCTACATTTAAATTAATGAAATTTTAGGTTTTATTTAAAATTTAGGTTTATGGGAACAACTTTAGGTTGGAAATTTAACTTTAAAATTTCGATTTTATCTCAATTTAAATTACATTTTAGATTTTAGATCTTATATAAAATTTAGGTTTATGGGAACAGTTTTAGGTTGGAAATTTAACTTTAAAATTTCAATTTTATCTAAATTTAAATTAATTACATTTTAGATCTTATTTAAAATTTAGGTTTATGGGAACTGCTTTAGATTGGAAATTTAACTTTAAAATTTCGATTTTATCTAAATTTAAATTTATTAAATTTTTAGATTTTATTTTAAGTTCCATAAATTTAAAGTTCGGTTCATGGGAACAGCTTTAGATTGGGAAACATTCCTCATTTTCCCTTCCCTTGATTTTTCACTCTCTTTGCTGAAACAAGAGTTCTCCTTCTGCCCCATTTCTTTTGTAAAACTTGTCTAAACTTGTATTTAAAAGTGAAAAAGCAACATAATTTTTTTGGGTTATTTTTGCTTTAAAATTTGGAAATAATTTGTCTAAACAAGAAGTGGGACCTCCTGGTTCTTGCTGAAGGGACCTTTTGAAAAGAACTTTACCTGTACCTAACTAATTCTAAATTCTAATATCTATTTTGCACCTTTGGGAAGTGAGAACTGAATTTGGGGTCTCAAGGTGTTCCAATCTGGTTGTGGCTTTGTCACATTCATATTTTGTGGAAAAATCCCTTTGCCCAGGATTTCTCTCCTGGGAAGCTGAGAAGCCTCAGAGAAAAAGGAAAACAATAAATATCTCATTTGCTTCTCCTGTGCTTTGCTGCTTTGGAATGTGTTTGGAGATTGTTTACCCACAGGTGATTGTTCCATTGGTTTCATGTGAATTGTTTTTACTTATTGGCCAGTTAGAGCCCAGTCAAGACTCTGGAGGAGAGTCAGGAGTTTTTCTTTAGTATTTTTTAGCCTTCTGTCTGTATTCTTTCTGTATCCTTTAGTGTAGTTTAGTATAGTATTCTTTATATAATAGATATATATATATTATATAAATAATATATATATATTATATATAATATATAATATATAGTATTCTAAAATAATATAAATAATAAAATAATAAATTAGACTTTTAAGAACATGGAGTCAGATTCATCATTTCCTTCCTTTGTTGGGGGACTCAGAAAATACAACATGGTTTGATTTTCAAGACAGCTTTATCAGAATAAGTCAAGTGTTTGGTCTGTTAATGGGGTAAAAAAGCAGGGCTGCACTTCTTTCCTCTGTGACCCCATTCCACTCAGATTCTCTCAGTATTTATTAAAAAAAATAAGACAGAGAACAGTTTTCTGGAAAAAAAAAATGTTTTATTATGAAATTATTCCTATACAGCACAATTACCCGTGGCAAGGTAAAACAGATCTTGGTGTGCACTCACTTGGAATTCAGTTCTACCAGCACAAAAATCAACAAACAACTCCTTCAGTGCAAATTAATGCCTTGGATTGTGGGGAATTCCTGTCTTTGTTTTCCTCTCAGAGTTCTCTCCAGCTCCATCTTTGAACGAGGGAAAATCGTAGTAGTTACAAAAATAGGTAGCATTTCAATTTCTAGGCTTTACAGTACAGTGGGAGGTAATTTCTCAGCCTCTAAAGTCCTTTTTTCTTCATTGAATCCATGAAATCTCTGCACCCCAGCACGGGGTGGATCCACGCTTGATATTGCACAGACAGGACTTGAAAGCAGCAGAGGCTGGGCCAGGTGGGGAAGGAGCTCTCCTGTGTCAGACTCTTCAGTAATACATGTTCTTGTCCCACCAACCTGCAGGAGAAGGGAGGGGATATTAAAAATAATAATTAAAAATTATTGAAAATAATATTAAAATAATGATAATTATATGATTATGTATAATTCTATGATTTATATATAAATATACATTTATTTTTATGCAATAAATACATTTTTATATATTTATATTGAAATAAATACATATATTTATTTAATAAAATGTAATATCTAATATAAAAAAATTCTAATTTATAATTATATATTATTTATTATTATAATTATATATTGTAATAATAATTATAATACATAATTATATATAATATAATAATCATATATATTTATTATTTCTATTATTTTAAATACATTTTTATATGTTATGTATATAATGAATAAATTTTTATATACATAAATATTACATATTATATATCATACTATATAATTATATTATACATAGTTATATATAATTATATAATATTAAATATAATATTAATATATAATTTTAAATATTTAAAATAATAATATAATATTATATAATTATAATATTAGATTATATATTATTAAATAACAATATAATATTATATAATTATAATATTAAAATTATATAATGTTAAATATATAATATTAAAAATAATCATATAATGTTATATTATTATAATATTAAATTATATAGTATTAAATAATAATATAATATTATTATATTATAATATTAAATTATATAGTATTAAATTATAATATAATATTAAATAATTATAATATTGAATTATATAGTATTAAAAATAATAATTTAAAAATCGGTTATTTTTCCTCAAAAAGGAAACGTGATCATTGGATTAAAATGTTTCATTTTTCAGCAGTCACCTGCAAGTGACAACTGAGGTGGGGTGGGAGTGAAAGGGTGGGGAAAGACACATGAAATTAAAATATTCAATTAAAATTCAATTAGAGGAGTGCACTCACTTCCTGGGTGTCTCCTGATGAGCAGCTTCCGGATTTCATCGTAGACCCAGATCAGGATGGCAAAAGGCACAGCCACAAACCAGTACTGGAACCTGGCAGTGGGGACAGGATCTCACTCAGAACCACCTGAGAACAGCTCAGCCCCAGTTCTGGGCTCTCCGTGCTCTTCAATGTCACCAAAACAAATCTGCCCCCCTTGGGCCTCTTTCCTTATTCCTAATTAATCTCCCAAATTGATGATGAGCATGTAAAGCCTCCCAGTCTTAAGTGGTTCCTGGATTAATTAATTTCGGTTCCTATTCTGAAGGAAATTTTGCCTGGTGTTATCACAGCGATAAATCACCTGGCTGATCTATTTAAAATAAAAGATAAATGCTGGCTGTGCTCATCAAAACCTTGGAGATGCTGGAAGAAATATTTAAATGTTGGTTTTGCATAGGTGGCTGCTGATCTATTTAAAATAATAGATAAATGCTGGCTGTGCTCATCAAAACCTTGGAGATGCTGGAAGAAATATTTAAATGTTGGTTTTGCACAGGTGGCTTTTGGGATCCTCAGTAGGAAATGCAGTAGGAGAATGTGGAAATTATGGCAATAATGGCATTTTTGGCCAAGAAATGGTGATGAATATATGAATTTTTAAAAATATTTTTCCTGCAGTGGTGCAGAATTCTGTTCTATGCCCACAAGGAGGGCAGGGGAAGCTCAGAGCTCACCTGAGTGGAGTGAAGTTCAGGGCTGTAACGTGTCCAAGGCCATAGGTGAGAATCAAAGCAATTCCTATCTGGGAAAATATCCCCACCCAGATGACTTTGTTCCTGCAGGAAAAACAGAGAGGAAGAGTTAACCCCTGTGAGAGTTAAGTTAACCCCAGAGTTAACCCCCTGTGAGAGTTAAACTAACCCGAGTTAAACCCTTATGAGAAAGTTAATCCAGAGTTAACCCCCAGTGAGAGAGTTAAACTAACCCCAGAGTTAAACCCCTGTGAGAGAGTTAATCCAGACTTAACCCCTAGTGAGAGAGTCGAGTTAATCCAGAGTTAAACCCCTGTGAGAGAGTTGAGTTAAACCCTTGTGAGAGTTAAATTAACCCCAGAGTTAAACCCCTGTGAGAGAGTTAAACAAATCCCAGAGTTAAACTCTTATGAGAGACTTAACCTCCTGTGAGAGTTAAATTAACCCCAGAGTTAACCCCTGTGACAGAGCAGAGTTAACCCTCTGTGAGAGGGTTAAACTAACCCCAGAATTAAACCCCTGTGAGAGAGTTAACTCCAGACTTAAACCCCTGTGACAGAGTTGAGCTAACCCTCTGTGAGAGAGTTAAATTAACCCCAGAGTTAACCCTTTGTGAGAGAGTTAAATAAACCCCAGTTAACCCTCTGTGAGAGTTAAATTAATCCCAGAGTTAACCCCCATGACAGAGTTGAGTTAACCCCCTGTGAGAGGATTGAATTAACCCCAGAGTTAACCCTCTGTGAGAGGGTTAATCCCAGAGTTTAACCCCGGTGAGAGACTTAAACTAACCCCAGAGTTAAGCACCTGTGACAGAGTTAAACTAACCCTAGAGTTAAACCCCTGTGAGAGGGTTAAACTAACCCCAGAGTTAACCTTTTGTGAGGGAGTTAAACTAACCCCAGAGTTAAACCCGTGAAAGAGTTAAACTAATCCCAGAGTTAACCCCTGTGAGAGGGTTGAGTTAATCCCAGAGTTAACCCCTGTGAGAGAGTTGAATTAACCCCCTGTGACAGAGTTGAGTTAACCCCTGTGAGAGGGTTGAGTTAACCCCAGAGTTAACCCCTGTGAGAGGGTTGAATTAACCCCCTGTGACAGAGTTGAGTTAACCCCCTGTGAGAGGGTTAAACTAACCCCAGAGTTAACCCCGTGTGTGCCAGCAAGACCCCTCTGGATCCCTGCAATCCTGCTCCAGGTGAGCTCTGCGGGCACAGGGCTGCGCTGGGCACCTCTGTCCCGTACCCCAGGTGCTCCTGCCTGTCCTGGCAGCATTCCCAGCCCAAATCCAGCTGTGGGAGACACCCAGCAGCATTTCCTCAAGGCTGCTGCTGCTCTGGGAATGTGCTCAGGGTGACTCAGGTGTTAATGCAAGGAGGAAGCACACACATAGGTGTAGGCCCAGTAGCTGCAGATAAAGGATGGAAAATAAATTGCTCTGCTATCAGAAAGCCCGGGAGGCAATGCCAGCTCTGCTGCTGGCCTCTGGCCCAGCTGATATTTGGAATTCTCCTGGGATTGGAGGTTTGCAGAGGGCGGCCAGCACTGTCTGGGGGAGTTTGGCCAGCTGGTATCTCCCTTCCCAGAGCCTCAAGTTATCTCAGGGAAGTCCAGACTTGCTATCTCTTGATAAGGAGTTCAGAAAGTAATCTGGAAGAGAAACTCCCTTTTTTTTTTTCTAGTAAACATTTTAATGAATGGAAAGTTGGTTTTAAGCTGGTGCATTTTCAGAATAACCAGCACAATGTCTTTAAAGAAAATCCCTACCCTGAAGCAGAAAAGAGGCTGAGGGGAGGTGTAATAAAATATTTGCCCGAGATTTGTGATTGTTTAAGGCCAGGCTTAATCTTTGTGCAAAGACTGAAAGTGAGAGGGCCGAATCACTGAGCTCACCTGCTTCTGAAGGGAGCAGGAGGCTAACTTGAGCTGCAGGCTTAGATTAGATAGGAAAACAATCCTTCCCTCAGAGGGAAATTCTTCCCAGTGAGGCCCTGGCACAAGTGCCTAGGGAAGCTGTGGCTGCCCCTGATCCCTGGCAGTGCCCAAGGCCAGGCTGGAGCAGCCTGGGATGGTGGAAGGTGGGATGAGATGAGCTTTAAGTCTCTTCCAACCCAAACCATCCTGGGATTGTGGGTCTGCTAAACTCACCTGAAGAGGCCCTGGCGGAAAATGGAATTTCTGCGGGTTTTCCTGATGATCAGATCAGCCACCTGCTGGATGGTGATGCTGACAAAGAAGGCTGTGTAGCCATTCCACTGCAGGTACATGCGCTGGTAGTGGGTCTGCAGAGCCAAAGAAACACCAAAACCTCCTTAATTCACACCAAAACCTCCTCAATTCACACCAAAACCTCCTTAATTCACACCCTCCCACCTCCCCCGGGCTCCTGCAAACCCCCATGGGAGGCTTCATGGTGTGAATGCAGGGTTCCTCCAGATTTAAATGCTCAGATTTGGGCCCAGCTTTATTCCAGGGCTGAGTCACGAGGCTGCAGCAGGAGCTGGGGGTGAGGGCTGTTTGTGTGGATTTATCAATGCCTGCTGTGCCTTGTGATTCTGCAGGGAGAGGGAGAGGGGAAGGCTGCAGAGGGCTGGGCAGAGGTGCTGGGAGAGGATGATGAGGATGGATTTTGGGGGGTTTAAACATCCAGACCAGAGAGGAAGGTGCAAGGGGCTGGGAGAGGATGGTGAGGATTGATTGTGAGGGGCTGTAACATCCAGATCAGAGAGGAAGATGCACCTGCAGGTGCTGGGAGAGGATGATGAGGATTGATTATGAGGGATGATGAGGATTGATTTTGAGGGGTTTAACCATGCAGAGCAGAGAGGAAGGTGCAAGGGGCTGGGAGAGGATGATGAGGGTTGATTTTGAGGGTTTAAACATTCAGACCAGAGCAGAAGGTGCAAGGGGCTGTGAGAGGATGATGAGCATTGATTTCGAGGGATGATGAGGGTTGGTTTTGGGGAGTTTAACCATCCAGACCAGAGAGGAAGGTGCACCTGCAGGGGCTGTGAGTGAGAAGGTGGCAAACTGTTGAAGAATGAATGAAAGAGCAGAGGCTGAATGAGGGAGCTGTGTGGCAGGAAGCCCTGAAGAGTCTCTCCTGCAGGAACATCAGCTGAAAACCAATTCTCTTTGCATTTAACCCTCATTTGCATTCCCTAACCCTTTATTTTGGGGGAATTTTTAAGCAAGCAGGTGGGCAGGGAATTTCCAGCGTGGGATTTTCTGGGTGGATTCCTAATAATTAATCCCTATTAATAATTAATTCCTATTACTAATTAATTCCTAATAATTAATTCCTATCCATTCATTCCTATTAATTGCAAAGGGAATTTCCAGGGCTGCTTTACCCATTGCTGTCCGTAGGAATCCTCAAAGTCGTTGATGGCATTGTTCTCCCAGTTCACCCTCACTCCCAGCAGCGTGGAGGGCAGGAACCCCTGCTCAGCATAGACCGTGAAATAGGTGACAAAAGCCCCGACCGACTGCATGATTCCTGCAGAAACAAAGGGGCAGGAATGAGGGAAAACCGAAATTAAGGAGCACTGGGGGAAGTGCTGGATGAATGAAACATGCTGAAGGTAGTTTGAGAGTTTTGGTGCTGTGGATTTCTCGTCCTCTGTAGTTAAAACCTCATTTTATTGCTGAATAATGAGCAACAGGAGGGGGCTGCTGGGTTTGCAGAGGAAGGGGTTGAGTTCCAGCTCCTAAATTTATATATTTTTTTAAATTAATCATCTTGATCTTGCTTTGCTGACATAAGAGAGAGAGTTTGGGAGGCCGACCCACCAATCTGCAGGTAGGAGTAAATTTCTATTTTTTAAAATAAATCAGCTTGATCTTGCTTTGCTGACACAAGTCAGAGTTTGGGAGGCCGACCCACCAATCTGCAGGTAGGAGTAAATTTATATTTTTTTAAATAAATCAGCTTGATCTTGCTTTGCTGACACAAGTCAGAGTTTGGGAGGCCAACCCACCAATCTGCAGGTAGGAGTAAATTTATATTTTTTAAAATAAATCAGCTTGATCTTGCTTTGCTGGCACAAGTCAGAGTTTGGGAGGCCAACCCACCAATCTGCAGGTAGGAGTACACAGCAGGAGTACACAGGGGTTTGCAGAGGAAGGGGTTGAGTTTCAGCCCCCAAATTTATTTTTTTTTTTGAACGAATCAGCTTGATCTTGCTTTGATGACACAAGAAAGAGAGCTTGGGAGGCCAACCCACCAATCTGCAGGTAGGAGTAAATTTATATTTTTTAAAATGAATCAGCTTGATCTTGCTTTGCTGACATAAGAGAGAGCTTGGGAGGCCAACCCACCAATCTGCAGGTAGAAGTAAATTTATATTTTTTTTTAATTAATCAATTTGATCTTGCTTTGCTGACACAAGAGAGAGAGTTTGGGAGGCCAACCCACCAATCTGCAGGTAGGAGTAAATCTATATTTTTTAAAATGAATCAGCTTGATCTTGCTTTGCTGGCACAAGTCAGAGTTTGGGAGGCCCACGCACCGATCTGCAGGTAGGAGTAAATTTATATTTTTTTTAATGAATCAGCTTGATCTTGCTTTGCTGACACAAGTCAGAGCTTGGGAGGCCAATGCACCGATCTGCAGGTACAAGTAAATTTATATTTTTAAAAATGAATCAGCTTGATCTTGCTTTGCTGACACAAGAGAAAGAGTTTGGAAGGCCAACCCACCAATCTGCAGGTAGGAGTACACAGCAGGAGTACACAGGGGTTTGCAGAGGAAGGGGTTGAGTTTCAGCTCCCAAATTTATATTTTTTAAAATGAATCAGCTTGATCTTGCTTTGCTGGCACAAGTCAGAGCTTGGGAGGCCCACGCACCGATCTGCAGGTAGGAGTAGACAGCCAGCTGCTGGTTCACCAGCCGGTCCCTCCTCTTGTTGCGGGGTCTCCTGTTCATGATGTCACTCTCAGCTTTCTCATACGCCAGAGCCACCGAGGGGATCTGCAAGAGAAACAAACCCTCAGGGGCTGGGGGGAAGAATTTGCCTGATTTTCCGGGGTTTAGCAGCAATTTGTAGTTCCCAAGTGGTTCTGCTGAATGTTGGCAGAACAGAGAGGAGGATCTGTGTGGATCCCTAATAATTAATTAATTCCTATTAATTCATTCCTATTAATTGTAAAGGGTTTGGGGGAAATCTGAAATATGCATGGATCTGGTGATCAATACAAAATGCTAGAGGAGGTTAACAATAATTGAACATTAATTTAAAATTAAAGGGTCTTCAATGTCCCTTGGGCTGGGCTGGATAGAATGTCAGGTGTAACTGCAGAAATGCCTCTGATCTCTTGATTAAAACACAATATATTATTTTGTTATATATATTATTATATATATTGTTAAAGATATTGTTATATATATATATATTTAAAGATATTGTTATATATATATTTATATATTAGTATTTATTATATATATTATTATATTATGTAATTATTTTATTATTATTATACATAATTGTTACATATATTTTTATATTACTATATATTATATAAATTATTATATTATATAATTGTATTCTATAATTATTATTATACATAATTGTTATATATATTTATATATTAGTGTATATTATATAAATTATTATATTCTATAATTATATTCTATAATCATTTTATTATTATTATACATAATTGTTATATATATTTATATATTAGTATATACTATATAAATTATTATATTATATCATTATATTCTATAATTATTTTATTATTATTATACATAATTGTTATATGTATTTATATATTAGTGTATATTATATAAATTATTATATTATATAATTATATTCTATAATTATTTTATTGTTATTATAAATAATTGTTATATGTATTTATATATTAGTATATATTATATAAATTATTATATTCTATAATTATATTCCATAATTATTATTTTATTATTATTATTATACATAATTGTTTACTGCTGATTTTAGCCTGCATCAGTTGTCTTTGCTTTCTGCTCCCTCCCTGCAGGTTGTTGTTGTTTTCTACTCTTCTTTCTCTCTACCTGGCTGCTTTTAACCCCTTTTTTCACTGCCTGTAGGATAAATCCCCTGTTCAGGATGTGCCTCCACCCCCAGCCCCAGCCCCTGGCAGGATATCCCAGCAGGAAAGGCCTTGGGAGCTCCCAACTCACAATGTCCGTGCCCAGGTCGATGAAGAGGATGGTGATGGTGCCAATGGGCATGGGGATGCTGGCAATGATGTAGATGAGGAAGGGGCAGAGCTCAGCAATGTTCTTGGTCAGGGTGTAGGCAATGGTTTTCTTCAGGTTGTCAAAGATCAGGCGGCCTGGGGGAAGAGAAAATTCTTCTGTCAAAGGGAATTTTATCAGCAAAAAAAGTCCAATTTAACTAAATGAGGTGGAAACATTTACTGCTTATTTCTACTTTCCTCATGTGCTTCATCATGCATTTGGTAATTTGGTTTTGTTGGGGTTTTTAAGCTCCCCTCCCTTAGAGGCTTCTGAAAAGTCAAGTGTAATAAAACATTTCTTTTGAGGAGGCAGTTTGAGGGGAAAAGCCTCATTCCCCAAAATGCTGTGGTTGTGATGGAAACCACAAGCTCTTTACAGGGAAAGAAGAGTGGGTTGAGTGCTCCTGTCTTAGGTGGAGCTCAGTGAAGGTGATGTGTGAGAAAATAATGGAGGGAAAAGGTGGAGAAAATGATTTCTATCTTTGTGAGGCTTCAGAGTGCATTGGAACAGGTCAGGAAGTGCTTTTATCTGAAGCCTAATCAAACAGAGACAGCAAATCTTTATTATGTGTGAGGAGGGAGATTATTTCCTTATTCTCTGATTGTCATATGCAGACATGGAATTAATTCCCAGCTTTCCCAAATAACAAATTCACAATTCCAGAAAGAGAAGAGAGGAAGATCAGGAGGCCCTGCCAGCTGTTTCCAGCTCTAAAAGTGGGAAACAACATTATCCTTACCTTCCTCCACTCCTGTGACAATGGAAGCAAAGTTATCATCCAGCAGGACCATATCAGCTGCATTTTTGGCTGCATCAGAGCCAGCAATGCCCATAGCAATCCCAATATCTGCTTTTTTTAGGGCAGGAGAGTCGTTGACTCCATCTCCAGTCACGGCAACCACGGCTCCCTGGAACACACAAAAGCATCCAGATGTGGGTTTGGGAGGAGAGGGTGGATCCTGCCAGCATCAATCCTTACATTTCTAACAGAAAAATGAATTTCTAATAGAAAAATGCTGATAGGAAGTTCTGAATCCTCTCTGTACCCACATCAAACACAGCCAGGGGTCAGGAGGGTGGTGGGCAGGGTGGGGAGAGCAAGCTCAGGGTTTTGTGTGGTTCCCTTTACAGTAGAGACCTGGAAAATTCAGGGATGTGATTCACTGCATCTAAAGAGTGGACATCTCAATTAGATGCATTTCAAATGCAATTAATCTGATAGTTGGGCATAAAGAGGATTTAAGATTTGGATGTCTGCTCTATGTGCGTGGTCCATCCCTGTCTGAGCAGAGCTGGGTTCACCTCTGACATGTGGGGGAGGTTTGATTAACACAAAATGCCCTGGATTTTTTAATGAAGTGCTACAGAAACAGCCAGGCTTCATCTGATTCATAAATTATGTAACTGTTGAGTTAGAGCCCGTCCTCATCCTATCCCAACAGCTTCTGACCATCCTCACTCTGTGCTGGAATTTCTCCACTAATCCAAAAGATGGAAAACTCTGATTATCCAACTCAGCTTCTTTGTTATCATCCTGAACATCTCCTGCAGCCCCAGGCTCTGCTCTGGCTGATGCAGAAGTTTCTGGCTTGGTTCAAGGCAGGGTGCTCAGAGTGGGGACAAAGCCAGGCAAACTGATTAATAAAATGCTGAATTTCCTGTCCCTGGGGGGATTGAGCACACTGCCACTACCTATAAATAATGCCATGTACAGAAAGGCTTAGAAGCTCTAAGTGCTAAACATAGCTGGAGTCTGGCTGGGGGAGGGTGTTCCTTTTCATCCCTAAAGAGCCAAATCTGCCAGGAGTGTGGGAGACTGAGCAGGGCAGAACACGTTTACCCACCGTGTGCCTAACAGAGACCATTCAAAAAATGAAAACCACATCAAATTGAAAAGTTTTATCTCTTTTTTTTTACTCTCTGGAGAGCCCTCCAGGCTTAAACTCAAAGAGCTGATAAAATGCTGATTGGGAAGATCAGTGCTGGCACGGCTACAAAAATAAAATAATATCTTGTAACATCTTCTTTTCTACAAAGTCCAGGCACAGCACTAGTGTTGCTTTAATTCACAAAATCCACTTGGAAGATGTCATTTTTGAGTGGAGAGTCTTTTGATGGCAATTTTCATCTTTTACAGAGCTCTGTGATTTTTTTTTTTCCTCCTGCGCTGGCTGCACTCCAGGCTGCTTTACATAATATTGCCCATGGATGGGACAAAGTGTCTTTAAATCCTGCTGCCTGATTTACAGCCCTGGGAAGTAACACAGATAAGAGCTGGTGGTACATTGCAGCCCTGGGAAGTAACACAGATAAGAGCTGGTGGCACATAAATCACGCTCTGGCATTCTGTGGGGTTCATACCTCAGAATCACAAATAATCTAGGCTGGAAAAGAGCTGTGAGTTCACCTGCTCACCCAGCACTGCCACTAACCAGTTCCACTCCCAAACATTCCTGTGGGCAGCAGGACATGGCTCTGAGCAGCCACAAGAGATAAGAGGAGAGGATGTGGCAGCAGCGTTGCTTTTATCTGGGTTTAAAGAATTTCCAAGGGAATTCTCCTTCCCAGCCAGGGCACAGGAGGCTTTTTGTGCTTCTCAGAGTGCCAGGGACAATCCAGGCTCTGGCTACAGCTGCAAACCCAGGGAAAGCTCCTTTTGTCACCGGGAGCTGTGTCTGCAGCAGGAATTGGAGCGGCTTGGAGCGAGCCCAGGCAGCGTTCGCGGCAAGCTGTTAGATAATGTTCTGGCACAGGGGAAAGACCACAAACAGAGCTTGGGGAGCACTGGGAATTGGCTCCCAGCCTTCAAACCCTGCTCTGCGTGTGTGTGACCTTTGGCAGGCCTGCCTCACCTGCCTCTGGCAGCCCTCCACGATGATCAGCTTCTGCTGGGGCGACGTGCGCGCGAAGACGATCTCGGCGTGCTCGCGCAGGATCGCGTCCAGCTGCTCCGAGCTCATGTCCTTCAGCTCCATCCCGTTCACCACGGCTGCCGTGGCTTCCCTGCAAGAGCCACAGGCAGGGCAGGGTGAATTTTCGGGTAGGAAGGGTGGAAATGGTGCAGCTGGATGGCGGGGAAGCGGCAAATTGAGTTAATTGCAGGGGAGTTTGTTGGCAATCTGCAGGAGTTGAATGAAAGGCGCTGCAGAAATCCAGAGTGGGTCACAGTCACTTCTGGATACAGAGGGGTCTCATTGAAGCTTCAGAAAATGTATTTTAAAGAGGCCTCTCACTGGGAGGAGCAGAGGAAGACATCACTTCTGCAAAGAGATTTTATCCTTCCCTTGTGATGCTATTTTTTCCCCATTTAAGGGGTGAAGGAGGAATTTGGGCTGATGGTCCAAACTGGGTCGTGTGATGCTGAATTTTGCTCTGTGTGTGTGTGTGTTTAGTCAAACAGGCAGTGACAGTGACTTCCACATGATGTGCAGAGAATAATTCACCAGATTTTCTTCATGGGCAGCAGAGATGAAAACCACCAAATGGACACATTTAGGTGGAGATGACTCAAGAGTGGGAATGTGTCATAAAAAAAGCAGAAAGCAGCGGGGATGTAGAATAAAAGCACCGTGGAGGGAGCAGGGAAATGAAGCCCTGGGTGCTGCCCAGGCTCTGCTGGCTCTCACCTCCTGTTGACCTGCTCCACGGGGATGTTGAGGCGCTTGGCAATGTCCTCCACGGTCTCGCTGGTGGCTGAAATGATGCCCACGCTCTTGGCGATGGCCTTGGCCGTGATGGGATGGTCGCCAGTGACCATAATGACCTGAGCAAGGGACAAGTGAGTGCCAAATGGCCAAAGGTGGAGGGACATAAGGGGGAATGTCAGGTTTTGAGGAGCAGGAAGCACTCTGGGATCAGAGCAGCGCTGTGTGCACAGCAGAGGGAGATTAGGGGTGGTAATTGCCCAGCTCTGTATCAACATCTGGGCTCTGCCTCTCTTCCTGAGGCTGCTTTATCAGGGCTCTGGAGGAAGAACTCGTCACAGGCAGCCAGATTAGAATAATGCAGAATAAAGGAGCCCTTATATAAGGATCTATATTAGGTATGTTCAGTGGGGAGGGTTTGTTAGGATATTGCATCTTAAAATGGATCCTTGTGACTGAGGTGTCCTGACAGATAAGGCACAGCCTTTTCTTGCTTTTCTGAAAGAAAAATTGCCAGATCTTCAGGCTACAGAAAATTTCATCAGGGTTGGGGTTTGGGATTCATCTCATCTGAGATCTGTAATTCCAAATAAGATTTTCCTTGATTTAGATAGATTTCAGCTCTGCTTAGGGCTGAAAGTTTACTTGTGGGTCCCAGGGAGTGAAATTAGGGGAATTACTGCTTCAGGTTCCACTTGAATAGTGTTAAGATTGGTGATTCCTCTGGGTAAATGTTCAAAGCAGTGTCCTGATGCCTTCTCTAGAATTGTTTCTATCAATCACCTTACTCTGTTTCCAAGCAAGTAATTCCAGCTGGGTTCTGCATTCTAGAAATGGATCTGATGAGAGAGTATCTGAGCTTTTGCAAATTTGGATTTCCAGGTTTGAGGGTTTTGTGCAACTCCTTTAGTCTGATTCCCACTTAAATAAAAATGTTTTGTCTCTCAGGACTTTCTAAATTGAAATTATACAATGGCCTTAAATAAGGTTAAGACTTTTGGTAGCTGTTGCTAGAAAGATAATTAGTGGCGATGTGGTGGAAAATCTTAAATTTTAAACACTTTAAATAATACCTAAAATGATCATAATGAGTCTTCCTGTAGTGAACCCACTGTGTTTTTCTCAGTAAAATCCTCACCTTGATGCCAGCACTGCGGCACTTGGAGACAGCGTCGGGCACCGTGGAACGAGGAGGGTCAATCATGGACAGCAGCCCCACAAAGCACAGGTTGGAGGTTGGGAAGTTCATGGAATCTGTGTCAAACTGGAAGGTCTCTGGAAACTCGTTCTCAGGCAGGTACAAGTGGCAGAAACCTGAAAAGGTATTTGGGTTGGTGAGATGGGCAGGAAAATGTGGGAGAAAGAGGAGAGGCTTTGCTCTTGCCCATGGGACTCCAGCATTTAACCATTTTTCCAGGTATGCTGGATGTGCCAAGACTTTAAACCCCATTTCACAGGTTTTACAGCTGGACTTTACCCCATTTTCATGTTTTACCCCGTTTTCCCAGGCACTCACCCAGCACTCTCTCCCCCATGCCCCCCAGCTCCATGTAGGCTGTCTGGAAAGCTTCTGCCTTCTCGCTGTCCAGAGGCTCCTCCTTGCCATTGATCATGATGGTGCTGCACCTCTCCAAAATCCTCTCTGGGGCCCCTTTCATCACCAGCAGGAAGCGTTTGTCCTGGGGGTCGTCGGTCTCGTGGATGGAGAGCTGTGCCACAAACAGGAGAGGGGTTGGGAGAGCTCAAATTGTCCTCATTTCCTTCTAGTTTCCCATGGGATTAATGTTCTTTTCCATGAAGAAATCATGAACCCCATCAAGTGGAATGAGCTGTATTTATTATAATTTGAATTTCCTCAGTTGTTGAATCACCCCATTAAGGCTTCCAGGTCACCCATTGCTGTATCAGGCCCAGTGATAGAAACAATCTGGCACAATTTCCAGAAAAAATGAAACACACCTGGAATTTGTTGGTAGAGTTGAAAGGGATTTCAGCCACTTTCCTGTTCTGTGCTCTAATGCTCATCACATCCCCCAGAATGACCTCAGAGAATTTCAGCAGAGCTGTCTCAGAGGCATCTCCAACCACGACCCTCTGTGGGCACAAAGGAAGAAAACATTTTACTTTTACATTTCCACAATTCCATGGCATGCTGCACACTTCAGCATGGAATCTCCAAGGAAGATCTCCAATCTTCAATTCAACAAGGAATCTCCATTTTTATGTTCAAGTTATCCTGGAAAAAAATATTAAAGTAGAATTTGGGGGTGTCTGCTTTTCTCTTGGAGTTAGAACTGAGCCACAGCAAACTGTAAAGTAGATTTGGGGTCACACTCAGGGCACTACAGGTGAGCTGAGGCACAAACCCAAATTAATTTGAGGATGGCGTTGATGAGTAAACAGCAGGTTTGTCCTGGTAGCCCAGTCAGTAGAATTTACTACCTTCAAGCAGTCATGTGGAAAGACATCAATTAAGGCATGTTTACCTTTGCTATAATAAATTAACAGTGCAGTAATTGCTGTTCCTGATACTTGTCTTGCCTTTTTCCTGGCAGGCACAGTTGGGTTTGGACAATGCACAGGAGTTCTTGGGGCTGTCCTGTGCAGGGCCAGGAGTTGGGACTGTGGCTCTCCTCCAGTTCAGGATAATCTGCATTTCTGTGCTCTTGGCTCAGTGGTTTTTTTATCCTGTGTTAAATTTTTTATGTGAGTGTACAGCAGTAAAACCACTGTCAGTAGGAACTTACTGCTAAAATGGAGATTGTTAGAACCAAACAGAAAAAATTGCTTTTTCAGAGGAAGGGAAATAAGCTGGTGTGAAGTCAGCAGTACCTTCATGATGGGAAGATTTTCCTGTCCTGGCCGGAATTCCGCCCGGTTGCAGAGAGTGACAATTTTTGATAATGCTGTCCATGAGGGGGAACTCTGATCAAAGGGCTGGGCTGAGAGAAGAAAAACACACATTGTATCTTTTAGCATGCTGCACGATGCAAGTAAAATCTTAGCAGTGAAAAAACAGAACTGACTTATTGGCAGAAAAAAATTATTCTTTTGACAGCTTCTTTTATGGAAAAAAAAAATTGATATAAATTTTCCCTCCAGCAGTGCTGGCAAATAGGCTTGAATGATGTTCGTTTGCTTAATTCCCTCCTAAATGTACTCTTGGCAAAAGGTTCTGGAGTAGAACCTCCATCAGTTTTACTTCCTGTGAGTGGAATTCAATATTAATTCTTTTTTTCACATCTCACATGGCTAAGGAGGGACTTCCATGACTAGAAGGAAGATATGTCTGATTTAGCCACCAAAAATGAGCATCCTGGGATGGATCCTGGTGTGTGCCCCTTCCCACACCCCCATTTTCCCATTTACTTGTTTGATCTTCACTGGTGTCAGCTGAGTAGATCTGGTTGTCAAACCAGAGGTGGGCAACAGTCATCCTGTTCTGGGTGAGGGTTCCTGTCTTGTCGGAGCAGATGATGGAGGTGGAGCCCAGGGTTTCCACGGCCTCCAGGTTCTTCACCAAGCAGTTCTTCTTGGCCATGCGCTTGGCTGTGAGGGACAGGCTCACCTGGCAGGAGGGAAGGGGTCCAGCTGTCACCAAGGTGTGGCTACACACAGGTGTGACAAGACTGTGATCTCCTGCTAGATCTTTTACAGGGTTTGTAAGAGAATATTTTAATTTTTTTTCATTTTTGTTGGCTGCAGTGCATTTTTTTTCCCTCCCTTTTTAAATTTAGAGTCTGAGGTTTGGTTGTAACTAGCACAGGTAGATTTGCTGCTGAGAGGAACCTGCTGCCTGCTGATAGAAATAATAATGTCCTATCAGAGGCTGTTTGAGGTGGAAGAACATGAAAAGGGTAGGGAGCTGCTGGTCACCAGCTCCATGGATCCTGCAATGAATCCCTTCATTGTTTGCTGCTGGGGTGCTTTGGTGTTGCAGACATGTTTTATGAAAAATCCTTTCCTTAGGATTTTTTCTCCTGAGAAGCTGAGAGGCCTCAGGAACAAAATGTAACCAATGGTTATCTGCTGCTGTGGAATGCAACAGGTGATCTTTGATTGGCCCATGTTGGTTATTTCTAATTAATGGCCAACCACAGCCCAGCTGGCTCAGACACAGAGCCCAAGCCACAAACCTTTGTTATTCATTCTTTCCTATTCTATTCTTAGCCAGCCTTCTGATGAAATCTTTTCTTCTATTCTTTTAGTATAATTTTAATGTAATATATATTATAAAATAATAAATTAAGCCTTCTGAAACATGGAGTCAGATCCTCATCTCTTCCCTCATCCTCAGACCCCTGCGAACACTGTCACACTTTGGAGCCAGCAGTGTGTGCTGCTCCTCAGGGAGGGATTTTAGTGCTGGACAATTGGTAATAAGTGGAGTTTTCATGTGACTTTCAGGGTACAATGTCCCCACTTCCAAGTGGGAGCGGGTGGTGGGGAAATGAGTCACGTCATTGTACTCGGCAGCCGTCGAGGCAGAGCAGCACTTGAACCTAACCCCCAGCTGGCTTTGAGATGAATGACTCAGTTACACCAGCATTACCAAATGAAGGGTTTATCCTTGGAATAATTACCCCCACCCCTCTCCAAACCCAACCCAGCCCAGAGCTGGGGAAGCCCAGCACAGACTCACCGTGACCGTGGCCAGCAGCCCCTCGGGCACGTTCGCCACGATGATGCCGATGAGGAAGATGATGGAGTCCAGGATTTGGTAGCGCATGGAAACGGAGATGATGAAGAAGAGGACCCCGATGGAGATGGCCACCCCTGCCACCAGGTACACGAAGTGCTCGATCTCGATGGCGATGGGCGTCTTCTCGTTGCCCACGCCCGAGGCGAGGGAGGCGATGCGGCCGATGATGGTGCGGTCCCCGGTGTTGATGACAATGCCGGTGGCAGTGCCTGCAGGGACAAAAATCTGTCACCTCCAGGGCACACAAACACTCTGAGGAAGCTGCAGCCTGACATTCCAACAGGTGTTGATGGGAAAACTGCAAGGAAACCGCCATCAGTTCAAATCCAAATCAATGTGTTGATTGGTGCAGCCATAACCATGCTGCATGTTGGAACAAATGCCAAGTGTGACCATCCCCAAGGTCACTCTTATTCTGCTCAGGTCAAAATTCATGTGGACAATTAAACCTCTCTGAAGTTCTTCAAAGCAGAATTGCTCAAATGAGTTAGCAGGACCAAGCACCACCTATGCAGGTGCCTTTTTTGGGGGCCTTTCTCTCTGTACACTGATAAATAATTAAAATTAGAAACATTCAGTTCCCCTGAAGTTGCTGAATAGAGGTGAAAGATTAACTAGAAAAAAAGATAAAATTATGTAAAGGTGTGCACACAGGATAATAAATGTGGCTGGAGCCAGTGGAGAAACATATAAAGAGGATAAAATGGGATTTCCATGCCCAGTTTCAGGATCAGCTCACCTTCCACACAGGTGGTGGAGTAGAAGGCAATGTTCCTGGTCTCCAGGGGGTTCTCGTGGGTGAAGTCACAGGAGCGGGACTGTGGCTCTGACTCCCCTGTGAGTGAAGAATTGTCCACCTTTAATGAAAAGGAGACATGTCCAGATTAAAGTCAGCAGTACACAGAGGTGTCCAGCCCGGGGGGTGAGGTGGCAGCTTCATCCATAATCAGTGACATCAACACCTCTCAGTGCCTCTTCTCTGAGCTGCTGCTGCCCCTGCCAGAGCCTATTGCTGTGGGAATTCAGGTCAGCCAATGCTGTGTGTCTGTGTGTCTGTGTGTCTGTGTGTCTGAGTGTCTGAGTGTCGTCCAGTGGGACTTTCAGCAGCCTGAGAAAACCCCACAGTTTTGAGGATCTGCCTCCAGCAGAAACTCTCAGTCATGCATTGGTGCCTCTGCCCTGTCATGGCAAAGAGCAGAGGCAGAACATGGCATGGACTCCTTGGGTGTTCAGGGAGGTGTCAGTCCTAGAGGAGCTCAGCATCACATTCAGGCTTCTGCTCTCTGACTTCATTAGTGATGTCCAGTCACAGCTCTAATTACCCATATTGGCTGTGCAGAAATCCTTCCTATGTAATAAAGCACTCCAAACTCTGTTTTCCCTCTTTCCTTTGCTCTTCCAAGCCCTGTTTACCTTGCAACCCTGAGTGAAGATGAGGCGAATGTCTGCAGGGATCCTGTCCCCACCCTTGATCTCCACAATGTCCCCAACCACCAGCTGGTCTGCTGGCAGCTCCTTCTTCTCAGCATCCCTGAGGACAAGAGCTTGCTGGAAGACAGAAATGGGACAAAAATGGGACAAAAATTAGCTTTGTGCCACCCTCTACACTGAGATCCTCCCCTCTGTTCTGGGACAGAGCCAGAGCAGGGTGATGGGGAGGAAATGTGACAATATTTGACATCCAGCTGGACTGCTCAGCCTGGAATTTGGGGGATTTGACATGGGAAGTGGCCTTGGAGATGGGGAAATGCCTTCCAGGGATGTGCTTACCCACCACCAGGGCTGTGGGTAAAAGCAGTGGGCTGCAAAATGTGAAACCCAGCACATTTCACCCTTTTGCAGGTTTGAACTGGGTACAGAGATCTCTAACCCAGTGCTGGATGGAGAACAAGGATCTCACATTCCACAATTCACAGATCCATGAAAGCAACCACTGTGTGCTTTTTAGCAATGGTTTGTGATTCAGGACGTTTATCTGGGTCATTTGCCAAGAGATAAATTCAAGTTGAGCTTGCTGGGCTTCCCTCAGGCTTTATTGGGATGAATTTTGGCCTCAGTTGAAAGGCATTGTGGTTCTCACCTGTGGGATCATCTTGCTGAAGCTGGCCATGATGTTTGTGCTTTTGGCTTCTTGATAATAAGCAAAGATGCCAGTGAGGATGACAACCAGGGCCAGGACTACTCCGAGGTAGAGCTGATCAATAAAAGATATAATTTGGTTAATTTAAAACAAATTTTTGTAATTCCTCTGTTAGAATGAATCAGTTCTCTGCTGCTTTAAAATGAGGTTTTGGCCAGGTTAAAAGACAGGTTAAGAAAAGAACTTTCAGGTGTTGGCCTGCAAATGATCAATTAAAGCTTTTTTTGTGTCTTTTAATAATCTAAAATCCTTCCCTAAACTGACACAATCATGAACAAATTAGTGCAAAAAATTAAAAAAATAAATAGCAGAATATAACTCAAAGGGGAATATTCTGAAGTCATAGCCTAAACTCTTTAGACATTTTTACAGCTCTCAGAATTCTCAAGAATTCTGTGTGATCATGCCCAGTGGCTATCAAACCTTTGCCCAGGCACTCTTGGAGTGAGTGATGTCGTGGTGTTTGAGCTTTTATCAGAAGTGTTTGGCGGCGGGAGAGTCTGGAGAAGGAGAGGCCCCTTGTAGTTACTGAGTAACTGTGGAGTATTGAAATCGCCCAGCGCTGCGGGGCGGGCGCTCATCCACTCACATTGTCAAAGGCTGAATCCACCCCCTGGGCCAGCTGGATGCCGAAGGAGATCCAGGAGAAGCCAGCCCCGATCCACAGGAGGATGGAGAAGCCCCCGATCATCTGCCTGAGGAACTTGACGATTTCGGGGGTGGCTTTGGGAGGAGTGAGCGCGTTGGGGCCGTCCCGAGCCAAAATCTCTGCTGCTCTTGCACTTGAGAGACCCTGCAGAAGGAGGTGACATGTTCACAATGAAATCACACAGAGATTTTTACCCCAGCTCAGAGCAAAATGCCCGTGGTGCTGTTTTTTCACATGTTTACAATGAAATTACAATCAGAATTTTACCCCAGCTCAGAACGAAATGCCTGTGGTGCTTTTTTTCCCCACACATTCACAATAAAATCACAAACAGATTTTTACCCCAGCTCAGAACAAAATGCCCGTGCTGCTGTTTTTTCACACGTTTACAGTGAAATCACAAAGAGATTTTTACCCCAGCTCAGAGCAAAATGCCCATTGCTGCTGTTTTTTGACAGGTTCACAGTGAAATCACAAAGAGATTTTTACCCCAGCTCAGAGCAAAATGCCCATTGCTGCTGTTTTTTCACACGTTTACAGTGAAATCACAGAGATTTTTACCCCAGCTCAGAGCAAAATGCCCATGCTGCTGTTTCTTTCAAGGCTGTTTGTGTCACAAACCAGCTGCAACTCTGATTTCCAAACCTCCTGATTTCAGAGTGGCTGCTATTAATTATCTGCTGTGGAGAAACAGCTATTTCTTATTTCTTCTGGAGCACTGAATTTGGGGCCACATCCTTCAGGAGTTTCCATTCTGTTGGTTTTCAATCCAATATACCTGGACTAAGGGTTTGGAAAGCCAGGGGAAAACTGACATTCTTTTGCTGCTGCTTCTGCATTTCCACAAGATGTTTGCAGCTCAGGAGGTTCTTGAAATTCTTGTCTGGGCTCTGGCCACGTTCAGTGCTTTGATATTCAAATGTCAGGTGTCAAAGGGACTCATGTGCAGTTTCTCAAATCTAGATTTTCCTTCAAAATCAGCTCAATCCATGCAGTCTTTGGCTATGAACTGTCACAGTGAAAAGTGAATTGTGGTGAAATCAAAAGATCAGATAACAGCTTTAGAAAAAATGAGGTGCTGGTGCAAAACCCTGAGGTCCCATTTTTGATTTCAAAGCAGCAGCTCAGCTTTCTTCAGCCTCGAGAGAAACTCCACATTAAATCCAGGGCAGTGCTCGTTGGCTTGATGGTTTAGGCTTTACTGGGAGCATCAATGCAGGCACCCACACACATCTAATAATGAAATTCCTGCTCCTGGGTGCTCTGGGGAGGCCAGAGGCACCCCAGTTCCTCAGGAAGCCCTATGCACTTACTTTGTCAACGCTGGTACCATACTTCATCTCCAGCTCCGAGGTGCTGAGCCTGTGGTCATCCTGCATCCCAAGAGAGACAGAAAATGACAGTGAGCAGAGCATCAGACTGCTGGAATTTGTATTTCCAAACTGCCTGGATCTGGGAACATGGATGAAGGTGCTTGTATGACACCCCGTTTCATTAATTAGACAAATCTGCATATTGATAAGCAAAATATCTTCCAGTGGAAGATGAGAATTTTTCCCTTTTGATTTGCAGAGTGCTTTTGTAAATAGCTCCCTCCTCCAGCAAATCTGTCACAAGAACAGGGTGGTGTGTTCATGTTTCTGCTTCTTTTGGATAAATCATTTCAGTCTGCACGCTGCAGGGCTCAGAGTGTGTGTGACAGCAACCTCTGCCCTCGATTGCCAGGCTAGGGAATGTGAATTATCCTCCTCAGTCTGGTGCAAAGAGACAACAGGTTCTAAGCACAGGTAAAAAGGGTGTGGGAGAGGGAAATCTCAAAGCTCTTGTCCTTGGCCTGCAGTGACACCTCTGTGGTATCACTGGCCTAATTATATCTTGTGCTGAACTGGGATTTAGAAGCCAAGAATTTGAGAGATCTCCCAATTGTTTTCTCAGAGTGATTCATGGGTACTTGGGTGAGTCAATTCTCCTCTCTGTGCTTTGGTTTCTCTTTAGAAACACGGGAGTGGAGTTACAGCCCCGGTGGCAAAGACAACACAGACAGAAACGTTTACCTGCTGCTGGGCAGACCTTGGAAACCTGCTGGGGTGAACGGGTGAGAGAACCCTGGATTCAATATCTTATTTTGGTGTTCTCTGAGCTTTTAAATGCCATCCAGCCTGTAACTGGCCTCTCCTCTGAGCTGCTCTCACAGCAATCCCAAAAAGAGGTCAGCATAATTACCCTCATGTTCCAGATTGGGAAACTGGAATGTGTGGAGAGGAAGCAACATTTCCAAGAGCAGCCAGCAGGTCAGTGGAGAGCCAGGAGGAAAACACGGATTTCTTGAAGGCCAGAGCAGTTGGTTTGGGTAAAACCCCCTTTGTTTAAAGTTTGGGTAAATCCCCTGTGTTTAAAGCTCAGACCTACTCTGGAATCTCTGGAGCACAGTGGTCCTGCCTCTCCTCTGACTCCTGGCTGGCTGTGCAAGTTGTCAGGAAATCCTGATGGCAGTGATTCCATCTGGGGAATGGCTCCTTTTTGGGCAGATAATGTTCTGTACCATTGGTGACTTAATTATATCAGATTCATCCTCTCATTTTGGGCATTAATCTTGCACGGGGTTTTTCTGGCACACTCCAGGAGGGTGAGGAAGCAAATTCTTCCCTGTGCCAGGATTTTCAGTGCAGGACACTCCCTGGATTTCATGGAATGTGTAATGGAGGCTCAGCAACACTCACCAGGTCCAGTTCTTTCTTAAGATCTTCTGCCTTCTTTTTCTTCTTGTTGTCTTTTTGGTCTTTGTGCTTCTCCTCTTCATCTTCGATCTCTGTTTTATGCAGATCTTTTGTCCCATAGATCTCAACGGAGTAAACATCAGACCTTTTCTGTAAAAGACCCCAAAAAAGTCAAAATTTTGCAGATCTACTTTTTTAGACCACTTACAAATTCCTGTTGTCACTTTCTCCTGGCTACTTAAGGTGTTTTTTCCTGTCTTATCCAGAGATCCATCCAGTTTGTGTTACTGTGATTGTGATCAGGACTTTATCAGGTGCAAATTACAGGGATTGCTTTAGGAATGTACAACACTTCCTGCAGCTTATGATCTAAAACAAGTGTAGGAAAATACTGCCCAGGACCTCAGCAGTGAAAATTATCCATTTATTTATCAGCTCCAAGAAGAGATCAGTGGAAAAGCAAAATATTCATGAAAGGAAAGGGGAGGGGGAAATTATCCATTGAGAACTTGCTTGTTCCTGGAGCTTTTCAGATCCATAGCTTCAAGATTCAAATTTTAATTACAATTAATACAAATATATATTTGCACTGAATCAGAGTGAGGAATGGAGGCCAACACCAGACTGAATGCCAAGGAGGAGCTGCTCTGTTTCTGCCCTCACAGAGCTCAGACCTGGCAGGGAATTAACCAACAATTCACTTCTTTTTGGCAGTGGGATACTGGGCACAGGAGCTGTTGACCCAGGGAGGCTGCTGCACCTCAGGGAATGTTTTGTTTTCAGTGATAACTCGGGAGTTGTGCTGTTTCCAAACCCTGGGTTAACTCTGCAGTGTGCAGGGCAAACTTCCCTCCCGTGCCACTGATTAATGATAACGTTCCAGCTCCCAAATTATCCTGGAAATGACATGCCAGGCCTTGGGAGAGCCATTGGGTGACCCCATTCCAGAGGTTTCCTTTTGGATTAAACCCCAGAAGTTCAGGAGAGCCCCCCCTGGGTGTTCCCTGGTGGGACAAAGGGGCTCTGCCAGTGCTTGGCTTCCTGAGAGGTCTCAGCAATGAGGGAAGAGCTCTCCATAACATAAAGAAAGCTCAAATAATGGAAGCAGCAAGAAAAGACAATAATAATTGGAGTGTCTTATTATTTAACACTGTTCTGAGCTCAAATCTATCATCTTATCCTCAGCTGTCCTGTAACCAAAGGAGTGTTTAAATCTTGATGTTGTCTCTTGATGAAGGGGGAAAGCAAAGAGCTGCTGAGCACTTTGAGCACTCTACAGACTGAAATATTATTCCTACACACTTGATTTTGCTTGGGGATGCACATCCCAGAGACAGGGCATGCCTGTTATAAGTTAAGAATTTTTTCTGCCATGCTGAAGATTCATTATCTGTTTTATCTGTTGGGATTTTTTGTCTTCACCTTCCTCCTCCTCCTTCTCCTCCTCCTCTTCCCTTTAACCCTCCAGCCCAAAAAATCTGTTCAGCTTTTCAAATCCCTATAGAGCACAGAAACCAGGAAAGGCAACAGCTCTCTGCTGGGAGAACTTAGCAGATAGAAGAGAAAAATAAAGAAATTTTATGAAGTTGGTAAAAACTTACAAGCATGACCTATGTTAACCTTTAACCTTCAGAATTTCATAAAATCTCAGATTTTTGGCTCAGCCAGTCCAAGAATTCTTCCCAAGAATGCAAACTGTTAATGTCTGGTATTAATTCAATTTTTCACTTAGCCTGCACTTATAGTATAGAACCACAAAATAAAACTTAAGAAGAAGCACAAGGGGCAGCTCCTTGGGCATTGTACCCACCTTGACCATCTTGGTGAGTTTATTCCTTTCCTGATGGAGGGAAGCAGCCAAGCCAAAGCCTCTGGATCAAAAGCCAAAAAAATCTCTGGATGAGAAGCCCAAGCCCAGCTGGGGACTGTGGTGGCTCAGAGCAGTCCTGGAGTGCAGAATGTCCCCGAGGTGGTGGCTCCCTGTCCTGTTCCAGCAGGTGTTAGCTGGAATGCTGCTCCCACCTCGGCATCCTTCAGGCAGCACCAGCTCCCTGTCCCAAGGCTGTGGAGAAAGAGCTCTGCTTGCTGCAGCTTTATAAATCAGCATCTTGGGCTGCCACTCCACCCCTCCCCTTCCAGGTCCAGCCCATCTTCTGTTTCACCTGGAGTAGGTGGAAAAATACCACAGTAATGGGCATGTGGGTTTCAGGTCAGATAGGTTCTAATTATTCCTTTGTAGTGTTTGCTCACAAGTAGGGAACAGGTGTATTATTCATCTTGCTGGAAGCAAGGAGTTTCCTCCAGAGACTTTCCAGCTCCAGGCTCCCCTGGGGATCCTGGGCTGAAGGAGGGCTCTGCACATTCTGTCTCACCTGCCCAGGTGATGTTCTCTTTGCCTGAGGCCCCTGCAAGTTGAATCCCTGCCTTATTTGCAGGGATTTAATGGAGTGGTGCTCTTTGAAGCTTCAGAGCTTGGACTTCACTCTGAGTCCTTGCCTTGTATCTCGTGTGTTTTCCACCTTCATGCTGAGCTGGGAGAGGTGAATGAACTTCCTGGTGCTTGTCCAGCAGGGCACGTACCTGAACAGCTCTTGGTTTGTCTTGCACCAATTACAGCATCCATGTAGGAGTGATAATGACATTTGTGACACTCCTGGTGCCTGGCTGTTCTCATCACTTGGGAGCAAAGCTGCTTCTTCACCTCTGAGGCTGAGCTGATGAAAAGCTGAGTGAAACACGGGGAATGGTCATCTGTAGTTTAACATTATTTGGGAAAACTTTGCTGTCATCCATCTAAATGTGCTGATCAACAGCATTTGATCTTTAATATGAGAACCTTTAATCTTTGCTGCTATAGTCTTGAATTCTATGTAAGCCATAAACTTTAAATCCATTGGAGATACTGTGTGGTGGCACCAGAGAATTTAACATCTAAATGTGCTGATCAACAACATTTGGTCTTTAATATGAGAACCTTTAATCTTTGCAGTTATAGTCTTGAATTCTATGTATACCATTCTATGTATACCATTGAATTCTATGTAACATACCATTTCAAGTTTAATCCATAAACTTTAAATCCATTGGAGATACTGTGTGGTGGCACCAGAGAATTTAACATCTAAATGTGCTGATCAACAACATTTGGTCTTTAATATGAGAACCTTTAATCTTTGCAGTTATAGTCTTGAATTCTATGTATACAATTCTATGTATACCATTCTATGTATACCATTGAATTCTATGTAACATACCATTTCAAGTTTAATCCATAAACTTTAAATCCATTGGAGATACTGTGTGGTGCCAGCAGAGAATTTAACATCTAAATGTGCTGATCAACAACATTTGGTCTTTAATATGAGAACCTTTTTAATCTTTGCCTTTATATTCTTGAATTCTTTGTATACCATTCTATGTATACCATTCTATGTATACCATTGAATTTATGTAACATACCATTTCAAGTTTAATCCATAAACTTCAAATCCATTGGAGATACTGTGTAGTGCCAGCAGAGAATGACTCAAGTTGTGGTCAGGGTTATGACGTGTGGCTGGAGATAATCAATCAACTTTATCAAACCACAGACAGAAGCTGTTAGCGGAGGGGAAAATCCACAGGACATCATCGATTACCTCAACAAAGCAGGAATAATCTATATTCAAATCAAGTTTGCAGGAATTGGAGTACCAGAGCTCCTCAAGCTGCTCCCTCTCCACATTTTGTGTGTGTTGTTCTTTTTCCACGGCGTTCTTCAACCCTGGGACGTTGCGCAAGGTCCAGGAGTGGGTCTGGAAAGGTTTCGTGTTCAGTTTCTGCTCCTTGATGCACTCAGAGCTGGGTTTGCCCTGGAATATCAACCTTTCCCTACGTCTGAGAGCCCTGGAGGTTTCCCAATGTGAGCAAAGCAGGGGTGAGCTGGCTGTATGCAGGAAACCTGTGTTGTGTGATACCAGCTCTGAAATCCTTCCCTGTGCTCTGGGACAGAGCCAGAGCAGGGTGATGGAGAGGAAATGTGACAATATTTGACATCCAGCTGGACTGCTCAGCCTGGAATTTGGGGGATTTGAGATGGGAAGTGGCCTTGGAGATGGGGAAATGCCTTCCAGGGATGTGCTCACACACCATCAGGGCTGTGGGTAAAAGCAGTGGGCTGCAAAATGTGAAACCCAGCACATTTCACCCTTTTGCAGGTTTGAACTGGGCACTGAGATCTCTAACCCAGTGCTGGATGGAGAACAAGGATGTGCATCCCACAATTCACAGATCCATGAAAGCAACCACTGTGTTCTTTTTAGCAATGGTTTGTGATTCAGGACGTTTATCTGGGTCATCTGGGCACTTTTTGCATTTGCCTTCCATAAACCGTGATGGCTTTTGCCTGGGGAGGAACGTTAGAAATGCAAATGAGAGAAATGTTTGGCAACAAAGCACCGGGTAACCCTGCTGCTCACGGGGTATTTATCCTGACACATCTGCCTGCTGAAGGATGTGCTCCGAGGCCAAGGAGCTGAGCTGGGAAAGTCTCTGTGGACACTTCTGTGGCTCGGGATCGACAGAGGATTTGCTGCTGGCAAACCACCTGTGGGGAGCTGCCAAGTTCAAAGGGAAAATTTGGAGTTAAAGTTCTGTGGCCAAAATTCCATTAAGTCTGTCAGCTGAAGGGATTTTTTTTTTGGCTAGTTACAAGGCAAGGATGAGGAGCACTGTAAAAAAGACAAATCTCTTGTTTTTCAGGAGCCAACAGGAGGTGTTTGGACAGCTGGAATCCTCCTTGTTAGCTGGGGTCACTTGTCGCGAAAAAATTTGTGTTTTGTGACTTGGCTGTGCTGAAAAGGTCCCGGGAACAGAGCCCAGATGTGAACCCAGGCTGAATTTCTGGGCAAGAGCTGCTCCAAAACCAAATCCTGCTCTGTACCCTGCAAGACGTGGCACGTCCTGAGAGGAACATACCTGAGGGCTGGGATTGTCACGTGTGCTCCTGGTGTGTCACAACAGTCACAGATGAGGGGGAGAATGAGTGAGCATTGTGCTGGTTCCTAAAGATCAGACTAGAAAAATAATGGGGCCCTTCTGGATTATAATGTCTCACATTTATTCACCAGAATTGAGACCAGTTTGGATCCTATGTGAAGAAAGACAGCCAGGAGAATGTTTGGATGTTATTTAGCACAGGGAGGCCACATTTCTTAACTCTTAGGGGCTGATCCCAGTGCTCATATTGTCAAATTCCTTCCGGTTTCGAAGTAAAAGTGTGAATGTTTATAAAGAATTTTGGGGTAGGGAGAATGCACTGCCTCTGCCTGATGAGCTTTGCTGTGTTCTTTACATGTCTTGGATCAAGCAGGACGAGCATGAGCGGTGGAAGGACCTGAAGCCGCAGAGTGGGAGGTAAAACGATGCCAAATTTTGCTAAAGTTTGCTTAAATTTGCAAAAATTATTTAAATTTTCTTTAATTTGCTTCTCTCGGGGGTGGAGCGCGCTGGCTGCACTTCCCGGGCCGGCCGGCAGAGGGCGCACGGCTCTCTGCGCTCAGCGGCTCCTTCGCCAATTCCTGAAAAATTCCTGAAAAATTCCTGAAAAATTCCCCCAAAATGAGCCCGAATCTGCCTCGGTGTCCCTGCACATCCCTGTCACCTCCTCCGCAGTGCCACCCCATCACGGCAGGGACGTGGAGCTGTGGCAGCGAGGCCAGAGGAGGCTCCAGGATGATGAGAAAATGAGGATTATTCAGCTTTTTTCTGCAGAAGAGACATGGGGTGACCTCATTGTGACCTCCCTGTGCACGAAGTGAGCCCAGCAAGAGAATTCCTGCAATGGTCTGGGGTGACAGGACAAGGGGAGTGGCTTCAAACTGAAAGAGAGGAGGTTTGGATGGGATATTGGGAAGAAATTCTTTTCTGGGAGGGCGACACAGAGAAGCTGTGGCTGCCCCTGGATCCCTGGAAGTGTCCCAGGCCAGGCTGGATGGGTTTTGGAACACCCTGGGAAGGAGTCCCTGCCATGGCAGGGGTGGTACTGGATGGGATTTAAGGTTCCTTCCAACCAAAACCATCCTGGGGTCCTGTGATTCTACAGAGAAATAAATTGTTTGGTTTATTTGGGCTTTGTTTGTTTGTTTGTTTTCCCTCCCTCAAGGCCAAGGGTAAAACCAACCCTGAACTCTCCAGAGTCAGACAAGTGCAAGGGGATGAGGATTTATTCTGGGTCCATCCTCTACCCAGGAGAAGAATTCTGCTCTTTCCTTGTTTTTCCCTTCCCTGTAAGTGCCAAGTGCTAAATCTTCCCCATTTTTCTCCATAATTTAACCCAAAGATGTTCAACCATAATTCAGAGGCCACAAGGAATGAGCCAAGCACCTGCAAAGACCTCCCAGGAGCCAAATTAAGCCAAAGCTTAGGTGGTGTTTGGACAGTGGTAATTTGGGTATTGGCTGTAAACCCCTCCTTGTCTGAGCATTCACCTCCTGACGGGGGGATTTTACCTGAAAACCTGAATTTCTCTGCTTTTTCCCCTCCTGATTTCTCCATCCTTGTTAATCAAAGCTGAGTAGGGAATGCTGAGGAGCAAAGGGTTTCGTTGCCAGCTCTCAGGCTGGCATTTTCCATGCTGAGCTCTGGCATTTTCCATGCTGAGCTCTGCTGTAACCTCGTCAGAAATGCCATCATGACTTGGTGTCCCTGCAGACCTGGCACTGCCACCTCAGCTTGAGGCCATTCCAGGGCAGGGTTTGGGTTTTCCAGGAGGATTTGGGTTTTCCCTCAGCCTCTTGAAGCTGAGCTGGGTTCTGAACACCACAAAGAGAGGGAACAGGTGGAATTCAGCATTTCATCTCTATGTATTTCCACATTGCCTTTATTTCTTTATTTCTTCCCATCCCCTGGTGAATCCTGGGGGCACTGACTCATTTTTCACTTTGTTTGCTGAGGGTTTTTGGGTGTCTACAGCAATTTTTTCCACTTTTTGATGTTGAAAGCTGCTCATTGAAACATTTTCATGTGGGCCATCAGAAAGCCATGGCTGTCTTTAATGTATAGATCAGGGTGTGCTGAGCTGGGCTGCTGCCTGCCCAAAGAGAGCTCAAAAATCAGAATTTGCACATTTCTTCTTACAGAGAATCTCACTGAGAATCAATTTTCTGTCGATGTTTTCTGTCTGTGAGGAAGAAAAATAAATCATAAGCCAGTCACAGCATCCAGGGCTATTTTACTCTTCTTAATATTTTATCTTCCTGCTTCCTCATGCTCCTAAATATGAACCATTACTGGATTTATACTGCTTTAAAAAACAGTAAAGAAAATTGATTTTCCTCCTTGTAACTTCCTGGAGCTGTCAGGAGCAGCCAGGGCTGGAAATTGGTGCAAAATTACAGAACTTCTTTCTTTAAACATGGTGACATTCCAAATATTTCATTATTTATAGTCATTTGTAAATTCCAGTCTTTGAAACAGCTGCTGCCTTGATGCTTTAATTCTCAGGTTAAAAAAAAAAAATTTATATATATATATATAATTTTATACATATATGTATATATGTAAATATATATGTGTATATATAAATTATAAATTTATATATATTATATTTTATATATAAATTATATAAAAATTTATATAATATATTTTATATAAAATATATAAAATACATATAATATATAATATGTGTACAGTAATATATCATGTATAATATATAATATACAGTATAGAATATATAGTATATAATATATTATATGTAATATAGTGTATAATGTATTATATATTATATACAATATTATATTATATATTATATATTATATATTATATATTATATATTATATATTATATATTATATATTATATATTATATTATATATAATATATTATATATTATGTATTATGTATTATGTATTATATATCATATATTATATATTATATATTATATATTATATATTATATATTATATATTATATATTATATATTATATATAATTTATATTATATATAATATATTATATAATATATAATATATTATATATTATGTATTATGTATTATGTATCATATATTATATATTATATATTATATATTATATATTATATATTATATATTATATTATATATAATATATTATATATTATGTATTATGTATTATGTATTATATATCATATATTATATATTATATATTATATATTATATATTATATATTATATATTATATATTATATATTATATATAATTTATATTATATATAATATATTATATTATATATAATATATTATATATTATGTATTATGTATTATGTATCATATATTATATATTATATATTATATATTATATATTATATATTATATATTATATATTATATATTATATATTATATGATAGGTACTAGATAATAAATATTTAATTTAATATATTAAATATATTTAATAATATATAAGTATATTATGATATATATTAATAAATATTTAATGTAATTTCTTTTTTCCTTTTTAAATATTATCTGATGTGCAGGGTGAGGAACTCACTGTGGTTTAGTCAGAATCTGCTGCTCCAGAACACCCCCTGCCTCATTCCTGACAGGCATCACAGCCTGGAGAGTGGCACAGGCAGGAATTTTTTTGGGATGCAATCAGGAAAATGGGGGTGGTAAAAACAAGGCTGTGAGCTTGTCCTCCTGTGCAGCTGAAGCTGGACACACAGGAAGAGAAAATGGGGATTTTTTCGGGGGTGTGTTGACCCCAAAGCACCTGTGCCAAGGCAGGGAGGAAGTGGCCGGGCTGGTAGAGCCGTGGGGTGTGTGATGGGTGCTGAGCCCTGTCGGGACCCAGCACATCCCTCTGGCTGTCCTGAGCAGCCCAGACCCTGCCAGGGGCTCAGAGACCCTGGCACAGAGCCCAAAATGCCCCTGTGGGTTTGATTATGGCCCGTGGAGCAAATTACCAACCTTAGATGGAGATCAGCAAGCCACGAGAGTTGAAGTAGAATATTAGTGAAATTATCACAGGGTGGAAAAATAGATTTTAGGGTTTTTGGTATGGGGGTTCAGAGGACAAGATGGAGGGAACTGGGTGTGTCCAGCCTTTCTTCTTCTTCTTCTTGGCCTCCGTCTTCTGCTGTGCTGGTGGCACTCACAGATTGGTTTAGAGTAGAAGCTCACTGTCTAACACAGGTGATGGGCATTGGGCAGTAACTGTAAACATTGCACACGTGGTTTTTAGTATAAAGACATAACACCACCCCAGGGGCAGGCAGAGTGCCTGGGCTGTCCTGCTGAGCTGACCTTGGCAGGGCAGGAGAAAAAATTTTTATAGATAAGATAAAATAAACAACCTTGAGACCGAGAAATGAAGAGCCCTGACTCCTTCTTTAAGTGCCAGGCTGGGAAAAGAGACTCTGGAACTTTTCTCGGGGTCACTGTGACAAACCAATGATCCCGACAAGCCGTGCCAGCAGCTCGGACCCTGCAATCCTCAAAGGGGTCAAAGGGACCTCAAAGCTCATCCCACCCCCCCTGCCATGTGCAGGGACACCTCCCCTGTCCCAGGCTGCTCCCAGCCCCCGGTGCTGTCTGCAAACCACTGATGGTGGTCAGCAAATTGTCCACATCCAGACCCTGGAACAGCCACAGCCATTTTTCACCCCAAAAAAATCACTTTGAGTGGGCAAGAATTGCTTCCTGATTTCATGTGGAACCAAACTGAGCGTTGTTTGGCAAAGATTTGCTTTAAAATCTCTGTTCTGTGGCTTTTTTGGGGTGTTTTTGTATGAAAAGCAAATCAGTGCAGCAATGTGACTGCACAGTTGCCAAAGTAATTGAACCAAACCAAGCATTATTTGGCAAATATTTGCTTTAGAATCTCAGTTCTGTGGGTTTTTTTGGGTGTTTTTTTATGAAAAGCAAATCAGTGCAGCAATGTGACTGCACAAATAATTTCCAAAACAATCTAACCAAACCGAGCATTAATTGGCAAAGATTTGCTAGAAAATTCTCAATTTTTTGGCTTTTTGGGATGTTTTGGGGATGGAAAGAAAACCAGTGCAGCAATGTGACTGCACAAACAATTTCCAAAAACCAATTGAACCAAATCAAGCATTATTTGGCAAAGTTTTGCTATAAAATCTCAGTTTTGTGGCTTTTTGGGGGTGCTTTTTTATGAAAAGCAAATCAGTGCAGCAATGTGACTGCAAAATTGCCAAAGTAACTGAACCAAACTGAGCATTATTTGGCAAAAATTTGCTTTAGAATCTCAGTTCTGTGGCTTTTTGGGGATGTTTTTTTATGAAAAGCAAATCAGTGCAGCAATGTGACTGCACAAACAATTTGCAAAAAATTGAACCAAACTGAGCATTATTTGGCAAAGATTTGCTTAGGAAATCTCAGTTCTGTGGGGTTTTGGGGTGTTTTTAGTATGGAAAACAGGTCAGTGCAGCAATGTGGCTGCACAATTTCCAAAAACAATTTAGCCAAACCGAGCATTAATTGGCAAAGATTTGCTAGAAAAATCTCAATTTTTTGGCTTTTTGGGATGTTTTGGGACAGAAAGCAAACCATGGCAGCAATGTGACTGCACAAACAATTTCCAAAACCAATTGAACCAAACCAAGCATTATCTGACAAAGATTTGCTATAAAATCTCAGTTTTGTGGCTTTTGGGGGTGTTTTTTGTATGAAAAGCAAATCAGTGTGACTGCACAAACAATTTCCAAAACCAATTGAATGAAACCAAGCATTATTTGGCAAAGATTTGCTGGGAAATCTCAGCTCTGTGGCTTTTTGGGGATGGCTTTTTTATGAAAAGCAAATCAGTGCAGCAGTGAGACTGCACAAATGCCAAAGTAATTGAACCAAACCAAGCATTATTTGGCAAAGATTTGCTATAAAATCTCAGTTCTGTGGCTTTTTGGGGGCTGTTTTTGTATACAAAGCAAAACAGTACAGGAGTGTGACAGCACAAACAATTGCCAAAACAATTGAACCAAAGCAAGCAAAGATTTGCTATAAAATCTCAGTTCTGTGGCTTTTTTTGGGGATGCTTTTGGGATGGAAAGCAGGTCAGTGTACCAATGTCACTGCACAAACAATTTCCAAAACCAATTGAACCAAACCAAACATTATCTGGCAAAGATTTACTATAGAATCTCAGTTCTGTGGGGTTTTGGGGTGATGTTATTGTATGAAAAGCAAATCAGTGCAGCAATGTGGCTGCACCAAACAATTTCCAAAACAATTGAACCAAACCAAGCAAAGATTTGCTATAAAATCTCAGTTCTGTGGCTTTTAGGGGATGTTTTTGAGATGGAAATGGGTCAGTGTACCAATGTGACTGCACAAACAATTTCCAAAACAATTGAACCAAAGCAAGCAAAGATTTGCTAGAAAATCTCAATTTTTTTGTCTTTTTGGGGATGTTTTTGGGATGGAAATGGGTCAGTGTACCAATGTCACTGCACAAACAATTCCCAGCTGCTTCAGCAGGACGAGCCTGGCAGGATAATTCCCCTGGAAGGTGGCTGAGGTGCCACAACCAGATGTTTACCCAGCTGCATGACCTGGAAAGGGATTAAACTGACTCAGCTGGATGTGGGTCACCCCCAGCCCCGTCCCCTCCACGTCCTGTGTCACCACCGCTGACCTTGTCCCTCTGTCAGGCCACAGGTGCTGGGGTTTCAGCTGGGAATGGCCAGGATCCTGGCTCACAGCTTGCAACAGCAGCTGGCACAGCCGGGCAGGGCTCCAGCCATGGCCTGCAGGAGCTGGGCTGGCCCGGGAGTGCCAGGCTGGCACAGCCAGGCTGGCACAGCCAGGCAGGGCTTCAGTCCCGGCCTGCAGGGGCTGGGGCTGGCCCAGGAGTGCCAGGCTGGCACAGCCGGGCAGGGCTTCAATCCCGGCCTGCAGGGGCTGGGCTGGCCCAGGAGCGCCAGGCTGGCACAGCCGGGCAGGGCTCCAGCCATGGCCTGCAGGGGCTGGGCTGGCCCAGGAGTGCCAGGCTGGCACAGCCGGGCAGGGGCTCCAGCCATGGCCTGCAGGGGCTGGGCTGGCCCAGGAGTGCCAGGCTGGCACAGCCGGGCAGGGCTTCAATCCCGGCCTGCCAGGGGCTGGGGCTGGCCCAGGAGCACCAGGCTGGCACAGCCCTGGCACTGCCAGCACCGCAGGAGGGAGCAAAGGGGAAATGCCAGGAGTAGAGAAGGAAGTGAGGCACTGACAGTGAGGAATGAATGGTTTCAGGCTGGTTTTGTGGGTTTGCAGTCCCAGGAAGGTGTGTGGATCCTGGGGAGATGCTCCCAGAGCAGGGAGCATAGAAGGCATCATGGAAGCATTTCAAGAAAAGGCTGTTTGCCCCTTTTATTTCCTATTTTTCTATTTTTTATTTCCTATTTTCTATTTTTCTATTTTGTATTTTTCTATTTTCTATTTCCTATTTTCTATTTCCTATTTTCTATTTCCCTATTTTCTATTTTATATTTTCTATTTTATCTTTTATATTTTATATTTTATATTTCCTATTTTCTATTTTCTATTTTCTATTTTATGTTTATTTCATTTTTATTTTTATATTATATACTATATATCATATATTTTATATTTCTATATTTCTATTTCATATTTCATATTTCATACTTATTTTATTTCTTTTATATTTTATATTATATATTTCCTATTTTATATTTTACATTTTTTATTTTATGTTTATTTTATTTTTATTTTTATATTATATGCTATATATCAAATATTTTATATTTCTATATTTCTATTTCATATTTCATCTTTATTTTATTGTATTTTATATTTTATATTTTCTCTGTTTCTATTCTTTATTTCTATTTTGAATTTTCTCTATTTCTATTTCCTATTTTCTATTTCCTATTTCCTACTTTCTATTTTCCTCTATTTTGGATTTTCTAATTCCTTATTTTCCATTTTTTATTTTATTTTCCTCATTCCCATGCATTATCATCACAATGGAATTCTGCTGGATACTTCAAGGAAAGGAAGGAAAAATATTCTCTCATACCTTCTGAGAAGGTAGTTCAGACAATCTGCATTTTATTTTTCATTTGTATTTCCTCCTGAAATTCCACCCTCTAGAAATTCTATCCTCTAGAAATTAGAGGATGGAATTTTCTATGTTCTATTTTCTCTATTTCCTATTTTCTATTTTCTCTATTTCTATTTTCTACTTTCTCTATTTCCTATTTTTCTATATTATTTCCTATTTTCCCATTTTTTATTTTATTTTCCTCATTCCCATGCATTATCATCGAGTGGATGTTGGATACTTCCAAGGAAAGGAAAGAAAATATTCTCTCATACCTTCTGAGAAGGTAGTTCAGACAATCTGCATTTTATTTTTTCATTTGTATTTTCCTCCTGAAATTCCACCCTCTAGAAATTCTATCCTCTAGAAATTAGAGGATGGAATTTTCTATGTTCTATTTTCTCTATTTCCTATTTTCTATTTTCTCTATTTCTATTTTCTACTTTCTCTATTTCCTATTTTCTATATTATTTCCTATTTTCCCATTTTTTATTTTATTTTCCTCTTTCCCATGCATTATCATCGAGTGGATGTTGGATACTTCCAAGGAAAGGAAGAAAATATTCTCTCATACCTTCTGAGAAGGTAGTTCAGACAATCTGCATTTTATTTTCATTTGTATTTCCTCCTGAAATTCCACCCTCTAGAAATTCTATCCTCTAGAAATTAGAGGATGGAATTTTCTATGTTCTATTTTCTCTATTTCCTATTTTCTATTTTCTCTATTTCTATTTTCTACTTTCTCTATTTCCTATTTTCTATATTATTTCCTATTTTCCCATTTTTTTATTTTATTTTCCTCATTCCCATGCATTATCATTCGAGGGTGGATGTTGGATACTTCCAAGGAAAGGAAAGAAAATATTCTCTCATACCTTCTGAGAAGGTAGTTCAGACAATCTGCATTTTATTTTTCATTTGTATTTCCTCCTGAAATTCCACCCTCTAGAAATTCTATCCTCTAGAAATTGCATTGTCACTGCAATGGTCACGTTTGTACCCTTGAGCAAAATTCAGAGAAGGCTCCCGGGGTCAGAGAAAATGGCCCTGAAATAGTTCAGGGTGTTGCACAACTGGGCTGTGGTGTGAGCTGCAAACAGCATTTTCCCTGTGGAATTTGAGGGTCACACGGGTTTGTTGCACAGCCCACTGTGAAATCTGCCTGCACTTGCACTTGGCCTGCTGCAGAAAATATTTGGGGTCAAGAAAAACTTGTTTGATGTTTGTCAGAGCCGTGGAGGGGCTGCCAGGGCATCCAGAGGTGCCACAGGTGCCACACTCTGGGGTGGGACATCAGCAGCTAAAGATAAAACCAGGATGTGGAGAAAGGGCTGGTGACATGAGAGGGAGAAATTCACAGGGAAAATCCCCCTCTGCCTCTGGAAAACCAAATATTTTCGTATTTTCCCCATGGAACAGCTCCCTGGAGGTTTTGGAGCATTCCCTTGGAGTGGCAGCTCCCTGCCAGTGCCCTGGGAGGTGGCAGAGGTGCCCCAACCCACGTGTTTGCCACGGCTGGGTGTCAGCACTCAGCACATCCCCCTGCCAGGGGGCTCAGAGAGCCTGGCACACAGCCCAGAGCACCTGTGGGTTTGATTGTGACCCCTGGAGAGCATTACCAGCTTTGTATAAAGACCTGAAAGCCACAGAAGTTTAAGCAGTGTAATAATAAAATTATCACATGGTGAAAAAGTAGATTTTGGGGTTTTTAGAATGGGTGTTTTGGGGACAAGATGGAGGAACCTGGATGTGTCCAGCCTTTCTTCTTCTTCTTCTTCTTCTTCTTCTTCTTCTTCTTCTTCTTCTTCTTCTTCTTCTACTTCTCCTTCTTCTTCTTCTTCTTCTTCTTCTTCTTCTCCTTCTCCTCCTCCTCCTCCTTCTTCTTCTTCTTCTTCTTCTTCTCCTTCTCCTTCTTCTTCTCCTTCTCCTTCTTCTTCTTCTTCTCCTTCTTCTTCTCCTTCTCCTTCTTCTCCTCTGCCTCATCTTCTGCTGTGATGGTGGCACTTTGGGATTGGTTTAGAGTAGAAGCTCAGTGTCTAACACAGGTGATGGGTATTGGGAAGTAATTGTAAACATGTTATATGTAGTTCGTAGTATAAAAAGACAACACCACCCTGAGGGTGGTCAGAGTGCCTCTGTCTGTCCTGCTGAGCTGACCCCAGGTGGACAGGAGAAAAATTTTTATAGATGAGATACAATAAACAATGCTGAGACTGAAAACTGAAGAGCTCTGGCTCATTCTTTGAATGTGCAGGCTGAAACAGAGACTGTTCATGTGTCTTGGGGCTGCAATAAACTGCAACCACATCCGAGAGCTGGGAAGAGAGGAAGAGCCTCCAGCTGTGCCCAGCTGTGCCAACCTGACCTGGCCCCATCCATGGGCAGTTTTCCCTTCCATTTTCAATCTTGGCCCCATCCCTGGGCAGTTTTCCCTTCCATTTTCAATCTTGGCCCCATCCCTGGGCAGTTTTCCCTCCCATTCTCAATCCTGGCCCCAACCATGGGCAGTTTTCCCTTCCATTTTCAATCTTGGCCCCATCCCTGGGCAGTTTTCCCTTCCTATTTTCAATCCTGGCCCCATCCATGGGCAGTTTTCCCTTCCATTTGCAATCTTGATGCCCCTGCTGCTGCAGGAAAATCCAAGCTCACCTTTCCCCTCCTTTCCTCCTGGGAAAATGGCCTGGACTGTGATTTCCAGCATTGTTTGAGTGCTGCTGAGAACCAGTCCAACCACCTGCCCCATGCACTCTGGAATAAAGTCACTTCAGTAAGAAATGCATGAAGCTGCAGGCTGGGGGCTTGGCTAGCAATGAATTCCCTGATTTTCAGCCTGCCTGGCTTTAGAAGTGGCTCAGGATATTGTGGATAATTTTGTAAAGCTCTTCTACCCACAAAGAGTGCAAAATTTTTAGTTGCAGTATGTGCCTCAGTGCTTCCTAGCCTTGTTTTAGTGAAGCATTTTGTGTTGGGCAGCCCTGAAATGTTAAAGAGAAAAGGTTAGCTGGGTTTAGATTTTCTCCCTGCAGCTCTTTGTTTTATATGTCACATCTGTGGGATCTGTTTTTACTGTGCTCAGCTGGGGAAGGTCACAAGTTTTTATCATAAGGGTTAAAAAAAAACATTTTAATACGGCCATAGTGAGTGAGAGGTAACATCTGTGTTAGGATTGGGGTTCTTTTCATCAGTAAATCAAAGGGGAATTGGCAGAGGAGGTTGTGAGCATCATCTCCACTCTGCAGACAGAGAAAGGGCTCCTGCAGAGGCAGTGAAATCAGGGTGGGAATTGTGTCCTCCCCCTGTGTGACCCTCAGCCAAGGGTCCCAGTGCAAGGATGAGCCCTGACCCCTCCTTGCCTGATTTCTGTGTCCTTTCCAGCTTAACTGTAGGAACGACATTCTGTGCTGCTCTTGTGAAGATAAAGGGAAGCCCTGTGCCTCTCCTGAGGAAGGCATCAAGGTTGTCACCATGGAGATGTGATGAAGGAGGGAAAGTTAAGAGACACAGACTCCAGCTGCCTCACAGAATGATTTGGCTCCTTGGTCACCCACTGAGAGCTTTGTTTCTCTCTTATGACCAATGGGCAATATTTGCATTCACTCAACATACACACTGAGTACATTGAGTGAATGTAAATATCTTGAAAAGGTATAAAAGCAACATGTTGCTGTAATCAATGTCTCTTGCACCCTTGTGATGGAGTCGTGGTACTTTGTGCTGTGTTGTGCTCTATAATGACACTTAATTTGCTAAAGAGCTGCAGGACACAGTGCAGAACTGCCTGGGATGGGGTGCAGCTGATCTAATTTAACTCTGCAATCATCACTCAGGTTGTCTTTGTAGCCAGGAGGAGGAAAGCAGCCCCTGCAGCCAGCAGCTCCTCACAGAGAGGATGTGACAAAGACCCCTGGAGCATCCTGAACTCTGCCTGGGGAAGGGGAGAAACTGCAGAGGAGAGAGCTGCTCCCAGGGCAGGCAGACAAATCCTGTCCTGAGGAGCAAATGCATAGGGATGAGCCCAGATGACACCATTTAAATAGTAAAACGAGTTTTGATTTGGGTTTTGTGTTCAGACGTGTCTGAGTCAGCCTCAAACAGGAGCATGAGGGCTCCTTGGCCTTCCTGGGAACACATTTATCTGGGAATTTGCTTGTGCTGGTCACTCTGCTTTTCTGCAGGAATACTTGCAGTTAATGCTGGCTTTTACGGGAAGAGGATTTGGCAAATCCCATCAAGTTTTGCTCCAAGAGTCAAATATTTTCAGTTTATCTGGGGTGAGATGATTTGTGGAAGAGCTAAGGATGAATGAAAGGCTCCCTGTGTGTCACCAAATCCAAAGTTTTGTGATGAGTAAGTGACTCTGCTGGGAGCTGGGAGCCAAAATAGAATCCCAGGCTGGTTTGGGATGAAAGGGACCTTAAAAATAATCTCATCCCACCCCTTTCCACTATCCCAGGCTGCTCCAGCCTGCCTTGGACACTTCCAGGGGTGGGACAGCCACACCACCCTCACAGGGAGGAATTTCTTCTGAATATCCAAAATCTAAATCTGCTCTCTTGACAAGAGGGAAAACAAACAGAGTCCTTTTGGTGCTGGGTCTGACCTGAGTTGTTCCCAGTGTGCAGGAGGCTGTTCCTCCCCTGGGATAAATGCTCCATGGATTTGGAGCTGGAAGAGAGGAGTCAAAAGAGAAGCAAATTACAGGAGATGCTCTGAGCTTAATAAGGCCAAGGACTATGATGTGCAAAAGATATTTATGTACTTGATATTTATTTATGGTTTGGAGGGTGAAGAGAGGTGTCAAAAGAGAAGCAAATTACAGGAGATGCTCTGAGCTTAGTAAAGCCAAGGACTGTGAGGTGCAAAAGATGTTTATGTTCTTGATAACCCTGGGAAAATATGGAAAAAAGCAGGAGGTAACTGAGTTATCCTGTCAAATGAGCTTTGTGCTTCCTTGCTGCTTTGCAGCCTGTCCTGCAGAGCTCCACACAGCACCAGGGTCCAACCTGGATGAATTTTGGGTGCCAATTTGGATGATTATTGAGAGGCTGTGCCTGCAGACCCTTCTCAGGGCAGTGTGAGGTGCTGGGGGGGCACAGGGCAGGGATGGAGCTGCAGCTATTTGGGAATCTGAATCCCAAGGTCCCTGCAGCCATTCCAGGGTTAATCAGCCACAGGACAGGGATGGAGCTGGAGCTGTTTAGGGGTCTGGAAGCAGCAGCAGGGTCCCAGCAGCCATTCCAGGGTTAATCAGTCCCAGGGCAGGGATGGAGCTGGAGCTCTTTGGGGGTCTGGGAGCAGCAGCAGGGTCCCAGCAGCCGTGCAGGGGTTAATCAGCCCCGCTGCCTCCCGGCATTAATTGCTGTTTGCACAGCACTCTGCAGATATGAAAGCAGTGCTGAAATGCAAATGATAAACGGGCAGGCTCCCAGGCTGCCTCTGCAGCCTGCCCTCTCTGCTAATGAGGCAGGCTGGCATTTGGGGTGAGTGGAAAATACGGGCTTGGATCAGACGTGCCACAGCAGGGTCTGTCTGGATGGGCTCATCCCTTCAAAGGCAGCTGAGCTCAGAAAACTCTGAGGGGAGGAATGTGCAGCACTCTGGGATCCTGATCCACAGAGTGCCCTGAGAGCCTTGGAAACAGTGGTTAATTCATGTGGGATCATGTGCCATGAGGGTGGCAGTGTTTGGGTTTTCACCCTTGGTGCTGACATCCATTTAATTTTGGGGACGTGCACAGCTCAGTCACTGACCCAGGGATTTATTAGACATGAACCATGCACTCCTCAGCAATAATAAACTCCATCTTCCTCTCCTTGGGATTGTTTGACATTGCAGAGCAGCACAGAGAGTGTAGTAGGATGACTAAAAAAGATCCAAAATGTATATACAATTATTATTATTCCTCTTTCCTATGAAAACTGTAATCACAGCAAATTCAAATTTCCTTAATTCCTGTGAGTCTTGTGCCATGAGGGTGGCAGTGTTTGGGTTTTCACCCTTGGTGCTGACATCCATTTAATTTTGGGGATGTGCACAGCTCAGTCACTGACCCAGGGATTTATTGGACATGAACCATGCACTCCTCAGCAATAATAAACTCCATCCTTAGCTCCTTGGGATTGTTTGAAATTGCACAGAGAGTGTGGTGGGATGACTAAAAAAGATCCAATATGTGTATACTATTATTATTATTATTATTCCTCTTTCCTATGAAAACTGTAATCACAGCAAATTAAAATACATGAGGTAGTGTTCTCCTCCTTGGAAAGGAAGTCAGATACTTTGATATTTCATGTGCACAGAATAATACTTTCAATTTAGCTGTTGCAGAACCCTGAAAATTTACCCTGCTTGGCACTGGCTTCCCAACATGTAGGAGTTTAGGCTGCTGCATCATTTGGAAGCAGATTACTCTTTAACATAATGTATTTTAAGATTAATAATTTCAGAAGTTTCTGGGCATCTATTCAAGAGAACAGCTCCTTGGAACAATGTCTGGTTTTGTTAGGTTATTGCACAAAATCAGCATTGCATTCAGATATTGCTGTCTTGCAGCATCACCCTGAAGGATTTTATTCAGCTACTGAAGTGATATTACAAAATGAGCATAATTTTACCACCGTGTGAAACCAACCAGCAGAAAGGAGGAATTATATGCAGTGCTAGCAGGAAACAAAGGCTGGAACATGGTGGTAAAAGAGTTTTGCAAAGTTCAGAAAAGGAAAATTGCATCATAAAGAAAATCGGGCTTAATAAATTACCAGTCCTGTGGGAATTGTCTTGTACTCTGAGAAGTAATTCTGGATATTTCTCCTCATCAGGATGATGAATGGGCTGGCTCTGCCTAAGGGAGTGTGTTTAAGCACAAGGTAAGCACTAAAAATGAAAGCTCTGTGTTTCTGCAGCTGCCCTGTGTGAAAATGGCTTCTCTGAGGAAGAAGCAGAAATCAGGGTGGTTCCAAAGGAAATTGGGCCAGTGAAATGCAGCAGTTTCATTTTGTTCCATCAGAGAGAGAGATTATCCCTGGAGAGGTCCCTGCCTTATGCCAAACCACCTCAGTACCTCAGGCCCTTGATTGTGGATCCAAATTAGGAGCCAGGAGCTCCCCAGCTCTCCAGAACCTGCCAGCAGCAGCCCTTGGGTCCACCCAAACCCCCCAGCCAGGGAGAAGGAGCTGAACATCAGTTCCTGGACACCTTTTTTATTTTTTTTTATTTTTTTATTTCCGATTTTTGATTGCTGAGTCCCTTTCCTGCAGCACCAGGTGGCTCCTGAAGGTCTGTCAGGTCCAGGGCTGAGGATCAGCAGGTGATTTACACCTGCCTGCCTTCCTCTGGGGGTGACTCAGAGCCTGGAGAGTTTCAGTCCAGTTTCTATTTTAAGTTGCTTCACCTCGTTGGTTCCTCCTGAGAGGAGCTGGATCTGGCAGCTGATATCACTGACATCTCCAGTGATAATCTGTGCCTGTCTGCAGGGTAAAAACCCCAAGCTTGGGCTGCAGCAAATGGGTAAAGGCTGAGCAGGGCCCAGTTCCTGGGGGTCAATGACTGCATTTCCTCAATTCCCACCTTTTTTGTAGTATTCTCATGCTTCACTCCTGACATGATTTCTCTTTTTCAATTTTAAAGAGCTAAAATTTTTCAATTTTAATTACATTGTTATGACTTTTCAGCTGGAAGAGAAATCACATGCAGGTGCTGTGACTCTACCAATACTGCTGTGGGTTCAGAGATACATTTGCAGCCACAGCAAGCCTGAATATGGATTTAATTTTGTGCATTTTCCCTGGATTTTTGCTCTGGCAAAAGGCTGGCTGTGGCACTGGGTGTGCTGTGCAGGAGAGGGAGCTTTCACTTGTGGGTGTCACATCCCTGGTTGTGATGGATTCCTTTGGTTTTGTGAGTGTGTGGGGTTTGTTGCATTACAGAGCTTGTTGGGGAGATAATCCACTTATCAGGCCAAGAACACCTTCTCTCCCTAGCAGACAACAAATGAGTTCTTCCCTTTCTGAGGGAGATAAAAAGGGATATCCCAACCCAGGGGAGCAGGGCCATGGCATGGGGCTGGCAGGATCAGAAACAAAAGGAGAGGAAGGAAAGACAAAAACATATTTGTTGAAGAATGGCTGCAAAATCTGAGCGATTTACTGCAGCAAGTCATTCATCAGGGGAATTTGGCCTTGCCTCACTCTAATCTAAATTGAATCTAATTTAGATTCCAAGCAAGGGATGGGAATCCTTTCCTGAACCAAAACAAGCCTTGCCACCTCCTACCTACTCATTACTCATTCCTTAATTTGTTTGGGTTTGTTATGTAGGACACTGAGGAAGAATAGCTTAAAGCTGTGAGTGCTGGCTGGATCTGGTGCTATAATCTCTGCTTTGCTGCACATGGGGTTGGTTTTTGGTGCAGTTTTCATGCAGGGTTGGTTCCATGCCTCTGCCTGGGGCCCCCGGGAAGTGGGGTGTGAAAATCTTCCTTTTTTTCCTGAGAGCTGAACTGCCTGGGAGAGAACGCTGCAGCCTGGGGCTCAAACAATTTCTGGTTTTTCATTAAAATCCAGCTCTGCTCGTGCAGAACCATCTCAGCAGAGCCATCAGGCAGAGGGAAGGAGGAGGAAGGAAGGTTCTCTCCACCTTTGGGGTGTCCTGCCTTCTGACCTACTTTCAGTTCTTGCTTTATAAGTCAATAAACACAAATCCTGGCCTCCCAGTCTGTGCATGTCTGGGAATGGCCTCATCCCTTCCCCGGGGCTTGCCAGGGCTGCCAGGCCCTGCACTGGGGCTCAGGGCAGTGAACAATCCTCGTTCAGGACTCCCCTGCTGCTTAAAATGTGTGCCACAGTTTGTTCTGGGCCTGTTTCCTGGGGAAAGATGAGATTTGGGCATTTTTGGGCATTGATTCCAGCAGCTCCTGCAACCTGGAGCAGGTCAGGGCATGGCACAGACCACGCTGCTGCCTGCTAATTTTTGAATTCCGTCCCTGATTATTTGCTTCTCTGCATCTTCCCTCCCTCCTTCCTGGAAATTCATCTCATTTCTGAGGTGTTTGGCCCCCTGGGAATGCTCTGCTGCCTGCAGGGATCTCTGTGGCCTTGTGGGGATGTGCTCCATGGCCTGGTCACTGCCTCAGTGCCATAAATCCTGTCACACCCACAGACATCGTTCCCATCAGACTAATTTGTCTCCTGCTGACTCCAAGCAGAACCTTGGGCTGTGCAGGTTGTTAAACCCCAAGGATAAAGGTGTGGATTGCAAATTCAAGACTTGGGAAAAACCCTGCCTGCAAGCAGTGAGGGAGGAATGGGAATGGGGAAAACGAGCAGCACAACAGGGGTGGGAGAGTGGCTTGGATTTGAGGGTATCTGGAGAATTTGCTGGAAGAAAAGCAAATTATCAATTTCCCTGCAGAAACTGAGAGAAAATGTTGATCATCCCCACTGAAAATGTTGAACATCCCCCCATTTTCTGGGAAAAAAAAAAGGAAATTATCAATTTCCCTGCAGAAACGGAGAGAAAATGTTGAACAGCCCCACTGGAGCAGGCTGTGTGTGCAGCCCTGACTGGCAGTGGGGTTTGTGCCCTCTCTGCCCTGCTGCTCCTCTCTGTGCCCTCTTGCAGAGCTGTTTGCCTCGCAGGCAGCATTCCCAGAGAGGCAGGGGTGAGGGCAGGACTGTGGGAATGCTGCTTCCTCCCCACTTCCTCCAGCTCCCACACAAGAACCTCCAGCACGTGTGGGCAGCTCCAGGCAAAGCTGGGGAGCTGTGCTGGCCTGGCAGGAGGAAATTCCAGAGGAAGCCAAGGCTGGCTTGACCTCATTAGAGGCACCCAAACACCTCCTGTCCCAAGAAGCTTTTCTTGCTGCCCAGGTGATGTTGGGGTCTGCTGTTGCAGCCTCCAGGCACTTCTCCTGAGCAGGAATTCTATCTTCTCCCACAGCCTGCTTTAATCACGTCTCTCCCTCCTGTTTTTCCCTTCTGAAGTTTCCTCCCAGCTCCTGGATGCAGTTTGGCACATCCAATCTGGTGGTACTGATGTTTGGAGCTGAAAGGAATTTGCATTTTGGCGTTCAGGGAGATTTTTCAGGAATGCAGAGCCACCGCATGAAATATGAGTTGGTGGAATTGAAACTGAATGATGTTTTTCAAATTCTTAATAATTACATTGAAGGGATCAGCATAAATTATTTTTTAAAAAGAAAGTGGTTTTTATTAGGTCTAAAACAGAAGGAGATAAGGAATTGTGAACTAGCAATGTTATCCTGCATTTCCGTCTCAATCTGCTGAGCCAGACTGGGTTGGGGTTTGGGTTGGACCCTTCCAAGTGAGCTGAGCTCTGTTTTAATTTCTGGGACAGAGTTTCTATGGGATCAGGAAATGCTGTCACTGCCAGAGTGAGCAGATCCCTTTGGTGGAAATGTCAATACTTGGAGCAAAACCAGGACAGGACAAGGAGGCAGCTCCTGAGGCAGCATTTTGGCTTTGAGACTGAAATAACCCACAGGAGGATCTATATTCTGCTGGAAATGCTCCTGGCTGCTGTAGCTCTTCCTGAAAAACCTCAGGCTGTGCTTGGAGTCCTGCCATGGATTCCCAGATTTCCCTGAAAAACCTCAGCCTGTGTTTGGGATCATGCCATGGATTCCCAGATTTCCCTGAAAAACCTCAGCCTGTGTTTGGGATCATGCCATGGATTCCCAGATTTCCCTGAAAAACCTCAGCCTGTGTTTGGGATCATGCCATGGATTCCCAGATTTACTAAAAAAACCTCATCTTGTGCTTGGATTCCTGCCATGGATTCCCAGATTTTAGGTCATTCTTACTCTGCTCCATGCTGAGTCTGAGTCATGGGAGGTCTTTCAAGCTGCCTGATGAGTATTTTTTTGCTGGAAAACATTAAATTAGCAGGTCATGGAGCCAGTTTATACAGAACTGTGGCTGTTTGCATATTTAATAACTTGCACATCATGAAATGCAGGTGATTTGATGCCTCAAGAAAGAAAAATGCATGGGAAGAGGGCAAGAAACACAATGAAACATGCTGCCAAAGGAAAGTTGATTTTAGTGCTGGGACACAGTGGGTCAAAGACTCTCTGAAGTTAAAAACACAAAAGTTTTCAGCACACTAAAGCACTGAAGTGTTTATAGAGCCAGTTTATAGAGAATTGTGGCTATTTGCATATTTGATAACTTGCAAATCATGAAATGCAGGTGATTTGATGCCTCAAGAAGGAAAAATGCTTGGGAACAGGGAAAAAATACTGCCAAAGGAAAGGTGATTCTAGTGCTGGAACCCAGTGGGTCAAAGACTCTCTGAAGTTATAAACACAAAAGTTTTCAGCACTCTAAAGCACTGAAATGCTCCTTGCTCTGTGCTGGCTCCTGTCTGCCCCTGGAGGGTGTCACCAGGTGGGGAAGAGCCCATAAAGCTCTGCCTAGAAAGGGAAATGAGGTGAGGAGGTTTTGCTGAGCAAGAGGAAGGAGGGAAGGAGAAGGACTGGCATTGCTAAAGCAGCCCTGGCACGCTCATGGGGCAGCAATGAAGGAATGGGGGTCACCGTGGGGTGGAGGTGCCATAAACTGGTCATCACAGCAGGAAACGGGAAGTGCAGGGCCCTCACCCCTGGGTTTAATGTGTGGCCTTGAGCAAATCACCTCACCTGGGTTTACCCCTCCTGGGAGGGAGGGTTTGACACTCTGTGGGTTCAGGAGATCAAGGATTTTATTGTTTTATGGATGGATGTGCACCCAGCGCCCACAGAAGCCAGGAGGAGGTGCAGCATTGACCCTCCTTGTCTGCATTGTCTTTATAGCTCAAATTCAATATTTATAGACCCCAGAGTCGCTGGGAAAGGAAAATCATCCTTAATACTCTTAATACTTAATACTCTTTATTCCAGCTGAGGAGCTCTCTGGCGTTTTAGAGGAAGCACATTCCTCTGTAAATTGAGATGAGCTTCCAGCTTTTCTGGAGGATGTGTGAAGTTTTATTGCTGCTGCCTCATCCAGAAATGGCTCCATCCTTGTGCCTTCAGAGCGTGCCCTAATGTGCTTTATTGCCTGAGCTCTCAGAGAAACAGAAATATTTATTTGTGAGCTGTTGCCCTGAGGTGCTGGGAAAGGGTGGTGATGCCTGTGGTGCAGAAAAAAAAAAGCTTTATTTAGAACATCTCGTTTCTTGGAACGTGATGTGTCCATTCCTTGTCTGATTTGCATCAGAGTGGGAGGGAGGAGGAGGAGGAAGAACTTCTGTCCAGGGGCAGGGAGTTGCCCTCTGTGGGGAGCAGCTGGACAAGGTTCCATGCAGGAGAGGAGAACCTGATCCCTGCCAGACAAACAGATCTCGCTCAGAGCAGCTGGCTGAGCTCTCCTCTTTGGGCTCTCTTTATGGTTCATTGCTTGGCTCTTTTTGGAATGAAATTCCTGGCATAAAGCTGATGTATTTTATAGAAAAGGGGTTTTTTTTCCCTCTCCCTTCCAAAGACTTTGCTCAAACACATTTGTGACAGAAAGTGACACCCCCCTGTCACAGACGTCTTTTATGGAAAATCCTTTCCTTAGGATTTTTTCTCCTGAGAAGCTGAGAGGCCTCAGGAACAAAATGTAACCAATGGTTATCTGCTGCTGTGGAATGCAACAGGTGGGTCTGTGATTGGCTCATGTGGTTGTTTTTAATTAATGGCCAATCACAGTCAGCTGGCTTGGACAGAGAATCCGAGCCACAAACCTTTGTTATCATTATTTCCTATTCTATTCTTAGCCAGCCTTCTGATGAAATCCTTTCTTCTATTCTTTTAATATAGTTTTAATGCAATATATATAATAAAATAATAAATCAGCCTTCTGAAACATGGAGTCAGATCCTCATCTCTTCCCTCATCCTCAGACCCCTGTGAACACTGTCACATCCCCCCCCATGGTTTTCTCACCACCCTGAGGGCTCTGAGCTCTGCCTCCCTCAGCCTCCCTGTGCAGAAAAGCCTGACAACATAAAATATTATTTTATATTTTATGGGGTTTTCCAATGAAAAGTGTTCTTCCAGACACCTTTGTAATGGAGGATTGTTTGCACAGAGTGAAGAAAGGTGAATTAGGAGCAGTGGATGGGCTGTGAGCATCCTGAGGGCAGGAATGGCCAGAGTTCAATAACTCCTGTCCTGCTGTGTGCAAGAGGTTTTACAGCAACTTCTGTGAGCCAGAGAGGAGTTTGATAAGACAATCCATGTTTACCTCTGAAAGTATTTCCTACCAAGTTCATTGACAGAAACCAAGAAAGAAAGAAGGAGAAATAAGAGAAACCTGCAACTGCCTGTTCCAACGAGCACTTTGTTTGTCTCATGACCAATGAGTAAAGTGTAAACTGAAGAGTTTTGTAAGAATGTGTACAAAGCATCCATGCTGCAATAAAAACAGGTTTGAAACCTTCTGAAAATGGAGTGTGGCTTGGTGCTGTCCCCATCTCAACTGTGACACTGCTGGGCTGTGTGTGTAGTGCCATTGGAATGGGAATGGCTGTGCTTAGTGGGTCACACCAGTGACCTTTCACCTGGGTTTTTGTGGCCCTGGATGCTCCCAAGTTACTCACTTTGATATAAAAGCTATCCACTTTGATATAAAAACTACTCACTTTGACATAAAAGCTATCCACTTCCATATAAAAGCTTTTATCAGCATGAACAGATTTCATTGTGCTCTGACACCATCAGTGTGGCTCCCTGTCCCAGTTCAGCTGTTATCACTGGCTGGTTGTACCTGCACAAGGATCCACAGGTGCTGAAAAACAGAAATAAGGAAATAGGGAAATAATTTGAGTAAAACAAATAAGGAAGGAAGAGAGATTAGAGCCCAAATGGGTTCCATTTTGATAATTCACAGAATCCAAGAATCACTAGGTTGGAAGAGACCTTTAAGAATAAAGGTTTATTAGAATAAAGAAAATGTTAGGAAAGTAGCAGATAAAATTTTCCTGTTCTCTCAGGATAACAAAAACAAAACCTTTTTTTTCCCCATTAGTAGGAATTTTTGCTCTTAATAAAATCCTTCTGGGAGCACGGTGAATTCTTTTTTCTACTTGCAGCATTTGCTGACTTGTTTCCCTGTGCTCTCTGCTTGGTAAAAACATCTTCTTGTTTGATTTGGGTTTATCCTTTGCTCTAAGCCATAAAAACCCCTTCTAACTAACACACCCTTTGCCTCCTTGGTTATCCAGTAAGACAGGCTCAGCATTTTTTTCTTCTGTATCAAAACTTGCTTCCATCTCTATTCCTTCATCAGACTCCACATTCAAAAATCTTTCTGCCAAGCACACACATCTGTGAGACTTTATGGTCAAACTTTCATCCTTCCCAACACTCAGGGACCTGCAGAGAATTCCCTGGCTCCTGTGACTGCCTCTGCTCTGGGGATGCTCTGCTGGAGGATTTGAGTTATTCCCGAGAAAACCGTTCCTGCAGGAGGCAGAGGAGGAGCCAGGAGCGAGGCAAGCACGTGGAGAGGGGCAGGGCTGGTATTGGATGCCAGGGTTCAGAAGGAGAGCAATTCCTGCATCCCTCCTGCTCTTATCGTGCCGTGGGAATGTAATCCTGGAGCTTGCTCAGGGATGATGATGATGATGATGATGATGATGATGATGATGATGATGATGATGATGATGCATCACACAAGTCCTTTATGGCCAGATGCTTTCAGGATGTGTCAGAGCTGCTCTGTCGCAGACATTTCTTGGCTTTGCTAAACCAAGAAGCTCAAATCTTTGGCCTGAAAGGGGAAAATTTGCATTTCCTCACCACAGATTAATCACTGCAGCTGATTAGGTGCCATGTGACACTTTAATGTAGATTTGCACCCTCAATTTAGTTGTTTTTTAAAAAAATTGATGTATTTCTGTAGCATTTCACAGCAGATGTGATGCAGACACCTCAGCTGCTTGCAGATAAACTAAAGGGAGTTTTCCTAGAGAAGTGATTTCCAGCTGAGCATCTCACTCACTAAATCCCGGGATTTAGGAAGCCGGCGGTGCGCGTTTAGCCGGGGGTTTATAAAGATTCTGTGGGTGCTGGGGACTCTCTGGGGTGAATAATGAGCGCAGGGCCCGCGGGAGGAGGCAGGGACAGCCCGGCTGTGTCCGGCCCCGGGGGCACAGCGCTATCTGCCGGGAGCGCGGCAGCGCTGCTCTGCAGCACCGCACAGCGCCGGATTGGGGCATTTTCTGACCCCGACATGGGGCATCGAGAGATTCTGAAATAAAGATTTAAACATTCTTATTCCATTTTTCAGTGTCATGGGAAAGGTGAGACAATACAGATGATGTATGATGCTCTCTAGCATCACACACTGCCAGATTAGGTCCTTTTCTGACCCCGATATGGGGCATTGAGAGATTTTTAAATAAAGATTTAAAAATTTTTATTCCATTTTCAGGGTCATGGGAAAGGTGAGGCAATACAGATGTTGTAATCGACTCCATCGCAATAAGAAATCAACTACATTCTAATTATTATATACAATAATGTATGATGCTCTCCAGCATCACACACTGCCAGATTAGGGCATTTTCCGACCCTGACATGGGGCACTGAGAGATTTTTAAATAAAAATTTAAAGATATTTTTAAAAATTTAAAATTTTTTATTCCATTTTCAGTGTCATGGGAAAGGTGAGACAATACAGATGTTATAATTCACTCCAGCACAATCAGAAACCAACTGTTTTCTAATTATAATATACAATAATGTATGATGCTCTCTAGCATTGCACGCTGCTGGATTAGGTCCTTTTCTGACTCCGACATGGGGTCAGAAATTTTTTAAAATAAAAATTTACAGGTATTTTTAAAAATTTAAAATTTTTTTATTCCATTTTCAGTGTCATGAGAAGGGTGAGACAATACAGATGTTATAATTTGCTCCAGCGCAATCAGAAACCAACTGTTTTCGAGTTATAATGTACAATAATGTATGATGCTCTCCAGCATCACACACTGCTGGATTAGGTCCTTTTCTGACCCCGACATGGGGCACTGAGAGATTTTTAAATAAAGATTTAAAAAATTTTATTCCATTTTCAATCTCACGAGAAGGGTGAGACAATACAGATGTTATAATTCACTCCATCACAATCAGAAATCAACTACTTTCTAATTATTACATATAATAATGTATGATGCTCTCCAGCATTGCACACTGCTGGATTAGGTCCTTTTCTGACCCAGACATGGGGCACTGAGAGATTTTTAAATAAAGATTTAAAAAATTTTATTCCATTTTCAATCTCACGAGAAGGGTGAGACAATACAGATGTTATAATTCACACCACCACAATCAGAAAGCAACTATTTCCAATATTTCTAAACCAACTAATTATAATATAAAATATTTTATTTTAATTACACTATAAGTGTTTCTTGGCCTATCAGCTTTTTGCTACACTATTCTGTAAATGCCTTAAAGCCAATCTTCTAAAATTACCTCTCGTGGGACTTACTACAGTGCATCTTTTATTCTACAGCACCTATTCCATCCTATTCTATTCCATTCCCTTCCATTCTATTCTATTCTATTCTATTCTATTCTATTCTATTCTATTCTATTCTATTCTATTCTATTCTATTCCATTCTATTCCATTCTATTCTATTCTATTCTATTCTATTCTATTCCATTCTATTCTATTCCATTCTATTCTATTCCATTCCATTCTATTCTATTCTATTCTATTCTATTCTATTCTATTCCCTTCCATTCCCTTCCATTTCCTTCCCTTCCCTTCCCTTCCCTTCCCTTCCCTTCCCTTCCCTTCCCTTCCATTCCATTCCATTCTATTCTATTCTACTCTATTCTATTCCATTCCATTCTATTCTATTCTATTCTATTCCACTACAGTTCATCTTCTCCATAATTCTATTTCTCTAAAGTATCCAGTCTTATTTGCAAGGCCACCCTTTGAAACTCATTTTTTATCTCCATTTCTCTCTCAACAATATTGTGGAAACCACTAAAATAAACAATCTGCAGCAGATCACCCAGCCAGGAGGAGGTGCCTGCTTAGACACCAAAGTGCCAGCAAGGAATCTTCTTTGGAAAATTGGTGTTCTGGGGAAAGAAAATGAGATTTGACAGATTCAAAGCCTGGGTAGCTTCTGCTGTTTTACACATCAGCTTTGAGCATGACCAGGGAGATGTTCTTCACTGACAGAAAACAAAAGACCTTTCAAAAGACCTTTAAGCTGGAAAACTGTTTCCTCCTTCCTCTTTCTCTTCTGTGGTGTCAAATTTATTACAAATATGTTTGCTGTTTTAGGTGAAAGAGGCTGACAGTGCTACAAGGAGGACAAAGTTGGGAACCCCCAGATGGAGGGTGCAAAACACAGCCAAAACCCCCAAAAGTTTCTGTTTCACAATGGGGAACTTGATTGTGCAAAGCAATAATGGACATCACACCCAAAATCTCCATTGCAAATTCTCCTGGAGTTTTAAGGGATGTGGGAATGATTTATGTCCATGTTTGCTGACAGCTGGGAGCAGATTCAGCTTTATTTCCTTTATTCATGTTCAAGGAAAAGCAGCAGCCAAGGTAAGACAGCAAACATTTGCTGAACAAGCTTTGCTCCACAAAAACACAATCCTCACCCAGAGCTGAAACAATTGATGCAATTGTGTGTTTTACAAGCAGTGAGAATCCCCAAATTAAATGAGCAGATGACAATGAATATGCGTGGCAACCTGACACACTAATGGGTTCCATCCAGGGCTGAGGTGGACGAGCTGAGGAGAGGCCTAAAAGCAGCTCTGAAAGTGCCACCTCATTAGGCTGGGGTGGCTAAAGCAGCACACACAAAGGCTTCCCTCTGTGCCTGATCCTCTTGGCATCCACTCCCAGAAATCGATGCCCAAAAGCACCTGGAGCCACAACAGGACTTAGAATTTCCAGGATGTATACAGTCACACCCCTCTAAATACAGCCTGGGTAAAAAAAAAAAATAAATTGTTGATTGAATTGCTGACCACAACGTGCCAGCAAGGTGCAGGAATGTGCTCTGTGCTCAGAGAGGGGAATTCTCAGCCTCCAGAGCGTGGCTGCTGCTCCAAGGAATCCCTGACCCTGCCAGGCCCCTGTGCATGCGCAGCTCTGCCTGGGTGAGGCTGCTCCTCATCTCAGAAAGCATTTCCCTGGCTCTGGAATGCTGGGAATGCTCTGGGAATAATCTGGGAATGCTCTGGGAATGCCCTGGGAATGCTCTGGGAATGCCCTGGGAATGCTCTGGGAATAATCTGGGAATGCCCCGGGAATGCTCTGGAAATGCTCTGGGAATGCCCTGGGAATGCTCTGGGAATGCTCTGGGAATAATCTGGGAATACTCTGGAAATGCCCTGGGAATGCTCTGGAAATGCCCTGGGAATACTCTGGGAATACTCTGGAAATGCCCTGGGAATGCTCTGGGAATGCTCTGGAATGCTCTGGGAATACTCTGGGAATACTCTGGGAATGCCCTGGGAATGCCCTGGGAATGCCCTGGGAATGCTCCGGGAATGCTCTGGGAATGCCCTGGGAATGCCCTGGGAATGCTCTGGGAATGCTCTGGAATGCTCTGGGAATACTCTGGGAATACTCTGGGAATGCCCTGGGAATGCCCTGGGAATGCCCTGGGAATGCTCCGGGAATGCTCTGGGAATGCCCTGGGAATGCCCTGGGAATGCTCTGGGAATGCTCTGGAATGCTCTGGGAATACTCTGGGAATACTCTGGGAATGCCCTGGGAATGCCCTGGGAATGCCCTGGGAATGCTCCGGGAATGCTCTGGGAATGCCCTGGGAATGCCCTGGGAATGCTCCGGGAATGCTCTGGGAATGCTCTGGGAATGCCCTGGGAATGCTCCGGGAATGCTCTGGGAATGCCCTGGGAATGCCCTGGGAATGCTCCGGGAATGCTCTGGGAATGCCCTGGGAATGCCCTGGGAATGCTCTGGGAATGCTCTGGAATGCTCTGGGAATACTCTGGGAATACTCTGGGAATGCCCTGGGAATGCCCTGGGAATGCTCCGGGAATGCTCTGGGAATGCTCGGGGAATGCTCTGGGAATAGTCTGGGAATGCTCTGGGAATGCTCTGGGAATACTCTGGGAATGTTCTGGGAATGCTGTGGGAACGCCCTGGGAATGCTCCGGGAATGCTCTGGGAATACCCTGGGAATGCTCTGGGAATGCTCTGGGAATACTCTGGGAGTACTCTGGGAATGCTCTCAGGCAGGGCACGCTGCTGGCAGGGGCAGCCACTTCTGTCTCACAGAGCTCACTGAAATCCTGCCCCTCTGGCTCTGAGTCCTGATGGAAAAGCAGCCCCAGAGCCAAGGACAAATAGAGGAGGCTGAGCAGAGGAAGATGGCAAAGGAGCTGTGACTTGTGGGCCCTGGGGGGAAGCAGGGAGAGCAGCAAATCCAGGATAAGCTCGATCTGTGTCTCACAGAGAGAGGTCCTGCAGGGTGTGTGTGACAGAAATCACAGATTTGCTCAGGATGGAGCAGAGCTTTTGGGAATTGTGGGGGTATTCACACTCTGTTACACTCCATGGGGAGGTAGATTGGCAAAAAAAAACCCCAAAAATACAGTACAATGCTGCTTCTTTCCTGCCTCTGTCAAGGTTGGGATCCAAGTGCTCAAGATGGTATTTCATCTTCAGACTCAGATGTTTATTATTTCTTTTCTATATCACAGTCTTACAAGTCCTGAGTTGCACAGCATTCTACTAACAAGCTACACAATGGCTCATTATCTTTCTCTACAAAGCCTTTTAAGGCCAAACTATCCAATTAAGAAATGGCTCCTAAATTATTTTCCCTTTTAACCCAAAGCTCTCAGTATCCAGGGTTCCAACAGTGCAACACAAGTGCAGGTGTGATTTCTGTGTGGAGACAGCAGGTTGGGCAGCTGAGGCACTCTGGGGACCTGCAAATAAAGGCATTCATGAGGATCTACCCCTGGAATATTGGCTGGGAAGGGGCTGGGTGCAAACTCGATCTGTGTCTCACAGAGAGAGGTCCTGCAGGGTGTGTGTGACAGAAATCACAGATTTGCTCAGGATGGAGCAGTTTTTGGGAATTGTGGGGGTATTCACACTCTGTTACACTCCATGGGGAGGTAGATTGATCTGCAAACTGCAGATCAATCCTCAGCATCAGCTGGGCATGAAGGTGCTGAGGTGTGTGAAGAGCAAAGCTGGAGCTGCCTCCAGTTTAGAACATTCAGAGGATCCAGGCGCTGGCAGGTACACGGGGAGCTCATTTTAAACCTCGAGTGTGAAAAGAGAAAACTGAATGAGCCTTTCTAAGCCCCCAGGCACCCTGAGAAAGCAACAGAGAGAGAGCAGCCCTGCCTTGCCTGGCATTTGTGCAGCACGGATGCTGGAGTGCGTGGGAAGGGTGCCTACATCCATTACATCCAACATCTCTGAATCGGCACTCACCATCCCACAGGCTCCTCGGCACAGCCCTGCTCTCCCAGCCTGGCTGGAGCAGGCTGAGGGGCACAAAGGGGCTCCTTTGTCCCCATTCCGAGCCCCGGGGGTGGCAGGGCTGGCTGTGGGCGCCCTGCAGGCTCCGGGAGCAGCTGCTGCCGTGCTGGCTGTGCTGTGCGCCCGCAGGAGGGGCCGGGCTGATGTGCTGGGGGTGGCAGAGCAGCCCAGACACGCAGGGCTCCGTCCCCACTGCCCTGTCCCGGCCCCAGGGACCGTGACAGTGAGGGATTAGTGGGGGCAGGGTGCTGGAATTATTTTTATCTCCTCGCCTTGTTGTGCCTGTGCACAAGTGCCAGCCTTTTCAGCCTTTTTATTTTTTTTTTCTCCTTTTTTTTTTCCTCCTGTGAAGCATTAACTGGGTGGGTTGCCATAGCAACCCCTGCATGATAAGTTGGGCTGCTTCTTGCAGAGATTCCTCCCTCAACACTCGAGGTTTCTCTCTCTCTGAGCGTTGCATCCCCTTCCCCATGTCCCCTGGAGTGGCAGTGCCCTCTGTGGTGCCCCAAAGGCCACCCCTGACCTCCAGGGATGGAGGCAGGGAAGGAAGGAGCAGCTTGTGCATCATCCTGGTGTGGGATGGGGCTGGGAGGATCTCTGCTCTCCATCCCTTGTGCAGGGCTCAAAATTGAAACAGGCTTTGAGTGTGACATCCTGATTATTTACAAGTTTTCCTGAAGAGGGCAGGGAGGTGTTTGCTGCCTGTCCTAAGCAGGCACAGGGTGGCACTGGAGTGGTTCCCAGCTAAGCTCAGATTGTAGGAAGAGTGAAATGATCTTACCCTTTCATTCAGAGAGAACCCAGAGAGGTTTGCTCTGAGCACAAAACCAACACAGCGTGTGGCAGGTGAAGAATCTGGGTGGATTTATTGCAAATCACCTTGGATCTTGTCTGTGGTAGGCTCGAGGTGAAGAATAAACTTCTCCAGAGCTGGGGAAGAGGGTGTGACCTCCCTGACATGTGACTTTTCATCTCAAAACCCACCCAAATCCAAGGCCAGTTTCACCAGAGGTTTTCTCCACCTCAGGGCCCCATTTCCCTTCTTTAAATAGCAGCTACAACGCTGGTGTGGAATGGAGTCATTGAGGTTGGTACATGAGTGATTCTGAGGGAAAACTCATTACTTTTTCAGGATGTTTGTTTGCCAATATCATCTGGATTGTTTGGCAGGCTGGCTCTGGGGTTAGAGGAGAAAAGGTTTCTGCTTCTACCTGAGGAGCAGCAGGGGCTGGGGGTCAGTCAGTGCCTCTGACTGAGTCAGTGTGCTCGAGCTGCTGCTTCCTCTTAATCCTCTTGGCCCCTGAGCCTCATCCCTGGCAGGATTGTCTGTAATAGATGTAATTAGAGCGGCAGCAGCACAAACAGTGCAGCCCTGCTGATCCCTGCTCTGTGTTCTGCCAGGGCACCTGCCTGCCTGGGAGCAGCTCTCATTTCCGTGGTGCTCTGTGGAACAGGTGGCTGTCAGAGGACAGGCAGAGCCAGGGATGTTCTCCAGCAGCTCCTGGGGCTATAAAAAACCCACCCCCAGCACTCATCTGCTGTGCATGGGATGGATTGTTCCAGAAGGGGTAGGAGCAAATCCTTGTGGCTTAACCTGCCCTTCCCTTTGTGCTGTTGTGATGATAACAAGGGGAAATGGGACAAAAGAAACGGCTCAGTGTCCTTCATGCAGCTCTGGGTATCACATTTGCTGTGATACCTTAAAATCAGATGTTAAGATTTCTCTATCCATGATGGATGACTTCTAAGGGGGGATGGAATGCTGGCGTCAGCACCCTGCAAGCTGTTGGTCTCCCTGGCCACACCTGGCTCCTGCAGGTACATTAAACAGGTTAATTTTCTTCTGGTGGGCTGCTGGAAGAGTGCACAGGAGCCCAAAGAAGCCTGGGAGCAGAGGGGACAGCGGGGACAACCTCACAGCCAGCGTGTGGCTTTGGCCAGTCCCTGCTGGGATACCTCAGGCTGCAAAGATTTGGGGAATCCCAGCCAGCTGTGGGCTGGAGCAGGGCACAGCAACCTGTGCAGTCAGCAGAGCGAGGCAGGAGGAGGCAGCAGGAGGGTGTCCCTGGCTGGGAATTGCTCAGAGCAGCCACTGGAGCCTGTCTGTGCAGGGTGACGTGCAGGCAGCTGCTGCGTGTGGCCGCTGGCAGATGATGAATGCAGCCTGCTGACACAAACACAATTAGGTGATGTCTAGGAAAAGCCTTTGCTTTGTTCTGTGCCTGCCTCGCTCCCAGCAGTGCAGGGACCTGGTCTCACGTGTGTGCCCCTGTGCCCACCCCCGGGGAGGGCACAGAGCCGTGGCAGTGGCACCACCAGTGGGGTGTGCCCAGCTGAGAGCCCTAGCACAGCTGGAGCTGATTTTTTTGCTGCCTGCAAACATCTCTGGGTGGCTCTGGCCACCTGCACGCTGAGTTTTGGCACTGCCAGTCGCTCCTGTGCCATCCTCTGGTGGGGCTGCTCAGGTTTAACTCAATAGATTGGGCTGTGTGTGGAGCTGCAGGTGCTTTAAAAGGAGCACATGCAACAAAAGCTTCATTTCCTCCTCTGTGTCCACTGTGACCTTCAAAGCTGGAAGAGCCCTCCAGGGCACGGTGGCCTCCATCCAAGGAGAGAAAGCCCAGCCTGCTACTGGCATTAAATTCCCTGGAATCAGGCAGGAACATGAGGCAAGAGGATTTCCCAGTATTTCCAACTGTGACCTTCAGAGCCGTGCAAATGTTAGTATTAAACTTATTAGCAGCAGAGGCCTTTCTGTGACCCTGCAGGGATAACTCCCCCCATTCCTCCCCTCCCCTTGGCTTTTTTTGGAGGCAGGACAGTGATGCTGATCTGTAGAGACAGGATAAGGAGCGAGGGGTACAAATAGAAAGAGGGGAAATTCAGATTTGGGAAGAAATGCTTTGCTGTGAGGGTGGTGACAGAGCATCCAGGGAGGTCGTGGCTGCCCTGGACGTGCTCGAAGGTTGGCTGTGGCTTGGTGGGAGTTGTCCTCACACATGGCAGGGGGTGGGACTGAGCTTTAAGCTCCATTCCAACGCCTTAACACTCGGTGCTTATGTGATATCCTCTGTGCGATGTCTCCAGCCGAGCTGGGCGCTGGGACCACCGGAGCCCGGGGCTGCTTGCGCTGAGCCGGGAGGGGCCGGGGGAGGCGGCCGCGCATGTGCCGGCCGTGCCCCCCGCCCGGGCTGCTCCAGCATCCTCGGCATCCTCCCAGGCATCCTCCCAGGCATCCTCCTAAGCATCCTCCCTGCCGGGCGCTGCGCTCCGCAGCCCGAGCAACAAAAGCGCCGCGGCCGCGCCCCGCGGAGCCGCTCCCGGCGCGGGGCACCTGCTGCTGCTGCTGCCGCCGCTGCTGCTGCTGCTAATGATGGTGGTGATGATGATGATGATGATCCAAGGCTGCTGCTGATCTAACGCTGCTCCCGCTCCGCTCCGCCCGCGCCCTGCGCAGCGCCGGCCGCGCCCGCGGAGCCGCGGAGCTGTCCGGGCTCGGGTTCCGTGCAGGCTCCGGGCTCGGGCCCCGTTCAGGCTCCGGGTTCGGTCTCTGTTCAGGTTCCGGGCTCGGGTTCCGTTCAGGCTCCGGGTTCAGGCTCTGTGCAGGTTCCGGGCTCGGGCTCCGGGCTCAGGCTCCGTGCAGGCTCCGGGCTCGGGCTCGGGCTCTGTCCGTGGTGCTGCCGCCCCCGCGGCCGAGCGCAGCCCCCGGACCGCGCCCGCCCGGCATCCTGTTGCGCCGGGAGCGCGGCGAGCGGGGGAAGAGCATCTGAGAGCATCCGAGAGGATCTGAGAGCATCCGAGAGGATCTGAGAGCATCCGAGAGGATCCTGCCGAGGAGCCTGAGCGCCGGCCCGGCTCCGAACAATGGCTGCGCCGCCGCGGCTGCTCTGCGCGGCCGCGCTCGCCCTGCTGCTCTGGGGTAGGTGCTGCCATTCCCGCTCCCACCCAGCGCCGCTGGAAAGAAGGGAGGATGCTCGCTTCGAGCCTGCCCTCCGAGTGGGGCTTTTGTTGTCGGGAGAAGGGAATTACGCTCGTGCGGAGCTGGTGTGGGTGTGAGGGAGTGAAAACACCTCCGTGCCGAGCACAAAGCATGTGCTGACCCCTTGCTGTTTGCTGTCGGTCTGGGGTTTGCAGCGCAATTTGACATCGGGTTGCCTCGGGGAGGGTGTGCAGCCCATTAAGAGGTGCTTTAGTGCCGTTTCCCGTGCAGTCTGTGTAAACTGGAGTTAATCAATCGATTGCAGCTGCAGTTTGACTCCTGCCACGAGAAGAGGTTGGGTGGTTTTGCCACATTCGGTGTGCGTGTGCCTTCAGCCCTGTGTGTGGGTGCCTGTCTGTGTGTGCAGATCTCGTTTCTCAGAGCAAAGCAGAATCCAGGAGCTTTTCCTTATTTCTCCCTGGAAGCTGCTGCTGTGCGTGGAGCTGGTAGTACGGGAGAACTGGAACCAGGCTGCTTCCAGGAATAGTCCCGGGATAATATGTTGCTTGAGAGAGTGGGTTAATGGTGCCTCAGAGGCTGGGGAGGAGGGAGCAGCCAGCAAAGTCAGCGTCTGGGCTCTGGAGACAGCCTTGGACAGACAGAGCCCGGGATTGTTTAGCCCGGGGGACAAATGTCAGCAGGGATTTTGTCAGAGATGTGGCGCTGAAACGATCCCTTCCTGCTCCGGCGTGTGGCTTCACATGCAACCATTTCTGTCCTCTTTGCAAGAGCAGAATTCGAGAGTTGCCAGCCTTAGCACAGCTCTGATTGGAAGCGTTTCGAGCAGGAATGCCTGGGAAATCAATAACTCCTCCTGCTGCCAAATTCACTCCCGTCCAAGCCCCTTGGTTCCCAGTAGTGCCCAGGAACAGGAAAGGTGCTGGACCCTCCCAGTTTTGCTGAATTAAAGCCTCCAGACCTCCCAACTCTGCACAAAGAGAGAGCTGTTCCTCCACTCTGGAATTCTGGGCTTCCCCTCATCCCAGACTGTAATTGCTGCTCTAACAAGGGCATGCCCAGCACACATGGGAGGCAATGAACAATGCCTTAAAGTGGCATTAATTACTAGGGAAAGATGAAAGTGGTGGCAAAGCAGATGCTGGAGAGGTGAATCTGTGTGAAGTGATCACCCTCTGTTAATTATTATGAATTATTAATATCTCAGGAGAAGGAAGCTTGGTAAAATTTAACATTTGAGACTTAATCTGTTATCAGACAGTGCTAGCAATAAATCAAACCATTTTCCATTAGGGACATTAATGCCAAGATGTGAATAACTGATGCTTCTCTAATTCTGTCTTAACACTTCTTTCTCTGCTGCTCCTCTCCCCCAGCTGGATTTTGTTCCTCAGTGTGTGTGGAAGTCCCATCTGAGACAGAGGCTGTCCAAGGGACAGACATGAAGCTGCTCTGCATCTCCTGCATGAAGAGGGAAGAGGTGACAGCCAGCACGGTGGTGGAATGGTTCTACAGGCCCAACGGGGGCAAGGATGAGCCTGTATGTGTGACTGGGACCCGAGTCCCTTCTGTTTCTTTCCTTGCTTATCCCATTTCCACACCTGGGCACAACACGAATTCCTGGCAGGAAAAGCTGCAATCAGTTGTTGAGGTCAAACATTTGGGTTGCAGATTAATCAATATCAATTTCCAGTCCCATTCCCTCAATACCTCAAGCCCAGTATCTGAGGATGTCAAATATGACCGACCCTTGCTACCCTCATCTGAATCAGTTCTGAATCCCAAAGCTGTTCTTTTGGAGGCAAAATTAATAAAAATAAATCTGCAGGGCAGGATTTACTTATTTTTGCCTCAGAGAAAGCACTGTTATCCCAACTGTGGGAGGATCTCTGGGAGCCGCTTTGGATCCCTGTCAGGAAAAGGTAAAATTGATTTTCAGAGTGAATCAAAATGGAAATTGGACAGATGAGGAGCATCTAGAATTCAAGAGAGAATGGTGAAATGGAGAACTAGATAAAGGCTGAGTGCACATTTCTTTCTAGCTGTTTTATCTGAGTCTGAAGCATTAAATCAGTGGCTGTGATTGAGCAGGATGACAATATTCTCCTTCTGTCTCAGAACTAAAGGGACCAGGCTAAGGAATGAGATGGGAATTCACTTCCAATACCCCAGGAGATGAATTTGTCAGTGGCGACCCAAAGAACACCAACCACAGGTCATGGTGGGACTGTGGTCAGCCAGAATGTCACACTGCCAAATCTGTCCTGCAGCACTTCCATCTCAGCTGAACACCCCAGGGCTTCCCAAAAAGAGCTGTTGGTCTTCACTGTGGGTGTTCTGTGGTTCTTTCCTCAGGTGATCTGACATGCACTGGCTGTCAGGCACATTGCTGGGCATGAAGAATCCCTGTTTTCTGTCCCATTGCTGATTTTTTGTGTCCACGTGCATCTGTATTTTGCTGTGCTTTCATTTCTCCCTCTCTGGCGGAGATACTGGATTCCTGATCACTCATTTTCCTGTCTTTTGTGAAGTCACCTGATACTTTGAGGCAAAGGATGATGGAATATGAATAGCTGCTGTTACCAAGGGAGCTCAGAACATCCCTGAGTGTAGCTGGAGGGGGATGCTGCCCCTGCCTCATGGTGTGGTGGTGCTGTCCATGGGAGAGACTAACCAGCACATCCCTTTATTTCCTCACAGATCTCTCTCTCTCTCTCTATATATATATATATATATATTCCTCATTATCTATCTATCTATTTATCTATCTATCTATCTATCTATCTATCTATCTATCTTCCTCACAGATCTATCTATATTTATACATATATATATATACATTTCCTCACAGATCTATCTATCTATCTATCTATCTATCATCTATCGATCTATCTTTCTATCTATCTGTATTCCTCATGGATCTATATATCTCTTTATATTTATTCCCTCACAGATCTATCTACATTTATATATATATATTCCTCACACATCTGTATATCTATATATAAATATCTTTATATTTATTTCCTCACAGATCTATCTATATTTATATATATACCTCAATCATCTATATATCCATTTATATTTAGCCCCTCACAATTTATCTATATGATCTATATATCCATTTATATTTATTTCCTCAAAGATAGATAGATAGATAGATAGAGATAGATGATAGATAGATAGATAGATAGATAGATAGATAGATAGATAGATATTCCTCACAGATATATATATCCATTTATTTCTTCAAGGATCTATCTATATTTTTATATATATATTCCTCACAGATCTATATATCCCTTTATATATATATATATTCCTCACACATATATATATATTCCTCACAGATCTATATATCCCTTTATATTTATTTCCTCACCGATCTATTTATCCCTTTATTTCCTCACAGATATATATATATATATATATTCCTCACAGATCTATATAACCCTTTATATTTATTCCCTCACAGATCTACGAGTACAGGAAAACAAACCACGAGTTCCCGAGCCGCTTCAGCGGGCGGATCCAGTGGAACGGGAGCAAAGACATGCAGGACGTGTCCATCACCGTGGTGAACGTCACCCTCAACGACTCGGGCGTCTACACCTGCAACATCACCCGCGAGTTCGAGTTCGAGATCCACCGGCCCCTCTTCCAGAGCTCCAGGGTCATCCACCTCACCGTGGTGGAGGAGGGTAGGAAGGTGTTTTGTGCTCTTACTGACCAAGGTGATCCACCTTACCATGGTGGAGAAGTGTAGGAGGCTGTTTTGTGCTCTTACTGACCAAGGTGATCCAACTTACCATGGTGGAGGAGGGTAGGAGGCTGTTTTGTGCTCTCAGTAACCAAGGTGATCCACCTCACCATGGTGGAGGAGGGTAGGAGTGAAATTTTATGGTGTCATGGCCAGGGTGATCCACCTCACCATGGTGGAGAAGGTGGGAGGCTGTTTTGTGCTCTCACTGACCAAGGTGATCCACCTTACCATGGTGAAGTGTAGGAGGCTGTTTTGTGCTCTCACTGACCAAGGTGATCCACTCACCGTGGTGTAGGAAGGTGTTTTGTGCTCTTAATGGCCAGGATGATCCATCTCACCCTGGTGGAAGAGGGTAGGAGGGTGTTTTTGCACTCACTGACCAAGGTGATCCTTCTCACTATGGTGGAGGGTAGGAGGCTGTTTTGTGCTCTCACTGGTCAAGGGTGATCTACTCACCATGGTGGAAGAGGGTAGGAGGGTGTTTTGTGTTTTGTGCTGCCCCTGGCCAGGGTGATCTATTGGAATAATTACCAATATTGTGGACAGGACATTCCTGAGCTTGTCTGGCCCTGCTACTGAACCAAACAGCAGCACTGTGGTGTTTCCCTCCACAGACACTTTGGGCTGGCTTGGTGTGTGGTGTTTCACCCCACAGACACTTTGGGCTGGCTGGGTGTGTGGTGTTTCACCCCACAGACACTTTGGGCTGCCTGGGTGTGTGGTGTTTCACCCCACACACACTTTGGGCTGGCTGGGTGTGTGGTGTTTCACCCCACAGACACTTTGGGCAGGCTGGGTGTGTGGTGTTTCACCCCACACACACTTTGGGCTGGCTGGGTGTGTGGTGTTTCACCCCACAGACACTTTGGGCTGGCTGGGTGTGTGGTGTTTCACCCCACAGACACTTTGGGCTGGCTGGGTGTGTGGTGTTTCACCCCACAGACACTTTGGGCTGGCTGGGTGCTGCAGCTGGGCCCATGGGGACAAGTCCAGGCCTGCAGGAGCTCTGGTGGTTCTGGGATGGAGCTTCCCCCCCTTAACAGGGGCTGCCCCTCAGGTTTACCTCTGTGGAGAAGCTTTGAGGCCATGGTGAAGGAAAGGAGTCAGTTCTGATGGAGGATTTGGATCCAGAGCTTTATTCTGGCCCACAGGCCTCTGAATGCAGCAACTCCTCCAACAGAACTCCCTGGGCCCGTGGCTGCTGCTCCTGGCCAAGGTGATCCAGCTCACCATGGCTGAGGAGGGTAGGAGGGTATTCTGTGCTCTCACTGGCCAGGATGATCCACCTCACCGTGGTGGATGAGGGTAGGAGGGTGTTTTGTGCTGTTGCTGGCCGTGGGTGTTGTCACCACGGTGGACAGAGTTTGTCACTGCGCCACAGGAGAGGGCTCTGAGTCTGGCATTGACAAACACCTCAGGAGGAAAAACCTGTGGCTTGTTTGATGGCTGGAGGCTGTTTGTGGGCACAGGCTGGTTGTGTGTGAGCGTGGGAAGGCAGGGTGGGCCTGGCACAGCTGGGCACAGCTGGGCAGGCTCCAGCAGAGGTTTCCAGCTCCTCCGGTGGCGGCTCTGGATGTTACAGCGATGCCTTTCCCAGGGAGCCGCAGCGATTCCTTGCTGCCGCCCCCTCCCTCCTGGAACAACGACTGGTTCTCCATTTTGATAGCAGTCTCCTGCTTCTCCTCCTTCCCTCTGTGATGCTCCTGAGTCTTTCTGCTCCTCTGGGTGTTGCTGCGTTCAGTGCTGCATGTTACAGACAGTGCAGGGGATTCTGCTGCTCTCTTCAGAGAGGGCCGGAGCTTTCAGCCCTTTTGTCTGCCCTTTCCCCACCTCTCCCCTGCCAGCACCTCGGTGTTTTGATCCTTTACAAATCACTGGAGGCACAACAGAGCCGAGTAACACCAGGGAGTGGGACACGGGGAGGAAACAGAGAGAGAGGGTGAGATAGGTAAGCAATCCCTGAGGGTGAGATAGGTAAGCAATCCCTGAGGGTGAGATAGGTGAGCAGTCCGTGAGGATGTGGGGGTGGCACAGGCAGGGCTGTGCGTGTTGGATCCCTCTTGGATCCCTGCCTGTTTCAGGTCCCTCTCTTTCGCCCCCTCACAGCCTAAAGGCACCTGGAGATTCTGGCAAGGTGGGTGAGGAAGGATGACACAAGGGTGGGAAGCGTCCATGGAGCTGCATGGAAACAATCAAGGGTTATTTCATTCTATTCACAGCTGGAGAAGACTTCACCTCTGTCATCTCAGAAATTATGATGTATATTCTGCTGGTGTTCCTCACGCTGTGGCTGCTGATTGAGATGATCTATTGCTACAGGAAGGTGTCCAAGGCAGAGGAGGCTGCCCAGGAAAATGCGTAAGTGTGGAACCCCTGGATGTGAGATCTGTTCTGCAAGAGCTCTTCACACATCCCAGAGCTCTCAAATGTGCATAGACCCGTGCTAGTACAGGACAATCAGGTCTAAAACTGGTGATTTTTTCTTCTTGATGATTGAATAAATTGTGTAATACTAATTCCTTCTGCCTCACCTCCTCTACTGTAAAACCCCAAGGAACTGGTTCTGTGCCAGCAGGAACCTGGGCCTGGAGGGTGCCCACAATATGGGACAGACCCTGTGTAGTTTGCCAGAAATCCTCAATAAGGTCTCAATACAACACAAAATGAACGACATTCCCACTCTGAGATGTCCAAGGCAAAAAAGGGGATAGTTTATTTCCAATCTTTACAGAATTCCAAAAGTGACCATGGATTGGAGGATGAAATTGCCACCTCTCCAACCACACTGGTCAGACCAGCAGTCTATCAATTCTCTCTTCCTCCAGAAAGGAATGCAAACCAGTCATTATTTACATGAAAAGTGTGTGAGAAACTCCATAACAAAAATGTAAACATCAGAAGGCTTAGAAGAACTTTAGAAGAACAGGGCAACAAAGGTCAATGAAGTGAATAGTGATTCAAACATGCTGGAAGACTGCAGGAAGATGAACTTTGCTGGGCCATGGGCTGGTTGGTGTTTGCTCTGTCCAAAGCCCTTGCAGTGTTTAGGAGCACCAACACCGTGCCCCCTTGCACCACACAGCAGGCAGGGAGTGAGCACTGCTCCAGGTTTGGGCCATGTGGAGATGCTCTCCTGGAAGGTCTGGTTTCATCCTGGCCCATTCCCATCTTTCCACACTCTTGGCTGGGATTGGAGCACTCTTTGTACAAAGGAAGGCTGGCTGTGTAGGATTTTGGAGCAGGGAAGATCTGGTGTTTGCTCCTGCCTGTGCCCAGGAGTTTCCCTCTGTGAGCATCTGCAGGTGACGTTTGTTACCTCAGAGATGCTTCCAGGCATTCAGCAAAGGTGAGTTTACCCAAGCTGGGCTTTACACTGTGTGCTTTCCTCCTTCCCCCCAACTACAGGACAGACTACCTTGCAATTCCATCGGAAAACAAGGAGAACTGTGCTGTGCCTGTGGAGGAGTAGCAGAGGGGAGGCAGCGCAGTGAACGGCACCAAGGTGGGTCATGGAGAACTGGTCACTCCTTGTGTCTGTCCACCCCTCAGCTTCCTTGTGGTGGGGCTGGAGACTCCTGGAGCGTGGCTGTGCTCCCCTAGAGCTTCCCCAGTGACCTTAGAAGCCACACAGGTGTCTTTAGGCGTGGGGTGTGCTTGTATTGCTTGACCCCCCAAACCAACACAGGCCGCAATGTATTTATGCCTCCTTTACCTTTTGCTGTGGAGTTGGGAATCTTCACATTCCCCCACACAAAGGCAACTGTAAGGGCTCTATCTCCAAAGGAAACACGTTCTAGGAAGGAATTTGTGTGCTACAGATTAAAATCCGGATCTTTTACCCTCTCGTTCACCTCTGGTCAGTTCCTGTGCTAACTCCATCCTCACCCCTGTGAGCTCCAAGAGGAATTGTCTCCCTTGCAGGGGCTCTGCAGGCAGAAGGACCATGCCACACCAGCCAGCTTTGAGGGGAGCTCTGCGCCGTCAGGAGGAACAGGGGGAAGTGTAAATTCTCTTCCATTTGCCTTGGACTCTGTACAGCCTTGACTTTGGTCCTGTGACCCACCTGAGCTGCCAGCCCAGTGCTGAAGGACTCCTCTGAGGAAGCATGCTGAGCAAAAGGGTGTGGGCAGCACGGCTCCTCCCCGACCTTCAGTCCCACCATCACCTCAATGGCTTTGTAAATGTCACCTGTCACTTCTTAGCTGCTCTCACCACCACCTTTATTTGCTAAATGTGCTACTTCTCCACTGCAGAGGTTAAGGGTATGTATGGCACGCTGCTCTGAGCTGCAGGAGTGTGAACAAGGATCTCTTAGGGGGTTATTCCACCACATACTGTGGCCCAAGCAGTTTTCTTGGTGTTAAAACAGGAAGAATTTAATTAATTAATGAAGTCACTCTGGATTTTAGGCTGTCCATGCACAAGCAGAGTAGGGTGAGGACTGTAATGCACTAAAACTGGAAATGTATAGTAGGAAGGACAGGTCTCTGTGTCATGCTCACACTCTCTTCTGGAGGGAATTGAGAATACAGACCATGAAGTATTCCTGCTTTGGGAAGCAGGATCATGTAAGTATAAGAATCCCCTGTGTCCCTCTCATTTATCAAGTGTCAAAGCCCTCATTCCCTTGCACCTGCCTGGCACAGCAGGAAGAACCTGCAACAGCTGGCAAGGCAGCAGGACAAGGTAGGGGATGCACCTTTTGCTGGGAAACCCCAAAAAGGAAGGCAGCCCCATGCTGGTAGGCAGGAGAAATAAATAGGATGCAAACCCCTCACAGCTTAGTAAAATGGTTGTAGTTTTGTAACTGTGATGGTTCTCTGGTGCTGTAGCAGCACCATCTAGAGGGATGGACAGAAAACACCCACTTTTCCCAGTTAATCCTAATTCTCTCTTGAGGTAATTAATCACCAGTATAAATAGTCTGGATTAATCCTAAATGATCTTCTGGTGCCCAGAAATCACCCTGGAAATTCCATCTTTCCTATGAAAACTTACCTTTTCTGAGGGTTAAGCAGAATAAAAATTTGTTTTCCGCCCTTCAAATCAGTTGAGCTCAACAGCAGGGACTGGAAGGGAGGAAAAGGCAGAACCACTGGCCAGGGTGGAATTGTGCTGTAAACCATGTGGGGAAGGTTTGGGTTTGTTGCATGGCAGAGCTGTGACATCCCTGCTGCAGTGGAGCCTGTGCTGCTTTCCCAGAGTTGACAAATTCTGCTCCGTTTGTAAAGTAGCTCCAAGTGCTCCTGACTCCAGGCATGCTCCCACCCACCCACGGGATCCCCTCTGCTTTGTTCTGCTGCTTTTTATGTGCTGGCTAAAAATCACAGAAATTACCCCATTTGTAAGGCAGGCTCAGGCCAGATTTCCAGCTGGCACTTGCTCAAAACCCTTTTTTTAGAGTGGGTGTCAACTGCAGTCAACTACTCCAGTGCAGTCTTGGTAGTAGGATTGCTCCCAAGCCCAGAGCCAAGCCTGGCAAGGGGAGCACAATTCCAGATGAAGCACATTCAAGTCTGGGCACTGGTTCCCAAAATCCTGATATCCAAAAGGGATATCCAAAAGAATATCCAAGAATATTCAGCTGGATGCCATCTTTTTCCCTATCCCAGTTTGCTTGGCAGAATCCTGAACTCAACAGAGGAGGGACTGAGTTGTAACTCTGGGGTTTCCAGCACTGCCCACAGCTCTGAGACCATTTTAGGTGAATTTTAGGACACAACTCCAGCTCTGCTCCTCAGTCCCTGTGAGCCACAGACAACCCTCTGGTGTCATACTGTTAAACCAAAACAGGAGTGAACCCAAGAACTTCTTGAGAGCTACCTCAGGTGGTAAAGAAAGGCCATCCCCTTGTCTTGCACCTCCCTGAATCCCACAGGCATCTTCTGGATGCTTTTTTTTTTTGGACAAATCTTTCACTTTTGCAGTTCCTGCAGACAGAGGTGACCATTGCCATGTGGTGCTCCAAGCAGGAGGAAATGGGGTGCAAAGTTCTGCTCAAGAATCTTGCAGGGAAAAATAGAATAATAATAAAAAAATTGGTGATTTTTCCAGACCTGGAAGAGATGGTCCTGACAAAGACTCTGTGTGTTTGGAATGAGGAGACTCTGGAACAGGCAGGACAATAAAAAGAACCAAGAGCCACGCTGGTTGTTGGATAGATTTTTTAATTGATACCGTACTTCCATGGTACTAACTACTTACACAGAGTTTGGCTGCAGAGCCTGTACAATTCCTACATTCCAGCACGTTCCAGTATCGCTTTGAACCGCGGGTTGGTTTTGTTTTTGTTTCATGTTTTGTTTTCTTTTGTTTTGCGCACAGCGCAAAGTTTCTGACAGTCGGGACAAGTCCTAAAACAAACCCACAATCCTTCCCCCAGCCACCCCAGAGCCACCTCAGCCATCAGCCCCCTGGCTCTGGAGGGGATTCCAGCAGGGAACAGGTGCCTGTGGTGGTTGTAGGAGCTGCTCCTGTGCCGTGCTGAGGAGAGCAGAGCCTCGTCCATCATCACAGGAACTGCAGGACCAGGGTGGGGAGAACAAAACCCAGGTGGGGAGAACAAAACCCAGATGGGGAGAACAAAACCCGGGTGGGGAGAACAAAACCCGGGTGGGGAGAACAAAACCCAGGTGGGGAGAACAAAACCCGGGTGGGGAGAACACGCCCCAGGGTTTTAGCAGCTTTCTCCAGCCCTGGAGCACGTGGTGGGAGATGAAATCCCACAGGAATGGTGATGTCCCAGGCTGCCCGTGGGAGGTTGTGGTGCTGCCACTGCTCTGCTGCTCTTCCCTCCCTCCACATCCAGCCCAGAGCCAGGTCAGTGCCTCCATCCCTGCTCCCCAAGGGCCATTTCCCAGGAGGTGAGAATGTGGAGATGGGGATGACGTGCATGGCACAGGCTCCACCTCCCTGCTGGATGGAGCTGTATGAGCTGCTCCCCCAAATCCCAATTCCACTGGGCAGCTCCAGACCCCGAGCTGCACACTGGGGTTCATTCCCTACCTACTCTCAGGGTTTGGGGTCAGGGAAGGTGGCCTTGAACGTTAGCAATGGAATTGGCCTAAATGAGTGAGGTAACAGAAACGGCCAGAGGAGGAACCCCCCGAGCCATGTGCAAATATAACTCCTTCAGCAGAAGGAAGTCCTTTTCCCTACTGAAAAAAAAAAATTAAAATAAAATAAAATAAAACACATTCACTTGAAGAGCATACAGACTGCAGGAGGGGAAGGCAGGCAGGGACAGCACCAGGTCAGACCATCTATGACACAGGTAATGATTGTCCAGCAGCAGAGGTGGGGGGGACAGGGAAAAGCCATAGCAAGCACTGCAAAACGTGTGGGAGAGGAGGGGGGCATGGCATGCCGTGGATCCATGCTAAGAGAAGCCCATGCTGGCTGCCAAGATCAGGGAATGGCCTTGATCACAGTCACCCAAGACACGAGAGTGTTTGGCCAGTGTGCACATGTGGGAAAAGAGAGGATTTATGGCACAGAGAGACTCGTGCTGGAGAGACTGCAAAGCACAGGGATCACAGCATGTCTGGTGGGGAACAGACTGAAAATCAGCACAGGAACCACCCTGGCACAGGGGTTCTGTGAGCTCAGAGAGCACAGGAACCACCCTGGCACAGGTGTTCTGTGAGCCACAGAGATCAGAGCATGTCCAGAGGGGAACAGACTGAAAATTAGCACAGGAACCACCCGGGCACAGGTGTTCTGTGAGCCACAGAGCTCAAAGCATGTCCAGTGGGGAACAGACTGAAAATCAGCACAGGAACCACCCTGGCACAAATGTTCTGTGAACTCAGAGAGCTCAGAGAGCACAGGAACCACCCTGGCAGAGGTGTTCTGTGAGCCACAGAGATCAGGGAGCACAGAAACCACTCTGGCACAAGTGCTTTGGGAACCACAGAGCTCAAAGCATGTCCAGAGGGGAACAGACTGAAAATCAGCAAAGGAGCCATCCTGGCACAGGTGCTCTGGGAGCTACAAAGCTCAAAAAGCACAGGAATCACCCCGGCACTCTGTGAGCCACAGAGATCAGAGAGCACAGGAACCACTCTGGCACAGGTGTTCTGTGAGCCACAGAGACCAGAGCATGTTGAGAGGGGAACAGACTGAAAATCTAAATAGGAACCACCCTGGCACAAGTGCTCTGTGAGCTACAGAGCTCAAAGCATGTCCAGTGGAGAACAGGCTGGAAAATCAGCACAGGAACAACCCTGGCACAGGTCTTCTGTGAGTCACAGAGCTCAGAGCATGTCTAAGGGGGAACAGGCTGAAAATCAGCACAGGAATCATTCTGGAACAGGTGCCCTGTGAGCCACAGAGATCAGAGAGCACAGGAACCACTCTGGCACAAGTGCTTTGTGAGCCACAGAGCTCAAAGCATGTCCAGCGGGGAACAGACTGAAAATCAGCACAGGAACCACCCTGGCACAAATGTTCTGTGAGCTACAGAGCTCAGAGAACACAGGAACCACCCTGGCAGAGGTGCTCTGTGAGCCACAGAGCTCAGAGCATGTCTAGAGGGGAACAGACTGAAAATCAGCACAGGAACCATCCTGGCACAGGGGTTCTGTGAGCTCAGAGAGCACAGGAACCACTCTGGTACGGTGTTCTGTGAGCCACAGAGATCAGAGCATGTCCAGTGGGGAACAAACTGAAAATCAGCACAGGAGCCACCCTGGCACAGGTGTTCTGTGAGCCACAGAGATCAGAGAGCACAGGAATCACCCTGGCACAAGTGCTTTGGGAACCACAGAGCTCAAAGCATGTCCAGAGGGGAACAGACTGAAAATCAGCAAAGGAGCCATCCTGGCACAGGTGCTCTGGGAGCTACAAAGCTCAAAAAGCACAGGAATCACCCTGGCACAGGTGTTCTGTGAGCCACAGAGACCAGAGCATGTTGAGAGGGGAACAGGCTGGAAATTAGCACAGGAACCACCCTGGCACAAATGTTCTGTGAGCTCAGAGAGCACAGGAGCCACCCTGGTGTTCTGTGAGCCACTTCCCTTGGAGCTTTGGTTCCAGGGTCTCTGTTCTGAGCTGTGTTTTCAGCCAGCCCCTGCCAGGTATTTTGAGTGGTGCTGAGGCTGAAAAGACAAATGCAGAGCCAGGGGGCTGTGCCATGGGCTGTGGCAGGGGCAGAGCCCCTTGGAGCTGAGCAGGCAGTGCACAAAGCACTCATCTGTCAGGAGCTGGGGGTGGCAGCAGCTCCTGGGCACACAGGACAGAGCTGCCCCCCTGAGCCAGGCCCTGCTGCTTTGAACACTGATTTTAAGACTGATTTTCTGTGTAATGTGGAACCAGATGGTTCCAGCGGAAATCAGGAGTTTGTTTCTGTGCTCCTGGGGAGAACAGCTGCTGCAGCACACCAGAGCAAATCCAAAAGGTCTCCAGTGCCCTGACCCAAAGTGTCTCCAGCCACTCTCTGGAAAAGAAATTTCTACCTTGTTGCATAAAGGTAAGAACAGACTGTTATGTCACTGCCAGGACAGTGCTGAGGAGCCAAGGAGGCTGAAAAGTCTGTCCTTATCTACACCCAGGTGAGCTGCTGAAGCTGTCTGATAAGGACAAGGATTAGCATTCCAGGATTAGCATTCCTAGAGGGATCTCCCAACACCTGCCCCGTTATCTCAGAGGCAGCTTTGTCCCTTCAGGGCCCCAAATCCACCAAAGCCTTGTGCTTTGAGACCTTTTCTCTCCCAGCCCAGGGTCATCCTGCACTAGAGACATTACTGGGCCTAAATTTTGTGGTTCAGAAGCATCCAAAAGCAGGGTCAGGTGTCACCCAGCAGCCAGAGGTAAATGCAGCCCCTGTGTCACACAGGCAGCTCAGGGGACAGCCAAGGCCTGTGCCTCTCCTCTCCTCTCCCAAAGGACTCCAGGGAGGCAGGAAGGGCTCAGACACAAGCCAGGATCAGCCAGTTTGAGTTCACAGCACAGTTTGGTGACTGAGGAGTGCCTGGAGTGCAGAGCACCCAAAAAGCTCCTTATCCTGTTAACCCCCAGCAGCTCCTGCCACTGCAGGTGCCTCTCTGCCTTTTCTTCTCCCATATTCACTCTCTGCAGGGTGCAGGCCCAGCAGTGCCCCTGCCTTGGGCAGCTCCATCTGGTTTTTGGTCCCTCAGAGGCTTCACAGGCAGAAATGTCTGGTATCCACTCTGGGAATGCCTGGCTGCACTGATCCAGGACTCAAATCCAGCTGCCAGAACTCTAAGATAAGCTAAGATTAGGTGTGTATTTATCAGGGGTGAGGTTGTGCCAAGGTTTGTGTCACAAACTGGTGGATCAGAACCCCCTCCTCCCAACAGGAAGCATCTTCCTTGGCAGGAATTAGGCTCCAAGCTGTTGGCATTGCTTGTGCATGCTTGGCTGGGGAAATGCCTTTTAAAAAATGAAAATAATTTAAAAATCGCTGTTTTGGTGGTTGTTCAGCTCCTGCAAATCAAACCAAAAGCATCTTCCTTGGAAGGAATTAGGCTATAAGTTGTTGGCATTGCTTGTGCATGCTTGGCTGGGGAAATGCCTTTTAAAAATGAAAATAATAAATTAAAAAATCGCTGTTTTGGTGGTTGTTCAGCTCCTGCAAACCAAAGCCCAGCAGCTGTGCAGGTGGAAGGGTCAGGCTGGGAGGGGAAATGCACCTGCAAAGAATCCAGGGGGGTTTCTGGTGAGTGAGCAAGGGGAGAAGCCAAACCCTGGCTGGCTGTGAGTGCTGGGGAAGCACCACCCTCTGTAACATCACTCAGGCCTCTCACTCCTAGGAAGTGTCACTGATCCCTCCAGGAAATGGAACCCCAAACTGAATCCAGCAGGAATGAACCTGTCATGGGGTTTGGGGCTGCTCAGGGGCAGCTGATTCCTGTCCCAGCTCTCCAGAGGAGTGAGAACACTCCAAGGTTTTCTCTAAACCCTCACCCTTAGTGCCTTAAAACCTTGCTTTTCCCCTTTTTATCACTATTGGGAGAGATTAAGAGGCAAAACAAGATTGTGAATCCCATCCAACTCCAAGGCTGCCAAGTGGGAAAAAGAAATAACTGGAAAAAACCAAAATCCCTGAGGCCTCAAAGAGAAACATCCCTCAGTGTGAGGGACAGGTTCTGCTTGGTGCCCTTGTGCTCCCACTGAAGGATTTCACATTGCTGAGTGCCATGATAGGTGTCAATTAAAAAAAAAACACTTTAATGTGCAGGTAGGACAAATAGCAATGTGAGATTGCTACAGCTGCCTGGCCTGATTAACAGAGCTCTAAACAGTGATTTTCAGCAGTGATTTTAAATAGTTCTGTCTCTGGGGCCCAGCCTGAGGGAACATCCTGAGCCTGCAGCTGGAATCTGCACAGGAGGAAGGATTTAGGGTGAGAAAAAGGATTCCTTGTCTCCCTAACAGGGAGAATGTGAGCAACAAACACTGATCAGCAGCAGTTATCTGTGACTTTCTCTGTCCCCAGGTGGATGGAGGAGATCCCACATTCCAGGTTCCCTTTTCAGTGTGCTCTCTCCTGGATCCCAGGGCTTCCTCTGTGTCTCCTGCTTGGAGCCTGAAAATTCAATTCTAGAAGAGGGAAATCCCAGCAGCAGGAGAATTCTGTGTGCTTGGTGATTGTGGGAGTGAGTGAGAGGGAGAATGGGGACTCTGGGACAGTCTGGCAAGTCACAGTGGGGAAAATGAGCCCCAGAAATCCCTTCCCAGGCCCTAGCACCTCAGTTTCATGGTACAGCAGCCATTTCAGCAGCCTCCCTGGAAACACAGCCAGGGAGCAGTACAGTAGTCAGCAGCATTAAATTAAATAAATAGTCATAAATAGCCATTGCTCTCTGGTTTTCCCCAGCTGGAGCTTGCCTTCACAGTCTGAAATGTCCTTTTGATAGCCTGGCTCCACCCATGCTCCTGCACATGGGATCTGGTGTGGGGCATGGGGAGGAATCAGCAGGTGACTCCTGCATCCATTGGGGAGTGGGAGCTTGGAGGGTTTTCCTCAGGCTGCACTGAGGATATTCTGTGCTACAGAATGGTGTGAGACCAATTGTTCATCCTGCAGGAGCCTCACCCATAGAGGAGGAGCTCCTCCTACAGAGGAGTCATCTCCAACCCGGGGATGTGCAGCTGCCTCCCTCCTGCCACTCAGAAGGTGGAAAAACCCCAGAGCTGGATGAAGTGGGACTCACATTCCCCTCATCCAGCAGGCTGGGGAAGAGGCCAAAGCCTTCATTAAACCCTCCAAGAAGCAGCCTGATCCCCACTCCAGTCCCAGGGGAGTTTGTGCATTGCACAGCACAGCCAAGCTGCCCCTCTTCCCCACCTGGCTGCTAATGGAGCCTGGAATTATCCCCCAGAAGAGCACAAAATGCACATTGGCTGCCTTTGAGTGCAGCTCCAGCACCTGGCTGCCCTCCAGGGCCGCTGTGTGTGCCTCACAGCCAGCTCTGCCCTGCCACCCTCTGATGGGCCCTTTGTCCTTCCCTCCCTTGGTCCCTGTGCCCCTTCCTGACCTCTCCTGGATTTTTGGAAGCCTTGCTGCTCCACAGATGCATCACATAAATATCCACAGTGACGGCTGTTGCTGCATAGACACAATTATGTGAATTTATCCCAGGCAAGGAAAGGAAGCTGTTGCTTTTCCCCCACAGATTTGACAAGACAAGGGCTGGGTGAACAAACAGGAGAGAGATTTGCTGAGCTGGGTAGTGGGAGTGCTTGCAAATCAATCCTAATTTTGGTTTTATGTTTAAAACTGGGTGGTGATTCCAGCACCAATGCAGACCTGCAGCACAGGGGTGGCTCAGGGGAAGCAGAGGACAGGTGAAGGGGACACTGTCACACTGTCACACTGTCACACCCACCTGGGAGGCAGGCACTGCACAGGGGGGTCGTGGAAGGGATTGCAGCTCTGTGCTCTGCTCTCTGAGCCAGCCTGACAGCAAATTGCTGCTCCCAGGAGGGCCCTGCCAGGGGGATCTGCCCTCCACAGAGCCACAGCAGCTCCCCCTCCCCTCCAAAGCCACTGCCAGCCCTGCAGGCAGCAGGTGAGGGGGTGACAGTGTCCCCTTGGGGGACAGCAGAGCAAAGCAGGGAGCTCCATGCACGGGGAGGGGATGGGGGGCACTCACACTGATGCTTCCCTTTGAGACAACAAAACAGAACAGACAGACAGACAGACAGGAATATTACAGAGGAGCACGGGCCCAGGGAGCAGAGCTGGGCACGGCCCTAAGCACACCCCAGTGCTGGGAGAGCACAGCCCTCCCACACACCCCCCACACTCCCAGAGCCCCTCCAGTTCAGCCAGTGTTGGAGGTCACTCCTTCCCCTCTTTAGGCTTTTTTTTTCTTTTTTTTTTTCTTGTTTTTTCTCTTAAAATCTGTATATAATATATATATTTATATCTGTATATATATATATATTTATATATATATTTATATATCCTATTTACACATATTGCACACCGTCCTCTGGCCTCCTGCATTCCTGCCTGTCAATGGAAACGTTTCCTTTTCTCCTCTGGATCTGACCCGAAGTCCCTGGACCCGATTCCATTCTGGAGGTTTATTAGAGAATCCTTCATCTGCAAGACAAGAGATTTCTCCACTGTGGTGCTACCCTGGAGAAGAAAACTTGGGAATTTCCTTTTTTTCCTTTTTGTTTTCCAAGTATTGATACCATAATTGTGATTTTGGGAGTGGGAGTCAGGTCTATTTAAACCCCCAAAAGCAAAACTGAGGGGAGGAGAATCAGGGCTGGGGACTGGGAATGTGGGGCATCATTTTCCAGAAGGGGTGAGCAGAATTAAGAGGTGAAGAATAAACTCCTGTGTGACCACCAGGACAGTGCTGAGGACCCAAAGAGGCTGAAATTTGTCCTTATCTACACCCAGGTGAGCTGCTGGAACTGTCTGATAAGGACATGGATCAGCATTCCCTAAGTTCTCTCTCCTTAGGGGAAAGCAGCTCAGATTTAGGGACTTGTGAGGGAGCAGCTCTCATTTCTGTTTTCAGCAGCCCTGTGTGCTTTACAGGGAGCACATCCTGAAATTCCTGGATTTGTGAGGAAGCAGCTCTCATTTCTGCCCTGTGTGCTTTTTAGGGAGCACACCCTGATATTCCTGGATTTATGAGGAAGCTGCTCTCAGCAGCCCTGTGTGGTTTTTAGGGAGCATACCCCAAAATTCCCAGACTTATGAAGAAGCAGCTTTAATTTCTGGACTGTGTTTTCAGCAGTGCTGTGTGAGTTTTAGGGAGCACATCCTGAAATTCCTGGATTTATAAGGGAGCTGCTCTCATTTCTGGCCTGTGCTCTCAGCACCGCTGTGTGTTTTTTAGGGAGCACACCCTCAAATTCCTGGACTTATGAGGAAGCAGCTTTCATTTCTGCCCTGTGGGTTTTTCAGTGAGCACACCCTCAAATTTCTGGATTTATGAGGAAGCAGCTCTCATTTGTGTCCTATGCTCTCAGGAGCACTGTGTGTTTTTTAGGGAGCACACCCTCAAATTCCTGGATTTATGAGGAAGTAGCTCTCATTTCTGCCCTGTGCGCTTTTTAGGGAGCACACCCTGATATTCCTGGACTTATGAGGAAGCAGCTCTCATTTCTGCCCTGTGTGCTTTTTAGGGAGCACACCCTGATATTCCTGGACTTATGAGGAAGCAGCTCTCATTTCTGCCCTCTGTGCTTTTTAGGGAGCACACCCTGAAATTCCTGGACTCATGCTATGAGATTTTTGTCCCCTTCCTCCCTTAAAGCTGCATGTAAATCCAGGGTTCAGCTCAAACCAGTGTGCTCTCCAAACTGGGATGACAGATCAGACACCAAATGTGTCCACGTGAGGTTTTGGGCCCTGCAGGATTCTGTCCCTGACGTGCATGGACCAGAGCAGCCCTGGCCCCCTGACAGCCCCTGTGGTACCCACCAGCACAGGAGATGGGTCTAAAGGAGCTGGCACACCTGAGGGGCTGTGGTGGAAGCAGGAGATGCTGAAGGATGGGGAGCAGCACTGGGAGGACACAGGGACACCCTGGTCACAGCCCTGCCTGCAGCTGGGCAGCCTCACCTGGTCCAGGAGCATCACGGAGGATTTGATGATCTCGCGCCACTTCTGCAGCTCGGAGTCGTGGTACTTCTGCTGGGACTCCAGCAACTGGGCCCACTCTGTCTGAGACTGGGGTAACCTGCCACAGAAACACAGGCAAGGCTCATAAAATCACACTTTGTACAGAGATTTCTCTTTCACACAATCACAGAATCACCAGGTTGGAACAGACCCTAAAGATCATCGAGTCCAGCCCAGCCCCAACCCCTCAACTGAACCCTGGCACCCAGTGCCACATCCAGGCTTGTTTTAAACTTTTGATTTTGTCTTTTTATACTTTTGATTTTATCTTTTTTGATTGTTATCTTTCTCTGGTGCTCTTGGTGCTTTTTAGACTACTACAACAGTATGTGAGTACAGAACTCACACTCAGGGATGGTGACTCCAGCACCTCCCTGGGCAGCCATTCCAGAACTTTATCACCCTTTCTGTGAAAAACTTTTTCCTGCTATCCAACCTGTATTTCCCTTGGTGCAGCTCGAGGCTGTGTGCTCTGGCTGTGTCAGTGCTGCTGCAGACAGAGCCCAGCCCCAGCTGAGCACAGGCACCTTTCAGGAGCTGTGCAGAGTGATGGGGGCAGCCCTGAGTCTCCTTTTCTCCAGGCTGAGCACCCCCAGCTCCCTCAGGGGTTCCTCTCAGGGTTTGTGTTCCCAGCCCTTCTACACTGGGGGAAATGCACACAAGGGGAAAATGCACACAGGGAAATGCACACAAGGGGAAAATGCACACAAGGGAAATGCCCAAAGGGGAAATGCACACAGGGGAAATGCACACAGGGGAAATGCACACAGGGAAATGCACACAGGGGAAATGCAGAGAGGGGGAATGCACACAGAGGAAATGCATACAAAGGAAATGCACGCAGGGGAAATGCACACAGGGAAATGCACACAGGGAAATGCACACAGGGGAAATGCACACTGGGGAAATGCACACAGGGGAAATGCACACTGGGGAAATGCACACTGGGGAAATGCAGAGAGGGGGAATGCACACAAAGGAAATGCATACAAAGGAAATGCACACAGGGGAAATGCACACAGGGGAAATGCACACAGAGGGGAATGCACACAGAGAGGAATGCACACAAGGGAAATGCACACAAGGGAAATGCACACAGGGGATATGCACACAGAGGGGAATGCACACAGGGGATATGCACACTGGGGGAATGCACACAGGGGGAAATGCACACAGGGGCAAATGCACACAAGGAAATGCACACAGGGGAAATGCACATAGGGGGAATGCACACAGGGGGAAGAAATGCACACTTCAGCTTCACCTGTTTTGCACAAAACTGCGAGCCCAGAGCTCTGGTGTGACAGGAAAGCCTCTGGCACCCACAAACCCCAAGGGGAGCCCCAGCAGGGGTGGCTGTACCTCTCCTGCAGCCTCAGGCCCTGCCACGCCGTCAGCGTCTGCGTGGTGTACTCCAACATCCAGAGCTTGTAGAACAGCATCATGTTGAGAATGACCAGCAGCACCAGACTGCAGAGAAAACAAGAAAAAAGCCACTTCAGGAGCATCTCACAGCCCAGTGCCTGCCAGGAGCACCTGGGACAACACCCAGCCCTGCAGGAAGGTGTCTGAGCTCAGTCCATGCTGTGAGTGGGGAGCAGCCCAACCTTCACCTCGTGGAAGAAATGTGTGAGCCAGGAGGACAGACAGACAGAACAGGCTGGGTGAGTGGATGTGCTGAATGCAGAGAAAGGGAGGGAAATGGGAGAGTAAAGAGGTAAAAAAAAGAGAGAGACAGTACCTGAAACAGATCCTAATGGGAGCAGGGAAGAGAAAAGACGGAGCAGCTGCAGGTTAGAAACAGAGTGACACAAACTGGGCTGGAGGGGGAGGCTCAGACAGTGCAGGGGGAAAGGAGCAGAGGGGAGAGAGGCAGGAAGGACAGACAGGGATCCGTGAGCCTGCACTGCTGGTGAAGTTCCCTCAGCACAGCTGAGATCCTGGGGACAGCAGGTGGCTGTGCAAGCACTGAGACACACACACAGATCACATCCAGCATTCCCAGTGAGGCACTGACACACACACACAGATCACATCCTCCTTTCCCAGTGAGATACTGACACACACACACAGTGCTCACATTCAAAATTCCCAATTCCAGTGAGGCACTGACACACACACACAGTGCTCACATCCTCCTGTCCCAGTGAGGCACTGACACACACACAGTGCTCACATCCTCCTTTCCCAGTGAGATACTGACACACACACAGTGCTCACACCCAGCATTCCCAGTGAGGCACTGACACACACACACACAGATCACATCCTCCTGTCCCAGTGAGGCACTGACACACACACACACAGATCACATCCAGCATTCCCAGTGAGGCACTGACACACACACACAGTGCTCACATCCTCCGGTCCCAGTGAGATACTGACACACACACACAGATCACATCCAGCATTCCCAGTGAGGCACTGACACACACACACAGTGCTCACACCCAGCATTCCCAGTGAGGCACTGACACACACACACAGTGCTCACATCCTCCTTTCCCAGTGAGATACTGACACACACACACAGTGCTCACACCCAGCATTCCCAGTGAGGCACTGACACACACACAGTGCTCACACCCAGCATTCCCAGTGAGGCACTGACACACACACACAGAGATCACATCCAGCATTCCCAGTGAGGCACTGACACACACACACAGTGCTCACACCCAGCATTCCCAGTGAGGCACTGACACACACACACAGTGCTCACACCCAGCATTCCCAATTCCAGTGAGGCACTGACACACACACAGTGCTCACACCCAGCATTCCCAGTGAGATACTGACACACACACAGTGCTCACATCCAGCATTCCCAGTGAGGCACTGACACACACACACAGTGCTCACATCCAGCATTCCCCATCCCCAGTGCAGGCACCGAGACACACACACACTGCTGCCATGATATTTTCTAAAAAATCCCTTTGCCAGGATTTTTCTCCTGCAAAGCCTCAGAGGAAAAGAAAAACAATGATTATCTGCTGCTGTGGAATGCAACAGGTGCATCTTTGATTGGCCCATGTTGGTTGTTTCTAATTAATGGCCAATCACAGTCTGGCTGTCTCAGACTCTGTGAGAGTCACGAGCTTTTGTTATCATTCTTTTTCTTTTCTATTCCTTGCTAGCCTTCTGATTAAATCCTTTCTTCTCTTCTTTTAGTATAGTTTTAATATATCATTTTCTTTTAATATACTATATATTATATAATATATAATATATAATATATAATATATAATATATAATATTATATATATTAATTATTATTTTTATTATTATTATTCAGAATACTGATTTATTATTTAACATTATATATATAATAATAATAAATAATAAATCAGCCTTCTGAAACAGGGAGTCAAGATTCTCATCTCTTCCCTCATCCTGGGACCCTTGTGAACTCCACCACAACACACACAGTGTTCACATCCTCCCTTCCCCATTCCCACCCCAGCACTGGAACACCCCCAGCCATGCCCTGCCCAGCTCCTCTCTCCCCCACCACTCAGGGGGACATTCCTGCTGCTGCCCAGGCAGAGATTCCCAAATGCCAGCCTGGTGCCTGGCTCTGAATAGTGCAGTTATTTTGCTGGAAGAATGGCCCACTATGACCAGCTCAGTCAGGAGGATGGCAACTGGCCAGAGGAATATTCTGGAAACACCACGGAGGGCTCTGTGACCCAAGTGAAGCTGTCAGGAGCTTGGCACAAAGCTTGGGTACCCCTGTGCTATGTTCTATCATGGCAGCACCTTACACCACCTCATTTACCACTGGCTGCAATCCTCTGCCATCTGTGCCCCCTCTGGGACCAGGGAACACACAAAGGAGCTTAGCTTGAGCTCCATTTCAGCCCTGAAATCCCAGCTTCTCCCCACCTCTCTGAAAGCCAGGTGGAGCTTAAGGAAAAGCTGAGCCCAAGTCAGGAAAGCCTGGATCACTGCTTTAGGCTGCTCTGCTCCACAGCACCTGCCCAGTGAGCACTGCAGCACCAGATGAAGCCTGCTGTGAGCCCAAGGGCAGAGGAACAATAAAAACAGTGAGTTTGGGTATTAAATTGAGACACAGGGACATGAGGAGCCCATTCCCAGCTCACTTGGAGAGCACATCCCAGTCCAAGCCCACCAATCCTGAAAGGTGTGGCAGGAAAGACCCAAACCAAACAGCTCCTGCTGCTGAGCTGATGAAACCACTGCAATCCCTGGTGCTTCAGCTGTTTCTTTACTTATTGTGCAGAAATCATCTCTCAGTGGTCCAGCTGCTTTCTGGCTGTGCCTCTCATCAAAATCACTACCCAGCACCAGACACAAAAAGGTTTTGCCAGATCAAATATGACAGAATCCTCACAGACACTGAGCCCAGTGACTCCCAGAGAGCTCTGCACATTGTCCCTCATAGCAGCTGGTGTGCCAGCAATTAAATCACTTGTTTTAAATTACTCCCACACACACAGAGTTTCTATGTGTCATTAAAATCATCCCTGATGTAAAAATAAATAAATAAAGTGTAAAAATAAATAAATAAAGTGTAAAAATAAATAAATAAAATCTAAAAGATGGAATAATAAATAAGATGTAAAAAGAAATAAATAATAAGATGTAAAATAAGATGTAAAAATAATAACAATAAGACGTAAAAATAAATAAATAAAACGCTTATACTTGTTGGATTTCTTCTCTTGTAGGTATTGACTTCTCTCCTTGCACAGCTGCAAACAGGTCCCAGACCTGCCTTTAGGACTCCCAGATCAGAGTTTGGCAAAACCCAGGACAAAACCCAGGGGAAAGCAGAGAAGGGAGCACAGAATTCCAGGAGCACAGATAAACCAAAGGTGTTTAATGCTGGCTGGGGAGGAGAGCAGAAAACAATCATCACTTACACAAAGCTGATGACAAGGAGCAGCTTGGAGACACTCTGCAGGTGGAAGCCACTGGGGCTCTCCTCAGGGATGTGCCGTGTCTGAGTGGAACCTGAGGAGATGGGGATGCATTTGGGATGGGAAACAGGGAAAGGAACCCCTGGTCCTCTACCCACCCCAACAACCCCAACGCTCCCCTCTGTGCCCAAAGCCCTGCCTGTGCCCATCCCCGTGGGCTGTGCAGCTGCTCACCTGCCACGTGCTTGATCCGATGGGCAACCTCCTCATCCGTGGGGGTGGTCACGGGGCTCAGCACCTCCTCCAGGTGGGGCACCCTCAGGTGGGCGTGGGCGCGTTTCCGCCGCCGCACCGTGGATTGCTTGCTCACCTTCTCTTTGGGGGATTGTCTGTGCACCTCGGCCAGGTACGTGCTCTCTGTTTTGGTCAGCTCGCTCTCTGCAGCACCAGGGGGAGCATTTGGTGGAGAGAGAAAGGTTTAACCCCTCTGCTGTGATGCCTTAGGATTTTAGACTTATATTTTTCACATATTTGCAGTTCTTTAGTGTGTCACTCCACACACAGTGGGAGCTGCTGCTCTCCCATTTTGGGCAAACACAACAATTCCTCTCCTGGCAATCAAGGATATTTGATCTGTTTTGGTCAGCTCACTCTCTGCAGCACCAGGGGGAGCATTTTGTTGAGAGAGAAAGGTTTAACCCCTCTGCTGTGATGTCTTAGGATATTTTTCATCTATTTGTAACCCTGCAGTTCTTTAGTGTAGAACTCCAAACCCCACACACAGTGGGAGCTGCTGCTTCCCCATTTGGGGCAGACACAACAATTCCTCTCCAGGCCTGGCAGTCAAGGACACCTCACTGCCTCAGGCCCAGAGATGGAAACAAAAGGGAGTTGGGGGCAGCAAACTTGGGGTCAATGACTTCATTGGCTGAAGCTGGAATTGGCAGATTCACCCCCAAAATGCAAATGGACAAAACTTATAAAAATATGAAAACCTGTGATCTATTGTCCATTTCTGGGTGCAGCTCCTGGGGGGCTTTGTCTGCCCTAAATGCAGCTGAAGGCCCTTCAGTAAATAGATCTGCTTTTTATTTTCTTTTGCCTGGCCTCTGTTTTTAAGTAGCCCCCCAAAAAGGCATCAGCTGGCCCAAGATAGCTGGCAGGGCCTAAGAGATTTGTGCTCCACATTCCTCACACCTTTTACCAAAATTTGACCCCAAACTGCCTGACAGGGAGCAGGATTTGCTGCCCTGATTAATTCCAGCAGGTGGTAGCCCCTTTGGTAAACCACCCCAAGGGTGGCTCAGGCTGCCCACTCCCAGGGAAACACGAATGTCACTGTCAGTGCCACTCTTACCCAAGTGACGGAAATAATCCTCCAGGCCGCTCCAAAAATTCTTCTCAATGAAGGATTTCACCAGCCCCCAAGGCTGCTTCCTGTAGCGTAATTCTGTGGAAACCCTGTGAGGAGGAACAGGTCACTCATTCCCCTGGTGTTGATGTCAATTCACAATCTTTGTCAGTGCAAATCCAGGAAATTATCATGTACACTGTTATTTCTGGAATGCTCTCAGCCCTCCAGGCTTCCAGAGGAGAAGCACTGCTGGAAAAATCCTACCAAAGGCAGGAAGAGCCTCTCCCAAGAGCACTCCAGGGCCATTTGGCAAACATTTGGATTATCATTACTGAAGTCACAGGGATATAGCTTTCCCCAGTCCCCAGTTCCTCTGTTTAGTCCCAGGAAGTTCATCCTGTGCTTATCACAGATCCTGTGCTTATCACAGTCTGCAAATGATAACAGGTTCTGCAAACCTCTGCATCCAAGAGAGAGGCAAGAAAAATCTGTAAATTCTCTCCCTAATTCAGCTGTAACTCCTCTACATTGATATCAACCCAGCAGGTGAAAATCCTGCCCCCTCTCTTGGTGACAGGAATGCCCCAGCAACAGGACAAAGATGTGACAGAATCCTCACAGACACTGAGCCCAGTGACTCCCAGAGAACTCTGCACATTGTCCCTCACAGCAGCTGGTGTGCCAGCAATTAAATCCCTTGTTTTAAATTACCCACACACAGTTTCTGTGTGTCATTAAAAATCTATAAACCGTGCCCCTGATGTAAAAAATAAATAAATAAAATGCTTGTTGGATTTCTTCTCTTGCAGGTATTGACTCCTCTCCTTGCACAGCTGCCTCTGTCCTGATTGCCACTGTACCAGACAGGTCCCAGACCTGCCTTTAGGACTTCCAGGACATCAAAGCCCATGTTTGGCTAAAACAAGGGCAAAACCCAGGAGAAAAGAGAGAAGGGAGCACAGGATTCCAGGAGCACAGATAAACCAAAGGTCTTTAATGCTAGCTGGGAGGGAAAGCATTAAAAAATAATAATAAAAAAAGAAATAAACAAAGAAGTAACCCCCTCAACCCCTCCTAACACACCCAAAACCCCCTCCCAAAGGTGCTTTTTGCTCATCACTCACTCCCAGGGGAGGTACCTGAGTCGGCTTTTGTTCCTGGCCACACGAGTCAAGGTGTAGCGGTTGATGGTGTAGAAATAATCGTGGTAGGGGACGTCGTGGGTGAGCACCTCTGCGTCTATGACATAGCACTCGCTCTCCTGGCTCGCCTTGTACATGGTCTGCAGCAAAAACAGCAGGAATGGGCTGGGTCCCCAGCATGGAGGAGGAACTGAGAACCTGACTCCGTGTTCTCAGAAGGCTAAATTGTTATTTTCAGATACTATGTTATATTAAAGAATTATTTTAAGATACTATATTATATTAAAGAAGATTAATTTATTATTTTGAGATACTATGTTATATTAAAGAATTATTTTAAGATACTATATTATATTACAGAATTATTTTAAGACACTATATTATATTAAAGAAGGCTAATTTATTATTTTGAGATACTGTGTTATATTAAAGAATTATTTTAAGATACTATATTAGAGAATTATTTTAAGATACTATATTATATTAAAGAAGGCTAATTTATTATTTTAAGGTACTGTATTATATTAAAGAATTATTTTAAGATACCATATTATATTAAAGAAGGCTAACTTGTTATTTTAAGATACTATATTATATTAGAGATTTTAAAATATTATATTAACTAAGGCTAATTTATTATTTTCAGATACTATGTTATATTAAAGAATTATTTTAAAATACTATATTATATTAAAGAAGGCTAAGTTACTATTTTAAGATACTCTATTATATTAAGGAATTATTTTAAGATACTATATTATATTAAAGAATTATTTTAAGATACTATATTATATTAAAGAAGGCTAATTTATTATTTTCAGATACTATGTTATATTAAAGAATTATTTTAAAATATTATATTATATTAAAGAAGGCTAAGTTACTATTTTAAGATACTCTATTATATTAAGGAATTATTTTAAGATACTATATTATATTAGAGAATTATTTTAAGATACTATATTATATTAAAGAAGGCTAATTTATTATTTTCAGATACTATGTTATATTAAAGAATTATTTTAAAATACTATATTATATTAAAGAAGGCTAAGTTACTATTTTAAGATACTCTATTATATTAAGATACTATATTATATTAGAGAATTATTTTAAGATACTATATTATATTAACGAAGGCTAATTTATTATTTTAAGATACTATATTATATTAAAGAATTATTTTTAAGATATTATATTAACAAAGGCTAATTTATTATTTTAAGATACTTTATTATATTAATGAATTATTTTAAGATATTTTATTAACGAAGGCTAATTTATTATTTTAAGATACTATATTATATTACAGTAGTATTTAAAGATACTATATTACATTAAGGAATTATTTTAAGATATTATATTATATTATATTATATTAAAGATGGCCAATTTATTATTTTAAGATACTATATTAAAAATTACTATATTATATTAAAGAAGTCTAATTTGTTATTTTAAGATACTGTATTATATTAAAGAATTATTTTAAGATACTATTTTATATTAAAGAAGGCTAATTTATTATTTTAAGATACTATATTATATTAAAGAATTATTTTAAGATACTATATTATATTAAAGAAGGCTAATTTATTATTTTCAGATACTATGTTATATTAAAGAATTATTTTAAAATACTATATTATATTAAAGAAGGCTAATTTATTATTTTCAGATACTATGTTATATTAAAGAATTATTTTAAAATACTATATTATATTAAAGAAGGCTAAGTTACTATTTTAAGATACTCTATTATATTAAGGAATTATTTTAAGATACTATATTATATTAGAGAATTATTTTAAGATACTATATTATATTAACGAAGGCTAATTTATTATTTTAAGATACTATATTATATTAAAGAATTATTTTTAAGATATTATATTAACAAAGGCTAATTTATTATTTTAAGATACTTTATTATATTAATGAATTATTTTAAGATATTTTATTAACGAAGGCTAATTTATTATTTTAAGATACTATATTACAGTAGTATTTAAAGATACTATATTACATTAAGGAATTATTTTAAGATATTATATTATATTATATTAAAGATGGCCAATTTATTATTTTAAGATACTATATTAAAAATTACTATATTATATTAAAGAAGGCTAATTTGTTATTTTAAGATACTGTATTATATTAAAGAATTATTTTAAGATACTATATTATATTAAAGAAGGCTAATTTATTTTAAATTACTATATTATATTATATTATATTATATTATATTATATTATATTATATTATATTATATTATATTATATTATATTATAGAATTATTTTAAGATACTATATTAAAGAATTATTTTAAGATATTCTATTATATTAAAGATGGCTAATTTATTATTTTAATATACTATATTAAATAATTACTATATTATATTAAAGAAGGCTAATTTATTATTTTAAGATATTATATTAAGATACTATATTTTTTTGAAGAATTAAATATACTAAAACTATACTAAAGAATACAGAAGGGATACATCAGAAGGCTTAACAAGATCCTAATGAAAAACTCATGACTGCTTCCAGAGTCCTGACACAGCTGGACTGTGATTGATCATTAAGTCAAAACAATTCACATGGAACCAATCAAACATGCACTTGTTGGTAAAAAATCTCCAAACCACATTCCAAACCAGCAAAACACAGTAGAAGCAATCAGATATTTATTGTTTTCATTTTTCTCTGAGGCTTCTCAGCTTCCCAGGAGGAGCAATCCTGGGCAAAGGGGATTTTTCCAGAAAATGTAACAGTGACACACCAGGCAACTCTGCTCCAGTGTCCTCACCTGAGTCTCAGTGACTGTGGCAGTTTTGGGGGCCAGAGGGTTGGTGAGGGTGATGGTGTACAGGATCACTCTGGTCTGATTGCCATTCTCCTCCTTCTTCCAGGGGTGAAAGATGATATCTGAGAGGAGAAGACAACATTCCATCAAGTGACCGGGGAGGATCTCAGGTCAGTCCCCCGGGGAAAGGCACAGCCATAACCAAGCTGGGGATGGGATTCCCTTCCCCTTGGGGAGCCTGGCTGCTCTAGAGCTCACTGAGTGTGAAACCAAGGCCTCCTGTGCTAAATGTGAGTATTTTCCCCTCTTTCAAGTGCAGGGAAAGGGAGAGAAGCTGGGGATTTATCTCCTTCAGCAAACCTACAGTTAGAGGGAAAGGACTATGACATGCCAAGGGATTCTCTCTGCAGCTCTGTCCGCGTCAGGTGTGGAGCTAGAAGAGCTTTTCCCTCACACTGTTAAGCCTTGAACAGAAGATCAGGCCTTAGGTGATGATAAAAAGTAAGAAAATCAGATTTTTTCCATAAAAACAGCTGTTCCAGATGTTAAAAATGTAACCAGATGTGCACACAGCTCCTGCCTGCTCTTGGTTACCACCAACATGGGACAGCATGGCCAGTTGGACAAAATCTGCTCAGAACGTCACACAAGCAGACAAAACTGTAGCTCCAAGGCAGAGGTGATGATAAAAAAGAAGAAAATCAGTTTTTCCATAAAAACAGCTGTTCCAGCTGTTAGAAAATGTAACCAGATGTGCACACAGGTCCTGCCTGCTCTTGGTTACCACCAGCATGGGACAGCATGGCCAATTGGACAAAATCTGCTCAGAACGTCACTCCAAGCAGACAAAATTGTAATTCCAAAGCAGAGCCCTTCCCCTGCAGCCCCTTGGCAGGTCCAGCAGCAGCAGCAGCTCACCAGTGTTTTGTGGAAGGAAACTCCAGAACCTTGTGAAAGTTGTAAAGCATTGGGCACATGTGGGGATTCCTCTCCTTAAAAGACATTTGTGCCTCTGGGAACTCCAGATCCTTTTTTATCCCCCTCTCAAATACCAGGCATGCAATTTCACAATAGGTTCATACATATTCATTTTACAAATTTCCTGTGACATTTGCTACTAATTCTTTTTTATCAGGAAGAATTCCTAGGTCAGGTTGACCTGCTCTCCTGGCAGTTTCTCTGTCTCTCTGTCTCCCCTCCCTTATCTCTGTCCTTTGGCTGAAGCAGCTGCTCTGAGCACAGGCTTTTTACAAGAACAGGAAGTCAGACTAAACAGCTGTGATTTCAAACTGCAGACTAAACTCAAAGATGTACATGTCACCTAAATCAAAATGGATTTCTGCTCGGGAAAATTCCCGCTCTGTCTCACCAGAGAAGCGGCGCTGCTCCATGAAGTCCCTCTGGAACTGGGAGTCAGTGAAGAGCAGGTCGTAGAGCTTGTCCACGCTGAAGTTGAACACCTCGTTCACGTACTGGCGGCCGTTCAGGTCCTCATAAAAGGCCTGGACCTCCCCTGTGGGCAAAGAGAGCCTCAAGGTCCAGCCATGACCCTCCAGGGTGATGGAAACTGTGCTTCCATAGCACCAGGAGCTCAGTATTTCCCTCAGTATTTTCCTCCCTAAAGGAGGGATTTCAACTGCTGCCTCAGGTTTTGGATTTCCTATTTTTCACATTCTGTGCTGCTTTAGTGTGTGGGTCTGGGTTCACATCAGGGGATGCTGAGCTCTGTGCACAGAGCAGGGAGACAAAACAATTCCTGCTCCAGCTGGGCACCAAGGACAAATGATCCAAATCTCAGCCCAGGAGCACAAACCCCGTGGGCTGAGAGAGAAAAACAAGGATGGGACTGCCTGGGCTAAAGCTGGGATGGGACAATGAACTGCAAGATGCAAATGGAGCAGAACTGATCCCAGGGACAGACCCCGGGAGCGCTCGTGCATTTTGGGACCATTTGGGTTCATCTTGGGTGCATTCTGGGACCATTTGGGTTCATCTTGGGTGCATTCTGGGACCATTTGGGTTCATCTTGGGTTCATTTTGGGACCACTTTGGTTCATCTTGGGTGCAGCCCCGGCTGGGCTCTTGTGCTGCCCAAGGTGGATCCATGGAGGCCTTTTAACAAATCCCTGCTTTATTCTGTAACTCTATGCAGCCTCTGTTCTAGGCCAGCCTTCACAAGGCATCACAACTCTTTTCCTGCATGCACTGATCCCAGGGCAAGAAGTTTGGACATCAGAAGGGATAATTAACTACATAGCTTATTTTTGGGACATCCTAAAATTTTTTTGGCTCATCCTGAAATTTTTAGACACATCCTAAAATGTAAACGCATTCACTTTCTGCATCCCACAATGGGAATTGTTTGCATCTCCAGGGTCCAGGAAGGGATTTCAGCAGTCACCACTCCATTCCCTCACAGGAGGGATGGGGTAAGGCTGGAAGGAGCCCTGGTGGAGTGGCCTTTCCCCATTACCTTCATCGTGGGTGTCTGAGGAGTCACTGAGCTCTGTGGGAATGTCCTCGTTGTCATTGAAGTCCAGGGAGGGGGAGTTCACAGGGCCAATGATGTCGATTTTCTCTCCCATGATGTTGGCAATGCCAAGGTCCTTCTCCACAGGACTCTCTGCCACTGCCTCCTCCTCCTCTGGGAGCACTCCATCGAACTGCAGCAAGGAGAGGGCACAACAAGGCAAGATCAGCACCTGCAAATGGGCTTTAATTCAAAATACCTCACATCTGTGAGCCAGTATCTGGATATTTGGCCCTAACGTATCTGGAAATTAAATAGAGAGGGGAGGACAATTGCTATAGAGTGTTTGTAAAACCTCCCCTTAAAAAATCGGTGTTCAAGCTTTGAACACCACCAGGATTTTTGTTTAGACAAGCACAATATTGTCCAATATTGGTTTTGCTCCTGAACAAGCTAAAAGAATCTGAGGCAATATCTAAACAAGGTCTGCTCTGCCATAATTCCAGGAGGGTACACACTATTTTCCAGGGAATAAATGAAGGCAGGGAAAAAATTATAATCCTTTCATGTCTCTTTTTTCATCCAGAACTACAGAAAGGAAATGCTCTTGCTGCTGAGAGTCCCAGTGACAAAATCACTGCCCAAGGACTGAAATCAGCAGCAGTGGAAGAAGAGCTGGAGGATGAACAAACCTCATATGACCCACAGGGTGCTGAATTTCAGGGAAAACAAATCCCTGCTGCCAGGGGAGGGAGAAAACTCACCGAGGCTGGGGCTTCACTGCTGCCTGTGGAGGTCAGGGTGCTGGCAGTGACAGATTTCTTTGGCAGCTGAGGGCTGGCTTCTGGCTTGGCCTCCATGCTGCTCTTGGAGGAGCTGTCGTTGACTTCATTCTCCTCCACGGGGATTTCTTCGCAGTAGCTGGGACGCCACAGAGAACACAGGTTTTTATGGTTACCCCTCTCACAACAGCTACAGCTGCACACACAGAGCAAGTGAGAATGTTTCTATGAAGTCTCCAGGCTGTCCAGAAGCAGGAATGGCTCAGTGAAGGGGAGAGCAAGCCCCAGGTTTTTTTGGGTGTTTATACAGGGATTGACAAGCATCAGCATTTTCTGGCCATGCAACACTGCCTGGCCTTGTGACCAGGGTGCTTTGGCATTTCTAGAATTGCTCAGCTGGCTCAGCAGGCAGTGCAGTCCCTCCCAGTGGTGCCTTAAAGTTTAGCTTTTATAGTTTTCAGATTCTGTGCTGCTTTAGTGTGTGGGTCTGAGTTCATATTAGGGGATGGTGAGCTCTATGCACAGAGCAGGGAGACAAAACAATTCCAATTCCTTCTCTAGGAATTGAGAAGGAATTGTTGACAATTGACCATTTCTCCTTGGTTGCCTTTTTCTTAGGAACCAAGGACAATCAATACAAGTTTCAGGCCCAAGAGGACAAACAACGTGGACTGAAGAGAGAAAAACAAGCAGGATGGGACTTGATAACCTAAAGCTGGGATGGGACAATGAACTGCAAGATGCAAATGGGGCAGAACTGATCCAAGGGAGAGACCCCGGGAGCGCTCGTGCATTTTGGGACCATTTGGGTTCATCTTGGGTTCATTGTGTGACCATTTTGGTTCATCTTGGGTTCATTGTGTGACCATTTTGGTTCATCTTGGGTTCATTGTGTGACCATTTTGGTTCATCTTGCGTTCATTTTGGGACCATTTTGGTTTATCTTGGGCTCATTTTGGGACCATTTTGGTTCACCTTGGGTGCAGCCCTGGCTGGGCTCTTGTGCTGCCCAAGGTGCATCCATTGAGGAGATCCTTTTAATAAATCCCTGCTTCATTCTGTAACTCTATTCTAGGCCAGCCTTCAGAAGACATCACCAGCTTCCATGAGGAACCCTCCACCTCCAGCTTTGTAGGCATCACAAATTCCAGAGCCACAGCTTGGCCAGGTCCCAGGTGTGCCAGCACAGGCAGCATTTGGGGCATGCAGCACCTGTGCCAGGTCCCAGGTGTGCCATGACAGGCAGCATTTGGGGCATGCAGCACCTGTGCCAGGTGTGCCAGGACAGGCAGCATTTGGGGCATGCAGCACCTGTGCCAGGTGTGCCAGCACAGGCAGCATTTGGGGCATGCAGCACCTGTGCCAGGTGTGCCAGGACAGGCAGCCTTTGGGGCATGCAGCACCTGTGCCAGGTGTGCCAGCACAGGCAGCATTTGGGGCATGCAGCACCTGTGCCAGGTGCCAGGTGTGCCAGCACTGGCAGCATTTGGGGCATGCAGCACCTGTGCCAGGTGTGCCAGCACAGGCAGCTTTTGGGGCATGCAGCACCCCCTGCTCCCCTGGGGCCCCTGTGCTCCCCCCAGATGCTCAGCCTCCCCTCTCACCCCATGGTGTTGAAGTCATCATCCGGAGGCACGTAGTCCTCGTCGTCGCTGGTCAGCCCCAGCTCGTTGCCGTAGCACTGGTGGACAAAGTGCCAGAGCTCCTTGGGGCACAGGGGCTGCAACAGGGGCACCAAAAAATCACCAATGTGCAGCCAAGAGTGACCAAACACACTGAAATGATCTGGAATTGTCATTGCCAGGAGGATATTCCTTCCCTGAAAGAGCTGAGAGATTCTGATCCTTGAGGGGAGAGCCCTTCTGTGGGCTCAGCTCTGTGAAATTCCATTTTATGGAGCTTAATATTATTTAAATTTTTATTACTTAATTTTTATATATACTTAAATATTTATATTTATATTCATAGTTATTTTATTTATATTTATAGTTATATTTATAGTTTATAGTTTAATTTATAGTTATATTTATTTATATTTATAGTTATATTTATAACTACATTTTAATCTATATTTATATTTTATTTCTATTATTATATATATTTTATATGTCTATAAATAGATTAATCTGTGAAATATAAATATAATATTATATATTAATTATAATATATTATAATTAATGTTATATATTTATTATAATATAAATATAATATATATTATATATTAGTCTGTGACATATAAATATTATATATATATTATATATTTATATATATAAATATAATAACGGTATTTATATATTTATAAATATATAATTTCAATATATTATAGTAATTCTTTTAAATAGTAATTAATTATTTCTATTTAAATGTCACTTTTTAAATAATATATTCTTGATATGTTCTATAAATATATATAATTATGATTTTGTTATAAATATAATATCCCGTAATAAATATTATCATTTATACAGTTATAGATAATGTTATATATAATTTTACATATTATATGTAATGTATAAAATATATGTAGAATATATTTTATATACAATATATATAATATATAATCTCATATATATATATTAATAATAAATATATATTTTTATATATATGTACATCTCTGTAATATAAATGTAATATATGCAATATTCAATGTTTGATTATATTATTATTAAAATATGGATGAGATTTCCCATCAGCAGGGGTGGAATGTCCTAAAGGAAGCTCTAAACCTGCATTTCCCTCCACTGATTTTTCCCACCTCTTCTGCTGTGCCTCCATTCAATGTCTGCTCCTCCATCAAACCCCAAGACTTTATGAGGTTTCATTTTTTTTTCCCCCTTTAACTTTTTGTTAAATTAAAGCTGCCTGAAGAATCCCAGCTGCAGGGAAAATGATCTAAAACAATCTAGAAAAAAATTAAAAATTAAAAAAGTAAAATTTTCTAAAGCCATGAAGAAAAGCATTTCCTGCTGCAGTTTGGAATCACAAGGAGTTTGTGTCAGCAGACACCCTGTGAAAAGTTTAAAAAAAGTAAAAAAGAGAAAATTAATTATCCAGACCACTGAAAAAAGCCCAGATTTTAGGGATGCAGGTCAGTGATCAGCACATGACTGTGACATGAGGCTCTGAAAAATGGGGCAGGAAAACTTGTGATTCAGAGATGTGGTACAGGGATGAAAGGGGATTTTTACCCATAAGAAACTTATGACCAACAACAAAGATTTCTTGGTAATGAGGGGAAACAAACCCAGTGAACTTTTCCTGAGTTGCAGGTTTGTATTTTTTCCCATAATAACTGCATGGGATAAGGAGGAATTTTTTAATCTAGTTCCTCACAGCAGAACCCAAAAAAAAAAAGCTTCTAAGGAGGAACTTTGATCCAGAGGAATCTGACTGCTCCTCCTCCTTCCCACACATGGTAATGAATTTATCAGGAAAACTGGACTCAGCTTTTTCTCCCCTTTTCCTGCCAGCCACAGATCCCACATTTGGAAAAAAGAGCTCTGGAAGTGCTTCCTGTGTTTATCAGCCCTGCCTCAGTTCTCTTTAGCCTTGACTTTGAGACCAAGGGCACAGAATTTCATCTGGAGCTCCAAAAAGCTGCTCAGGTGACAGCCACAGGCAAGGTGATCCTTTCTGCTCCTAAATCCTACTCCAGTTTTTGGGACAGGGTATTCCTGGTGCCTCACTCCTCCAGCAGGGTCTGAATTCCAGCCAGGACACCCCAAAATGCTGGAACATCAGGGCCAGAAATCCCCTCTGTGCTGTGGAACAGACACTCAAATCAAATCCAGGATTTACAGGGTCCCTGGCACAGCAGGAACAGATTTATTTTAAAATCTGAGCCACTGAGCCCTCATCCACTGCACCCTGCACCCACAAATGTCCTCACTTGGATTTGGGATGCTCTGAACACTCATTTTCTGTCCTGCTGTCTTGAGGGCTGCTCCACTGTGGAATTACAGACTTCCAAAAAAAAAAATTCCCTCTTGAGACCCTGATTCCTCAGCAGAGTCAGAGTGGCACCTACTGTGTGTGATTTACCCCAGAAAATGGGTGATTAACCCCACAAACAGGTGGTTTATCCCAGAAAATGGGTTATTAACACCAGAAAACAGTGATCTATCCCAGAAAACAGGTGATTTATCCCAGAAAATGGGTAATTAACACCAAAAAACAGTGATTTTCCCCAGAAAATGGGAGATTAAACCCCAGAAAACAGGTGAATTATCCCAGAAAACGGGTGATTAACCCCAGAAAATGGGTGATTAAAACCAGAAAAAAAATTCCCTGCAAAAAGAGGGAATTCCCTCTGCAGTCATGACCCCGCTCTGCCTAAACATTTATTTTTAATGTCCCCAATGTCCAAAACCACTGGTGTTTAATGTCCCTTCTGCCCAAAATCACTTTTATTTGCTGTCCCTAGTGCCCAAACACTTGTGTTTAATGTCCCTTCTGCCCAAAATCACTTTTATTTGCTGTCCTTTCTGCCCAACCACTTGTGTTTGCTGTCCCTGGGTGTTTTTTCAGCCAGAAGTGATGCCCCTGCCCACATCCATGCCCACCCTTCCATCCCTGGGTACCTTGTCAAGCAGAGCATTCTGCCAGAGTCTGAACATCATCATGTACGTCCTGTCCCGGGCCCCAAAGGAAGTAAAAAAGTGCTGGATGGGGAGAGAGGGAGAGAAAAATCAGCTCAGAAAAAGCCAAAAAACGGGAGAAGAACACAACAAAGCTGTTTGGGGTCACTTTCCAGCTGGAGTGAGCCATCCATAGAGATCATGGAGAGATTCTCACCAGGGAATGAGCACTGAAACAGCTCTGGTAGAAATGTGCTGCTGTAAAATCTGGATATTTCACCTGGCCCCGCAGCTGAGCTCCAGCTCAGCACAATCCCTGCTCCCAACCCTTCTCCCAGTTTGGAAAAACCCCACACACACCCTCCAAGTGCCCTGCCAGCCTCATCCATGTGGGATTTACCTTTTCAGTGTCAGTGCAAACTTGGATGGCATTGGGAATGAGCCGGGCTGTCTTCTCCTTGGTCATGGAGCAGATGTCCTTCAAGCGAACTGTCAGCTGCAGCAGGCAGGGGAAAACACCAGGAAAGGCAGAAAATCATGAGAAAAGCAGCAGAAAAGCCTTTACAAGGCAAATGTGAGCAGAGCCCTGGGGTTAACTGCAGTGGGAGAGCCTCACCAGGCAGGGAAAAACACCAGGAAAAGGAGAAAATTATGAAAATGGCTTTGGAAGAGTTGTTCCTGCTGCCTATGGAGCAGAGCCCCAGGGTTGGCAGCAGTGGAAGACCCTCACCAGGCAGGGAAAAACACCAGGGAAAGGGGAAATTTGTGAGAAAAGCAGCAGGAACAGCCCTTCCAAAGCCAATGTGAGCACAGCCCATAGTGGGAGAGCCTCACCAGTGTCTCCCAGGCAGGGAGCAACACCAGGAAAGGGAGAAATTTGTCAGAAAAGTCCTTCCAAAGCCAATCTAAACACAGCTCCAGGGTTGACAGCAGTGGAAGAGCCTCACCAGTGTCTCCCAGGCAAGGAAAAACACCAGGAATGGGAGAAATTCAAGAGAAAGGCAGCAGAAATGCCTTTCCAAGGCAAATGTGAGCACAGCCCCAGGGCTGGCAGGAGTGGCAGAGCCTCACCAGGCAGGGAACATCAAGAAAGGGAGAAATTCATGAGAAAAGCAGCAGGAAAGCCTTTCCAAAGCCAATGTGGGCACAGCCCTGGGATTGGCAGCAGTGGGAGAGCCTCACCAGTGTCTCCCAGGTAGGGAACAACACCAAGAAAAGGAAAAATTGAAGAGAAAGGCAGCAGGAATAGCTCTTCCAAAGCCAATATGGGCACAGCCCTGAGGCTGCAGCAGTGGGACAATCTCACCAGTGTCTCCCAGGCAGGGAAAAACACCAGGAAACGGGGAAATTGATGAGAAAGGCATGAGAAAAGCCTTTCCAAAGCCAATGTGGGCACAGACTCAGAGCTGGCAGCAGTGGGAGAGCCTCATTAGGCAGGGAAAACCACGAGGAAAGGGGGAAATTGATGAGACAGGCAGCAGAAGAACCCTTCCAAAGCCAATGTGGGCACAGCCCTGGGTTGGGAGCACTGAAAGAGCCTCACCAGTGTCTCCCAGGCAGGGAACAGCACCAAGAAAAGGAAAACTTGAAGAGAAAGGCAGCAGGAACAGCCCTTCCAAAGCCATTATGGGCACAGCCCTGGGGTTGCAGCAGTGGGACAATCTCACCAGTGTCTCCCAGGCATGGAAAAACACCAGGAAATGGGGAAATTGATGAGAAAGGCATCAGAAAAGCCCTTCCAAAGCCAATGTGGGCACAGCCCACAGTGGGAGAGCCTCACCAGGCAGGGAATACCACCAGGAAAGGGGGAAATTGATGAGCAAGGCAGCAGAAAAGCCTTTCCAAGGCCAATATGGGCATAGCCCTGGGTTGGGAGCACTGGGAGAGCCTCACCAGTGTCTCCCAGGCAGGGAATACCACCAGGAAAGGGGGAAATTGATGAGACAGGCAGCAGAAGAACCCTTCCAAAGCCAATTTGAGCACAGCCCTGGGTTGGGAGCACTGGGAGAGCCTCACCAGTGTCTCCCAGGCAGGGAACAGCACCAGGGAAGGGGGAAATTCGTGAGCAAGGCAGCAGAAGAGCCTCACCAGTGTCTCCCAGCGGAAGATGTTGCTGTAGAAGCAGATCCAGTTCTCGGAGAGGTAGAGGCGGCCCTGCAGGAGAATGTCCCTCTGCAGAGCACAGGAGTAATCTGGGGGAGGACAGCACGTGGTCAGAGAGGGGCAGAACACCACAGGATGCCACTGATACCTTGAGATTTTTGCCTTTGTGCTTTTCAAATCCTGCGCTGCATCAGTGCAGGACTCTAAACTCCATAGAATCTCCTTAACTCTGCACATTTTGGTCAGCAATATAATCCCTCTGGGCAGGAAACTCAAGGAGACCCGACAGCCTCAGGCCCCAAAAACCATAAACAAGAGAGAACTGAGGAGAGGAAAAAACTGGGGGAATATGACCTCATTACATGAAGCTCTAATTGGACAATTAACCCCTGATATGCAAATAGACCAAACCTGTAATTGTGTGAAAAACTCATGACCATTTTGGGTGCAGCCCCTTGGGGAGGCTTTGACTGCCCTTAATGTACCTGATGGCCCTTCATTAAATATATCCACTTAATGGATCTATTTAATATGTTTATGGATATAAATATATAAAAATATATTATATATATATATATATATATATATATATATATATATATATATATATATAAAAAAAAATATATATATATAAGCATGGATATATATTATATATAATATATATTATTTTATATTATATAGTATATATTATAGATTATATATTATATATATCCAAGTTTTTATATACAATATCCATGTTTATATATAATATATATAAATATATATTTTTATATTGTATATTTATTTATTTATTTAATCCATATAGACATGGAGATATATATATATATATATATATATATATATATAAATAGATAGATAGAGATAGAGATATAGATATATATAAACATGGATATATTTAATGTATTTATCATATGTTTTAAACTTTGTCTGGCCTCTGTTTCCAGGCAAGCCCAGAAAAATTAATCAGGAGAGCCTGAAGGTGAGGATGAGCAGCAGGCACTCATCCCAGCAGGGCAGAGGCAGGAGCTGAGCCCCAGCTGCTGCCTGTCCCCTGGGCTGGCTCCTCCAAGGACCTGTCAGAGCCAATCTCTGTCCCTAATGATGGTCCTGCCTTATCAGCTGCTCACTCTGCAGCATCCCAGGTGTGATTTCCAGATTTCATCTGTCTCTTCCTTTCTGGTGTCATTGTGAGCTCTTCCCCCAGTTTAAGCAGGTGGGGCACAGGAGGGGATCAGCAGCTCTGCCAGACACAGGAGCAGCTGCATCTCAGCAGCTGAGGTGAGGTCTGGGGAGGGCAGTGGTGTGTGAGCAGGGATGCTGGTGTCAGGAAAATTCACCCACAAACACCAGAGGTTGATGTCCAAAAAGGAGACAGAGCAGTCCTGGAACTTTATTCCAATAAAGGGAGAGACCATGGGGTATTCCCCTGGGGATCTCTCCAATTATTGGAGGATGCAGCCTCCTTTTTATCCCAATTTATGTGTTAGTGGATGAATTTAAGAATGAAAACCTGGCTGGATTTGTGCTGCTCTCCTCCCCAGAGCACCCCTTGAGTTGCCCTTACCCACGATGAGGCACTCAGTGTCTGGGAGCTGCTTGAAAAGTTTATTGAAATATTTTTTTATTGGAATAAAGTTACAGGATTCCTCTGTCTCCTTTCTGGACATCAACCCCTGGTTGATGTCTTAAATTCATCCCTGGTGTTTGTGTATGAATTTAAGAATGAAAACCTGGCTGGACTTGTGCTGCCCTGCTTCCCAGAGCCCCTTTATGGGAACAAAGCTCCAGGACTCTGTCACCTTTCTGGATACCAACCCCTGGTGTTACTGGATGAATTTAAGAATGAAAACCTGGCTGGATCTGTGCTGTTCTTCTCCCCAGAGCCCCCCAGGGGTTGCCCTTACCCACGATGAGGTGCTCGGTGTCTGGGAGCTGCTTGAAGACTTTATTGGAATATTTTTTTATTGGAATAAAGTTACACGAATAAAGTTCCAGGACTCCTCTGTCTCCTTTTTGGACACAAATCCCTGGTGTTAGTGGATGAATTTAAGAATGAAAACCTGGCTGGGTTTGTGCTGCCCTCCTCCCCAGAGCCCCTTTATGGGAACAAAGTTACAGGATTGCCAGGATTGCTCTGTCACCTTTTTGGACATCAACCCCTGGTGTTTGTGGATGAATTTAAGAATGAAAACCTGGCTGGGTTTGTGTTGTTCTCCTCCCCAAAGCCCCCCTGGGGCTGCCCTTACCCACGATCAGGCCCTCAGTGTCCAGGAGCTGCTTGAAGAGTTTATTGGAATATTTTTTAATTGGAATAAAGTTACAGGAATAAAGTTCCAGGATTCCTCTGTCTCCTTTTTGGACATCAGCCCCTGGTGTTACTGGATGAATTTAAGAATGAAAACCTGGCTGGGTTTGTGCTGTTCCCCTCCCCAGAGCCCCCGGGGCTGCCCTTACCCACGATGAGGCGCTCGGTGTCCGGGAGCTGCTTGAAGAGTTTATTGGAATATTTTTTTATTGGAATAAAGTCACAGGAATAAAGTTCCAGGATTCCTCTGTCTCCTTTCTGGACATCAACCCCTGGTTGATGTCTTAAATTCATCCCTGGTGTTTGTGGATGAATTTAAGAATGAAAACCAGACTGGATTTGTGCTGCCCTCCTTCCCAGAGCCCCTTTATGGGAACAAAGTTCCAGGACTCTGTCACCATTTTGGACACCAACCCCTGGTGTTACTGGATGAATTTAAGAATGAAAACCTGGCTGGGTTTGTGTTGTTCCCCTCCCCAGAGCCCCCCGGGGCTGCCCTTACCCACGATGAGGCGCTCGGTGTCCGGGAGCTGCTTGAAGAGTTTCCTGAAATCCTCATTGCGCTGCTTGTACGTGGGGCTCAGCACCTGCAGGGAAAAAGGGGCTGTGAGGACAGGGGGGGACACGGGCTGGGGACAACAGGGACACCTCAGGGACAGCAGGAGAAGGGGGGCAGAGGCACTGAGGAGCTCCCATCACAGCCCAGAGATGGGAGGGTTCGGGCTTTACGCAGGGAGGGAGAGGAAGAGGAGAACGTGGCTTGGGGGAGCAATCTGGGCTGGGAAGGAAAAAATCCTGGAAAGGCTGCAGCCCTGCCTGCAGGGGAGTTCTGTGAGCCTGCACAGGAGTTCTGTGTGCCTGAACAGGAGTTCTGTGTGCCTGCACAGGAGTTCTGTGTGCCTGCAGGGAGTTCTGTGTGCCTGAACAGGAGTTCTGTGTGCCTGCAGGGGAGTTCTGTGTGCCTGCACAGGAGTTCTGTGATTCTGCACAGGAGTTCTGTGTGCCTGAACAGGAGTTCTGTGAGCCTGAACAGGAGTTCTGTGTGCCTGCAGGGGAGTTCTGTGCGCCTGAACAGGAGTTCTGTGTGCCTGCAGGGAGTTCTGTGAGCCTGCACAGAAGTTCTGTGTGCCTGAACAGGAGTTCTGTGTGCCTGCACAGGAGTTCTGTGTGCCTGCAGGGGAGTTCTGTGTGCCTGCAGGGGAGTTCTGTGAGCCTGAACAGGAGTTCTGTGAGCCTGAACAGGAGTTCTGTGTGCCTGCACAGGAGTTCTGTGAGCCTGCACAGGAGTTCTGTGTGCCTGAGCAGGAGTTCTGTGTGCCTGCAGAGTTCCTGCAGAGGGGTTCTCTCCACCTGCAGAGTTCTCTCTGTGCCTGTACAGGAGTTTTCTGTGCCTGTACAGGATTTTTCTGTGCCTGCAGAGTTCTCTGCACCTGCAGAGGAGTTCTCTGTGATTGCACAGGAGTTCTCTCTGTGCCTGCAGAATTCTCTGTGATTGCACAGGCGCTCTCTGTCCCTGCACAAGAGTTTTCTGTGCCTGCAGAGTTCTTTGTGCCTGCAGAGGGTTTCTCTTCACCTGCACAGGAATTCTCTGTGCCTGCAGAGTTCTCTGTCCCTGCACAGAACTTTTCTGTGCCTGCAGTGTTCTCTCTGTGCCTGAAGAATTCTCTGTGATTGTACAGGCGTTCTCTCTGTGCTTGCAGAGTTCTCTGTCCCTGCAGAGTTCTCTGTGCCTGCACAGGACTTTTCTGTGCCTGCAGTGTTCTTTGTGTGCCTGCAAAATTCTCTGTGATTGCACAGGAGTTCTCTCTGTGCCTGCAGAGTTCTCTGTCCCTGCAGAGTTCTCTCCATCCCTGCACAGGAGTTCCCTGTGCTTGCAGAGTTCTCTCTGTGCCTGCAGAGTTCTCTGTGCCCACACAAGAGTTTTCTGTACCTACAGAGCTCTCTCTGTGCCTGGAGAGGAGTTCTCCCTGCCTGCAGAGTTTTCTGTGCCTGCACAGGATTTTTCTGTGCCTGCAGAGTTCTCTGTCCCTCCATGCTGTCCAAGGTAAGTGTGCTCTGCCTGCAGCACTCACCTGCCAAACACCAGCAATGGGGCAGCCACCCCAGGAAATGGGGGATTCACCCCAGAAAATGGGGGATTTACTCCAGAAAACAGGGGATTCACCACAGAAATATTTACCCCAGAGAACAGGTGATTCACCCCAGAAAATAGGGGATTTACTCCAGAAAACAAGGGATTCACCACAGAAATATTTACCCCAGAAAACAGGTGATTCACCCCAGAAAATGGGGGATTCACCCCAGAAAATGGGGGATTTACTCCAGAAAACAGGGGATTCACCACAGAAATATTTACCCCAGAAAACAGGTGATTCACCACAGAAAATGGGGGGATTTACTCCAGAAAACAGGGGATTCAGCACAGAAAATAGATTTACTCCAGAAAACAGGTGATTCACCAGAAAACAAGGGATCCAGCACAGAAAATGGGGAATTGAGCCTAGAAAATGGTAGTTACCCTGGAAAATGGGTGATTTACCACCAAAAATGGGGGATTCAGCAGAGAAAATAGGTGATTTACCCCAGGAAACAGGTGATTCACCCCAGAAAATGGGGATTTAGCACAGAAAATGGGGGATTTAGCATAGAAAATGGGGGATCTAGCACAGAAAATGGGGATTTAGCACAGAAAATAGATTTACCCCATAAAACAGGTGATATACCCCCAAAAATAGGGGGATTTACTTCAGAAAACAGGTGATTTACCCCAGATAATGGTTGATTCAGCATGGAAAATGGGGGATTCAGTCCAGAAAATGGAGGATTCACCCTAGAAAATGAGGGTTTGCCCCAGAAAATGAGGGTTTGCCCCAGAAAATGGGGGTTCACCCTAGAAAATGAGGGTTTGCCCCAGAAAATGAGAATTTGCCCCAGAAAATGGGGCATTCACCCTAGAAAATGAGGATTTGCCCCAGAAAAATGAGGACTTGCCCAAGAAAATGGGGGATTCACCCAAGAAAATGGGGGGTTTGCCCCAGAAAATGAGAATCTGCCCCAGAAAATGAGAATTTGCCCCAGAAAATGGGGGTTCACCCAAGAAAATGGGGGGTTTGCCCCAGAAAATGAGGATTTTCCCCAGAAAATGGGGCATTCACCGCAGAAAATGGGGGTTCACCCTAGAAAATGAGGGTTTGCCCCAGAAAATGGGGGTTTGGCCCTGCCAGAGAAGCTTGAGCAAGCCGTGTCACTGAGAGCTCAGGATTGCCCAGGATTGCCCATGCCCACCCCTGTCACTGAGAGCTCAGGATTGCCCATGCCCACCCCTGTCCCCACCAAGCCCAGCACGTGCTGGACAGTGAGAACACCTCACTCCAAAGGGCTCTGCCAGGCACTGAGCCCTGCCCTGCCCTTGCTCTGTGTCCTGGCCTCAGGGACAGCTCAGGGACATCAGGGCTTCATGGTGTGACAGCCCACAGACCCCACACCCTGTGCCAGCTGCTCCCCACAGCCACAACCCCCTCAATCCACATCTCCAGAGGATCTGCAATGCTCCTCCTCCCACAGATGCACAGAAGGAGCTACCTGGGTACAACAATTTCCCTCTTTATCCAACAATCCAGAGGCACTGATCTCCTAGGGCAGAAATGTGGGAGTGTTCCAGCACTGAAGGGCCCCAAAATTCTGAGATTAGAGAAGGCAATTTCTGCTTAAGAATGGTGGTGGAGCCACAGGGGTGGGAGGAATACAGAGTTTATTTAGAATTGGCCTCACAGCTCTGCCAAAAGCTGTCAGATCACAGCAGATTTGATGTTGGTTGTCAAATCACAGACAACCCCTCGCCCACAAAAGCGTTCCCTGCTCCTCACAGCAGCTCAGAACCAGAAACAGAATATTCCAACAGGAGCAGAGGACCCAGAGGAAGGGATCGCACTCTGTGCAAAACCTGCCAGCCAGCTGATGACAGAAACAGCAATTGTACTTACCAAACTCCCAGCCTGAGCATCTGGAAAAGATCTTGGTCTGAGATGGGCTCCAGCAAGAGCCCAAGGCCAAGATTTCCAGGAACAAGCAGAGAGGATGGGGATGGAGTGGGGAAAAGGGATTGTAATCCCTGCAGGGCTGAGCTTTGGGCTCAGCAGGAGCTCAAACCTGTCCTAGCAGAGGCTCTGCTCTGCCAGGGCACAGCCAGCTCAGTTTAGACACTCACAGCTGGGATCTCATCAGGTCCAGGGCTGGCATCTCCTCGAGAGAAGTCCCCAAGTCCCTCCGGGTCCCACCAGGGCAGCTCTTGGTCCAGGAAAAGATCCCAGAGGGAGCCACACTCCAGCAGGGAATCCATCAGCTCCTTCCCTCAGCCCTGCTCAGCTCCACTGCAGCTCTGCTCTTCCTGCTCCCTCTGCTCCTTGCTTATGTCCAAAGCACAGAGAGGTGCAGCCTGGCACAAGTCCAAGTTGGTTTAGGTGCCTTTAGGTGCTCTCCTGCCCACATCCAGGTAATCCAAAGCACAGAGAGGTGCAGTCTGAGGAGTCCAGGTGCATTTAGGTGCCTTCCTCTGCTCTCCTGTCCACATCCAGCTTGTCCAAAGCCCAGAGGAGCAGCCTTTGAGGAGCTTAGATCAGTTTAGGTGCCTTGCCCTGCTCTCCTGCCCACATCCAGCTCATCCAAAGCCCAGAGGAGCAGCCTTTGAGGAGTTCAGATCAGTTTAGGTGCCTTCCCCTGCTCTCCTGCCCACATCCAGCTCGTCCCAGGCGGTCCCTGAGGATCCCAGCGAGGATTTCCCCTCCGGAGCACTTTTCCCAAAGGGGCTCATGGGGGTGGCTGTGCTCTCCTGCTGCAGCCTCAGCAGTTTCTCGCTGTGGGCATCCCCTGCAGGAGCCCTGGCAGGTGTGGGCAGGGCAGCACAAGCCCCCAGATGTCCGGGAGTGCCAGACCCAACCCCACACAGCTCCGGCCCCTCTGAGACTCACGCGGCTCCAACAGCTCCAGCTCAGCTTTCCCCTCTCTGGCAGCAGAAAAAGCAGCAACTCTGCCTCCCCAGTGCCTCAGGCTCTGCTCTCAAAGGCAGCCCCAGTCTCTGTGCTCCTCATGGAAGGGGCAGGCGGGGAAGATCCCAAAATGCCTCCCCATGGCTGCAGTGACGGAGCCGGGAATGCCGGCGGCCAATGCCCGGCAGTAACCCGGCCCTGCCTCCAGCAGATGTTTCCTGTCATGGAAAGTCGCAGGACAGAGTGTGCTGGAGGCTGAGGGGAGCCTGGGACGTGGGCTCCTGTCCCACCCCCTGCACATGGGCCCCTGTCCCTCTCCCTGCAGTGCTCAGTGCCCTCCCAAACACAGGGGGGCTCCTGAGGCCTGCCCACACTGCCTGGGACAGCAAATACCCCTGACAGTCTGAGATATAGAAAAAGAAATAAACTCTGTATTCCTGAAAAAGACAACTGGCTGGGGAGGGGCTGGGAACACAAACCCTGAGAGGAACCCCTGATGGACCTGAGGGTGCTCAGCCTGGAGGAGACTCAGCCTGGTTGAGCCTGCAGACACCCCTGGGTGATGGGGGCTGTCCACAGGGCTGAGATGGATGGATGAGGGGCACCTGGGCTGCTCTGCACGTGTGAGGAGCAATATTTGTGTTTCCATGGCCACACTGAGCTCAGTGGGGATGCCCTGGGCACTGGGAGGGCACACCTGGAGTGCTGTGCCCAGCTCTGGGCCCTCAGCTTGGGAAGGACCTTGGGACCCTGAGCACATCCAGAGGGGCTGGGAACACAAACCCTGAGAGGAACCCCTGAGGGAGCTGGGGGTGCTCAGCCTGGAGAAAAGGAGACTCAGGGCTGCCCCCATCACTGCACAGCTCCTGAAAGGTGCCTGTGCTCAGCTGGGGCTGGGCTCTGTCTGCAGCAGCACTGACACAACCAGAGACCGCAGCCTCGAGCTGCACCAAGGGAAATACAGGCTGGATAGCAGGAAGAAGTTTTTTACAGAAAGGATGATAAAGTTCTGGAATGTTCTGCCCAGGGAGGTGGTGCCAGCAGTGATGGGAAGAGCTGAGCTGGAGCTGGAGGCAGCAAACATTAAACCATTAACTGCACTGCAAACACAGAGATGGGACAGGATGGCACTGCCCAGGTGAGGGAACTGCTCCCTGGGGAAATGGGGACACAAGGGTCACCCCCTGTGGTGGCATCTCCCGGTGGTGACATCTCCTCATTTCACACAAACAAATCCTCCACAGGAAACTTCCAGCAAACACTGCTGGGGAAAGGGACAGGGGAGAACACAAAACCTGAGGAATGTTGAGTCTTGGGCAGGACAGAAAACAGGGAACAGAGATGGCAAAACGAACAGAAAACAGGGAGAGAGATGGCATAAGGAACACAAAATAGGGAGAGAGATGGCATAAGGAATACAAAATAGGGAGAGAGATGGCATAAGGAACACAAAATAGGGAGAGATGGCACAAGGCACAAAAATCAGGGAGCAGAGATGGCACAGGGCACAGAAAATGGAGCAGAGGTGGCACAAGGCACAGAGGAGAGGGAGCAAAGGTGGCACAAGGCACAGAAAACAGGGAGAGAGGTGGCACAAAGAATGGCAAACAGGGAACAGAGGTGGCACAAGGTACAGAAAATAGGTAGAGAGATGGCACAGTGCACAGAAAACAGAGCAGAGTGGCACAAGGAACAGAAAATGGAGTAGAGGTGGCAAAAGGCACAGAAAACAGGGAGCAGAGAATGGCAGAAGGCACAGAGGAGAGGGAGAAGGAAAAGCTCATCCAATTTTCATGACTGATGGACTTCTGTGATTTACATTGCTTCTGGATAACTGCTGGAATAAACAGAACACTGTCTGGGAGAGTCAGACCCCACTGACAGCAGGGCTGGTGTGAAAAACCAGCAAAGAAAGTCCAACAGCACCTCCTCTAAACCCATTCTCAGATTTTCCACCTTTTTCTCCTTTTAAAAATGATTGAAATGCAGAGGAAGATGCTTCAAAGTAATCACTGGGACCTGGGCTGGAAAATGGATCTGAGTTCATCATCACAGGAGCTTGCACTAAAAGTTTATTACTAATTTAGTGCCTCTACAACCCAGCAACTGGCAATGCACACACTAAAAGTCATGGAAAATCTGACAAGATGAAAAGTACCTAAAAGGCAGGGAGTTAAACATTGCTCCAGAAATAATTTGATGAAATGGTTACTGGAGTTAAAAGGTGATTGTGTTGATTTACAGAGGAAAGAGGGGAAACCTGACAGGATGAAAAGCACCTAAAAGGCAGAGAGTTAAACATTGCTCCAGAAATAATCTAATGAAATGGTTACTGGAGTTAACTATTATGAAATTATTATTGGGAGTTACCATTATGAAATGGTTACTGGGAGTTCAATGATGATTGTGCTGATTTACAGAGAAAAGGGCTCTTCAACACCCTGCTCACACACCAGGCCTGGATTTCTGCATTAAACTCCATTCCCATGATTGCTGCTGCTCACCTGCCACCCCTGGGAAGGTTCTGATGTGCTCACAAAAATAAGGCAGAATTCCTCTTTGCAACTAGTGATCCACACAGTGGAAATTATGGAAAATCTGACAAGATGAAAAGCACCTGAAAGGCAGGGAGTTAACATTGCTCCAGAAATAATCTGATGAAATGGTTACCTCCAGTAATCATTATGAAATTTCATTATTATGAAATGGTTACTGGGAGTTCAATGATGATTGTGCTGATTTACAGAAAAAAGGGCTCTTCAACACCCTGCTCACACACCAGGCCTGAATTTTTGCATTAAACTCCATTCCCATGATTGCTGCTGCTCACCTGCCACCCCTGGAAAGGTTCTGATGTGCTCACAAAAATGAGGCAGAATTCCTCTTTGCAACTGGTGATCCACACAGTGGAAGTTATGGAAAACCTGATAGGATGAAAAGCACCTGAAAGGCAGGGAGTTAGCACTGCTCCAGAAATAATCTGATGAAATGGTTACTGGAGTTACCATTATGAAATGGTTACTGGGAGTTCAAAGATGATTGTGCTGATTTACAGAGAAAAGGGCTCTTCAACACCCTGCTCACACACCAGGCCTGCATTTCTGCATTAAACTCCATTCCCATGATTGCTGCTGCTCACCTGCCACCCCTGGGAAGGTTCCTGATGTTCTCCCAAAAATGAGGCAGAATTCCCCTTTGCCTTTATAAGAAATGTTTTACTCTTTCAGCAGCTGAGTTTTCCCTCCCCTGTGGCACCCACGAGGTCTCCAAGAACAGACACAGCACTCTGAGCCCAGCCAGGGCTGATTCCTTATCAGCCTTGTGATGTCTGGGTATTCTCCAGAAGCTCAAGAGCTGCTCAGAGCTCCCCACAAAAGCCCTTTAGAGCCTCACAATCCAGGACAGATCCTCCCAGCTCCTCCTGCACAGGCTTTCCCAGCATTTCCCCACAGGAAAACTCTGCCCTCTCCCCTTTACCTGCCTCCCCAGGGGCATTTTGGGGTTATTTTTGAGCTCCTGCCAGGCTGAGGGCTGCCTGGCAAATTTGTGTGCTGAATTTGTGTGCACAAATTTGTTGGCAGAGCTGCAGGAGCAGGGCTCCTGTCCCTCTCCCTGCAATCCTCAGTGCAGACTTTGCTCTCCCAAACACAGGAGGGAAGGGCTGGGCTCTGTTCATCTGCCCACACTGGCTGGGACAGCAAATATTCCTGATATTCTAATATTCAGGAACACCTAAAAGAGACAATTGGTGTCTTTTCACTGCTCAGTTAAAAGAAGAAAAATATTCAGGCAATTCTCAAGACAGATTTGCTCTCCCAAACTCAGGTGGGAAAGTGTGGGCTCTGTTCATCTGCCCACACTTGCTGGGACAGCAAATATTCCTGATATTCTAATATTTAGGAACACCTAAAAGAGACAACTGGTGTCTTTTCACTGCTCAGTTAAAGGAAGAAGAGAAATATTCAGGCAATCCTCAGTGCAGACTTTGCTCTCCCAAACTCAGGTGGGAAAGTGTGGGCTCTGTTCATCTGCCCACACTGGCTGGGACAGCAAATATTCCTGATATTCTAATATTTAGGAACACCTAAAAGAGACAATTGGTGTCTTTTCACTGCTCACTTAAAGGAAGAAGAAAAACATTCAAGCATGTGAGAGATAAAAATAAAGGAATTCAGAGCAAGGCAGACCTTGGGATGTAAATGCCAAAGTGAAAACCTCGTGGATTTAAATCTCACCTCTTCCCTGCTGTCAGCTGAGTTTTCTCTAACTTTTCAAGATCATCTTATTCATCCTCTTTTCCAGAGCATCCTCTGGATTCTCCTGATGCCTGGTGCTGAATTTAAGAAGCAAACCTTGCTGTGGAGCAGCAGAAATGCTGCAGGATATTGAGACACAAATCCTGATTTGGGAACAGGGAGTAGAAGGGTTCACAGCCCATGTGAGGCAGGAAAACCATGGCAGACCTGCCAGGCTCAGTGACACAGAAATGGGGCCCCTGGCCCAAAACCCAGAGAAAATAAGGAGAGAATGAAATTTTATCCCTGCAGCAAAATATCTCCAGTTTGTCTCTCATTTAGTGGCATCTGCTGGTGACAAGTGGCTTCTCCCAGGTGAGGAGTTACTGACACCCCCCAGACAGAGCAGCTCCTCCTTGGGGTCCTCAGGGAAGCAAAACACAAATTTCCACCTCTCAGAGCCCCTCAGGGGTGCAGGGTAAGGCACATCTCTGTTTCAGCAAACAAAACCACAAAGGAAGCTTAGCTTTAAGGCCTGAGGTCTGTTTTATGAATTGTTTTAAAAATAATAAATTAATTAACAATAATTCACAATGCAGACACTACTGATTATTAAACCACAAGTAACCAACAGATTTTTTACTCCCTAACAACCACAATATCTCCAAACCAAAGTCTCCAAGTACACAATTCCTCACTAAAACCATGAGACAAACCTCAGGGACTTCTCCTTTCCCCTGACCTGCTGCTCTTCCAGCACGAGGACAAGAACACAAAGCAAACCCCAAAATTCTGAGTGCATTTATTCCCAAACAACAAATGTTCTCTTCTGACTCTCACAGAGCACCTGCAACAATTTGTATTTGCCCTCTGCAAAGTCAAGCAGAGAAAGCACAACCAGCACAGCCAGGCTCAGAATGTCAGGCTCTGTGACAGAAATGGGGCCCTTGGCCCAAAACCCAGAGAAAATAAGGAGAGAAGGAGAGAAATTTTATCCCTGGCAGCAAAATATCTCCAGTTTGTCTCTCATTTTAGTGGCATCTGCTGGTGACAAGTGGCTTCTCCCAGGTGTGGAGTTACTGACACCCCCCAGACAGAGCAGCTCCTCCTTGGGGTCCTCAGGGAAGCAAAACACAAATTTCCCCTTCTCAGAGCCCCTCAGGGGTGCAGGGTAAGGCACATCTCTGTTCCAGCAAACAAAACCACAAAGGAAGCTTAGCTTTAAGGCCTGAGGTCTATTTTATGAATTGTTTTAAAAATAATAAATTAATTAATAATAATTCACCATGCAGACACACAACCCAAAGCAGACACTACCGACTGGTTAAACCACAAGTAACCAACAGATTTTTTTCCCCCCTAAAAACCACAATATCTCCAAACCAAAGTCTCCAAGTACACAATTCCTCACTAAAACCATGAGACAAACCTCAGGGACTTCTCCTTTCCCCTGACCTGCTGCTCTTCCACCACGAGGACAAGAACATAAAGCAAACCCCAAAATTCTGAGTGCATTTATTCCCAAACTGGGGCTCTCTTCTCACTCTCACAGAGCACCTGCACCAGTTTGGATCTGCCCCCTGCAAAGCCAAGCAGAGAAAGCACAACCAGAGAGAGGGGCAGCTCTGCCAGACCAACCCATGAGCTCATTTCACCCCTTTCCTCCCATTTCTCCACAGGGCAGGGATGGAAATCCCCAAAAAAAAGCACTGCTGGGATCCACAGAACACACAAAGCAGGAGAAGTTGGTGGCATTTAAGGAAAAAAACACCAAAAAAATAGAGAAAAAGGAATCCAGGAGAGGGAAAAGGGAAGGTTCCAACTGGCAAAGAGGAATGCAGTGTTCCAGAGACAAAAAGACCAGTTAAAAGCAGCAAAAAAAAAATGAAGGAAACTGGTGATGCCCTGCAGATCTTTGAGGCCCATGTGCTCTTTTAGGGATTATTTTTGGGGTTGGGTTTGCACAGTGCCTGGCACACAGAGCAGTGTGGAGGGGTTTGTGTAAAATGAGAGTGGGGGGAAGTGGGCAAAGGAAATGTGAGGTTTCATAAGAGGGAGATTTCACTGGTTCATATCTAGAGCTGCTCTCAGAGGGGAGAGGAATGGAGGAACCAGAATGGTGCAAATGGCAGAAAAATCCTGCCTGGAAGGAGCTGCCAAAGAAGGGAAAACTCTATCAAGGAGATGCATTAGCAGATTTTTAATGGAAATAACACTGCCAAGTAGGACTGACTGGCTTCCTGCAGCCCGTGCCTCATCCACATTTTCACACTGCTGCTTTTATCTGGCCAGAACGTCTCTGCTAACTAGAAAATGGGTTTGTTTTGTTTTGTTTACAAAGGAAAATAACGGGGTGGGGTGGGGAAAACCACAAAAAAACGCAGCCAGTGCTTACTCTCCGGATGTACTGTCTCTCATGCTGAAAATATATGGAGGAAAAACAAGAGAACAGAAAGATAAGATAGAGAGGACATGAAAACACAAGAGACCCACAGAAGCAGAGCACAGCAAAGCATCATGCAGCAGGGAACAGAGCTCAGCAGCTACAGGCAGAAGCAGTAAGAGCCAAAGTCACCTCCAGCCTGGTGCCAGAGCCAGGGTCTGGCAGCAGCCAGCTCAGACTGAGGCATCTGCTCACAGTCCTCATCTGCCACTTCTCCACCACTTGGGCCCACCTTGCTTTGTATTTTATCCTTAAAATAAAATCTTATTCTTTTATTCACTACCTCAGTCCCTCTCTGTCTCTGGGGTCTCTTCCTGCAATGCTGCTCACACCCAGCAGGATGCTAACTCTGCCTCTCCACCTCACAGCCCAGATCCCACATTCTGCTGGTCCCCATCCTGCTGTGGATGGCTGCAGGAGGGCAGGAGTTGTGGCTGGCCATGGGTGGCTGCTGCATTTGCCTATGGCTACTTCACAGGGTAGTTCTCCACCACTTTGGCCCACCTTGCTTTGTATTTTATTCTTAAAATAAAATCTTCTTATTCTTTTCTTCGCTGCCTCAATCCCTCTCTGCCTCTGGGGCTCTTCCTGTGATGCTGCTCTGCTCACACCCAGCAGGATCCTAACTCAGCCTCTCCACCTCACAGCCCAAATCCCACGTTCTGCTGGCCCCCATCCTGCTGTGCAAGGCTGCAGGAGGGCAGGAGTTGTGGCTGGCCATGGATGGCTGCTGCATTTGCCTATGGCTACTTCACAGGGTACTTCTCCACCACTTTGGCCCACCTTGCTTTGTATTTAATTGTTAAAATAAAATCTTCTTATCCTTTTCTTTGCTGCCTCTTTCCCTCTGTGCCTCTGAGGTCTCTTCCTGCAATGCTGCTCCCATCCAGCAGGATCCTAACTCTGCCTCTCCACCTCACAGCCCAAATCCCACATTCTGCTGGCCCCCATCCTGCTGTGCAAGGCTGCAGGAGGGCAGGAGCTGTGGCTGGCCATGGGTGGCTGCTGCATTTGCCTATGGCTACTTCACAGGGTGGGGGCCCCACCGTGCAAAGGTGACACCAACTTTGTGCCCCTCGTGCTGGCAGAAGGAAAAAACACCAAGGCAGAAGCAAAGGGTGGTTGGTGTTTCTCTGGGGTTGGTAGATAATTATTCCTCTGTGGCCCCCAGACCCAAGGATTTGCAGGGTGGCAGCTGTGGTGGTGTTCACAGGGGTCTGAGGATGAGGGAAGAGATGAGGATCTGACTCCATGTTTCAGAAGGCTGATATATAATTTTATGATATATATTATATTAAAACTATATTAAAAGAATAGAAGGATTTCATCAGAAGGCTGGCTAAGAATAGAAAAGGAAAGAATGATAACAAAGGCTTGTGGCTTGGACTCTCTGTCTGAGCCAGCTGGGCTGTGATTGGCCATTAATTAGAAACAACCACATGAGACCAATCCCAGATGCACCTGTTGCATTCCACAGCAGCAGATAACCATTGGTTACATTTTGTTCCTGAGGCCTCTCAGCTTCTCAGGAGGAAAAAATCCTAAGGAAAGGATTTTTCATAAAATGTGTCTGTGCCAGCAGCTCTGTTTGTCACCACGTGTCACCACACCCTGCACTGGGACACCAGAGCTGCAGGACGTGGGGAGCATCACCAGAGTGACCAAAAGGACAAAGCTTCTGCTCTCTGTCTCTGGCATCCCTTCCCTGAGGATGCCAGCCCTCCTTTGCCAGTGCTGAGCCATTTCCAGCTCCTCCTCCTGGAAATGGTCAGGGTGCCCCAGTGCCACTGCAAAGCCCCTCTGCACCTTCCCCCCTCCCACCCAGAGCCACCCAGGGACAAGAGAAACGGGAGTACTTACATTATACCAACTCTGGCTTTTCTGTAAGGACAAAATAAAAGAGAAGCATTAGTTAGCACAGAGATCTTAGGATCAAAAAGAAAGAGGGACAGAGAAAGCAGGTCCAATCTGGTTTGGATCATTAGTGGAGTGAAAGTGGGATTAAACAGAAGATTTCAATGGGTTTCACAGTGTGGTGTGACACAGTTATCCCCAGTTACAGGAGCAAGGGACAAGTCCAGCAGCAGGAGTCTGGAACAGGAGACAGTTCAGGCCAAGGTGTGCATGTCCACATGCACACACACACACACACAGACATGCTGTCACCTTGTCTGCAACCAGCAGTGCCAGCCAGCAACGGAAGAGCTCATCATCATCATCATCACATCATCATTATCATCATCACCATCATCATTATCATCATCACATCATCATCACCATCATTATCATCCTTATCATCATTATCTTCATCACCATCATCATTATCATCCTTATCATCATAATCATCATCACATCATCATCACCATCATCATCATCATCCTTATCATCATCACCATCACATCATCGCCATCATCATTATCATCATCACATCATCACAATCATCACATCATCATCACCATCAATCACATCATCATCACCATCATCATTATCATCCTTATCATCATAATCATCATCATCACATCATCATCACCATCATCACCATCATCATTATCATCATCATCATCACATCATCACTGCCAGCCACCTCTTCAGGGGCTTCATTCTTCCACTGGCCCTTAGGTAAAACTCACATTGAGCCTTCAAAGCATTGCTAAGGGCAGGGACACAGCTTTGCCCACAAAAGGCAAATGTCCCAAGGGTATTTTGAATTTTAAAAGGGACACACACACACACACACACAGAGCCGGGAAAAGTGCTGTAGAAAATCGCTGGAGAAGCTAGGCAAGCTAAAAAAAAGATGGGATTTTTTTTTCAGCATTTCAGCCACAGTGTTTTGCATCATCTGCACATGTGATTTTTTATTTTTTTTTCCCCTCATCCATGGTTGGATGGTTGAAGAGGACAGGCCACACGTCACACTGGAGCACACAAGAGCTGGCTCAGCTTGGAAAGTCACGCTTGGCAATTTTCAGGTGAGATTTATCTGCACAGGGAGAGGAAGGAATGAGCTTCCCACTGCAGCCAGGCTGGCTTTCCAAGGGCAGGACACTGAGCTCCTTCAGGACACGGGAATCCCCTTTTTTGGGGGGATTTCCCTCGTGGCAGTGAAGCCTGGGGGCACCAGAGCCTTCCCTACAAGAGTGGGCAGCTCCAGCTGTGCTGTCCCCTCTCCCAAACCCTTCAGTGGACAACACACAAGGACAGAAGCAACATTTCACTGCCTTCCCTCCTCTGGAGCCATCCTGCTGCTGACCTTGGGGAATTTTCCAGGCTGGAATAGGAAGGGAAACATTCTGAGCTGTGCCTGGCCACAGAGGCTGCAGGAACCTCACTGGGAATTCCCTGGAATATTCATTCACAGGGGCACAGGCACTGCCTGCCCACCAAGGACACACAGGGTGTTCTGCCACAGGGAACGAGGAGAAGTGGTGATGAGGGCAGAGTGGAACAGATTTCTATGAAGGGACAGGAGCTGCTCTGCTCCCACCCTGAATCTTCCTGCTCCAAGCCCCCTGTGTGCCCCTCCAGCCACAAAACCTCACTGCATCCCAATTTCTGTGAATGGACAGGGGCAGCTCTGCTCCCACCCCTGGATTTTCCTGCTCCAAGCCCCCTGTGTGCCCCTCCAGCCACAAAACCTCACTGGATCCCAATTTCTATGAAGGGACAGGGGCAGCTCTGCTCCCACCCCTGGATTTTCCTGCTCCAAGCTCCCTGTGTGCCCCTCCAGCCACAAAACCTCACTGGATCCCAATTTCTGTGAAGGGACAGGGGCTGCTCTGCTCCCACCCTGGATCTGCCTGCTCCAAGCTCCCTGTGTGCCCCTCTAGCCACAAAACCTCACTGGATCCCAAAACAGATTTGTGTGAAGGGACAGGGGCAGTTCTGCTCCCACCCTGGATTTCCCTGCTCCAAGCTCCCTGTGTGCCCCTCCAGCCACAAAACCTCACTGCATCCCCATTTCTGTGAAGGGACAGGGGCTGCTCTGCTCCCACCCTGGATTTTCCTGCTCCAAGCTCCCTGTGTGCCCCTCCAGCCACAAAACCTCACCGGATCCAATTTCTGTGAATGGACAGGGGCTGCTCTACTCCCACCCCTGGATCTGCCTGCTCCAAGCTCCCTGTGTGCCCCTCCAGCCACAAAACCTCACTGCATCCCAAAACAGATTTGTGTGAAGGAACAGGGGCTGCTCTGCTCCCACCCTGGATTTTCCTGCTCCAAGCTCCCTGTGTGCTCCTACAGCCACAAAACCTCACTGGATCCCCATTTCTGTGAAGGGACAGGGGCTGCTCTGCTCCCACCCCTGGATCTGCCTCTCCAAGCTCCCCGTGTGCCCCTCCAGCCACAAAACCTCACTGCATCCCATTTCTGAAGCATCCACTGCAGAGCTCTCTCATGAAAAGCCCCACAGTAACACAGCACACAGGCTAAAATACAAAAATCTGGCATTAAAAAGAGGAACAGCCCCTTTTTTCCCCCCAAATCCTGGGGAAAGGAGAGGAGCTGAGGGGCTGAACACAGAGCATGGCTCATATCCCATTCCAAGCAGAGGAATTTCCTGCTGCTTCCCACTCTTCTCCACACTTGGCCATACCTGCTCCATTCATAAAGGACTGGGTTGAAGTCATCCCTCTCTGCAAGTAGGACGTGGAAAAAAAGCCTTATGCAACCCAGTCTGGACTAAAAAAAGCAGCAGGGTAATTAATCTGAGCCATGCACACAGCACCTTGTCCTCAGGAGCACAGGCCCTGAGATGGGCTTGATTTTCCTGCAGATTTGTTTTGCCATCTGTCTGCCTTAACGAGCAAAAGGCGTAACTCAGAAATTCCTGGGGAAAAAAAAACACCTCATAATCAAACTATAATTGGCACACACAGAGCAGAGGCACTGCTGCCACTCTGCCTGCTAAATCAGGGTGCCCATGCTGTGGTGTCAGCACAGCCCAACAGCATTTTGGTCCCCTCTGCTGCATTCATTGCAGGAACTATTTTGTTTTTTCCCTCCTCAAATTTGAGTTTCCCTGAATCAAGGGTTCTCTATAAAGGAGCTCTGCAGGCTCTTCTTTAAGCTCTTCCACACAAAAAAATGAGATCCATAACTATGGATTATGGATGATTATTATACTGATGCTGATTATACTGATGCTCCATTATACTGATGTCCATAATTTTACCAACATCCTTAATTACACCAACATTCAAACCTCAGCTTTTGCCTCCACCAAGTCCAACAGACTTGTCCAAAATCCAAACAACCTCAGCCCTTAAATCTCTCTTCTAATTTATCTTTTATTGTTTTAATTCACTGAGAGGGAGATGCAAACTGTGAAAATCAACAGACAGTAAAATGAAGAGGGGAAGGAAAAAAGAAAGAAAAAGGAAAAACATATTCTTACTTTGAGCAGGTTAAGTCTGTCATACTGGAAAAAGAAACCATAAGCATTAGAACTGAAAAGAGAAAATAAATAAGTAACAGGAGGAGGGGGCTGCACACAGACAGGGAGAAGATGGGATGGGTTTGCAGAGATGATGCTACAGGAGCACAGAGCAGAGCTCGTGGTTACAGGGGGCTGTAACCAGGAAGAGCTTGGGAGGATTGTGAAAAATGGAATATTTTCTCTAAGCCTTTAATTACTGCCTTGAAATAGTCACGATATAGTGCCCTGACACCTGCATGCAGTGCTAGGGAAGGTTACAGCTCTGCAGGGCACACACCAAACTGATCACCCCAAACACAGCTCCTGCCTCTCAGCATCACTGGCACTCCAGGGCTTAAAATCTCCTGCAGAGCATTCCCTCTGACAATTCCAGTATTAAAAACTCCTCTGACAATTCCACTGCTCAAAACTCCTGCTGGAGCACTCCCTGGGACAATTCCAGTGTTTAAAACTCTTGCTGGATTTGTCCCTCTACCGATTTCAGTGCTCAAAAACTCCTGGTGGAGCACTCCCTGGGACAATTCCACTGTTTAAAACCCCTGATGGACCATCTCCTCTGCAAATTCCAGTGTTTAAAACTTCTGATGGAGAACTCCCTGTGACAATTCCAGTGTTTAAAACTCTTGCAGGAGCATCTCATCTGCAAATTCCAGTGTTTAAAACTCCTGCTGGAGCACTCCCTGTGACAATTCCAGTGTTTAAAACCCCTGATGGAGCATCTCCTCTGCAAATTCCATCGTTTAAAACTCCTGGTGGAGCACTCCCTGTGACAATTCCAGTGTTTAAAACTCTTGCAGGAGCATCTCCTCTGCCAATTCCAGTGTTTAAAAACCCCTGATGGAGCACTCCAGTGTTTAAAAGCCCTGCTGGAGCACTCCCTCTGCCAATTCCAGAGTTTAAAACTCCTACTGGAGCACTCCCTGTGACAATTCCAGCATTTAAAACCTCTGATGGAGCATCTCTTCTCACAATTCCAGTGTTTAAATCTCCTGCTGGAGCACTCCCTGTGACAATTCCAGTGCTGAAAACTCCTGGTGGAGCGCTCCCTGTGACAACTCCAGTGCTCAAAACTCCTGGAAGAACATTCCCTGTGACAATTCCAGCATTTAAACCCCCTGCTGGAGCATCTCCTCTGACTATTCCATCATTTAAATCTCCTGGTGGAGCACTCCCTCTGACGGCAGCGCTGCAGCACGACACAACAGCACACACAAAAGAGGGCAGGGAGCTCAAGCAGCAATTGCACCAACACAGCAGCAAACTCATGGGCTCAAGCTGTTCCACCTCATTAGGCAGACAGGTTGGGAAAGCAAACCATTCTTCCTGCAGGAGATGGGTGGGGAGACGAGAAGAGGCTGAGAAAGGAGAGTTTGGAATATTTGTCCTCTCTTTTTTTTGTCCCTAACCTCTCCCTGTGTGAGTAGAAAACAGAATTGTCTGTGTGTGGGGGAGCAGGGAGTTCAATGCCTGAAAATTCTGTGTGGGGGGAGCAGGGGGTTCAATGCCTGAAAATTCTGTGTGGGGAGAAGCAGGGGGTTCAATGCCTGAAAATTCTGTGTGGGGGGGAGCAGGGGGTTCAATGCCTGAAAATTCTGTGTGGGGAGAAGCAGGGGTTCAATGCCTGAAAATTCTGTGGGGGGGGGAGCAGGGGGTTCAATGCCTGAAAATTCCTCATTTGTGCCACAGGAAGCACAGAACAGGCTGCACACTTGATGATGCTCGTGGTTCCAACTCAGAATATTCTGTGTGAGCAGGGCAGGAGGTTCTGACAGATTGCTGGGGGTCCCTCTGATCTCATCTGGGCTCCACTTCCCTCAGTCTCCCCAGCTGCCTCACACTGGTTGGGTTTTTCCCTCTGAGAGAAGCAGGGGCTGGCTGCTGGCACCTCAGAGCACACACATTTTATAAACATCCCTCTGTTCCAGGCTTCTTCCCACCAAGTCCTGTCCTCAAACCCCTGCACCTGCAGCTCAGCACAGCCTGTCCTGCCCACACTCACCAGCAACCCTGCCAGGACTCTGCTGCTCCACACCTTTCACACCTCACCTTGAGACCTCAGCCCCACAGTGCTCCCCTGCACTTATCCCAGCTACAGAGAACAAGCACAAGACACTCTGTCTAAAATAAAACACATCCAGAAGCTCCCAGCAGACAGCAGCAAACCATGCAAGGTCAGGCTGGTCACAAGGACCATGACCAAGGGATGACAGTGAGCCAGCACTGCTCTCTCAGAACTTGCCTAGAAGGAAACCTGAGGCATCCACTGGGGGAAAGGCCAAGACAAGGATTCTGTGGGGTTTTGTGAAGCCATTCTGTGGATTTTTGTGAAGCCATCCAAGCCATTCTGCTGCCATAAAGTGGAAATGCCAACAGCCTGGCACTTTCTCCAACAACACCCCACCTGTGTTTCTGATTTTTCCACTCTTCTGAGGGCAGCACAGAGGTGTGAGATCAAATCCCAAACGATCTTATCTCCAATTCAAGCACCCACAGAGGGATCTCCCACTTCTCACCTCTCAGAGCGAGCCCATGAATTCTCACAATTCATTTGGGACAGGTCTGCTCTACCAGGTTCAAGCTGGGTTCACTTGAAATCACTGATCTTTAATATTTACATCACACAGCAGAGCTTGCAAGGGCAGTAAGCTGAGATCACTGGCCACAAAAATGCAATTTATCATGGAAAGCAGGGAAGGAGTCATGGAGAACAACTCTTGTTGCTGAAATCATGGGGAAGGAAGGAAAGAGAGGGGATCGTGGCTCTGTTCAGCTCCAGAGGATTTCTCCCTGGCAAAGACAGCAGCTCACTTCGAGGGAGAGGGCAGAGCAGAACTGAAAGGCTGAAATGGTTTGGGAGCAGCTGCAGGGGTGTGATGGACAGGCCAGGTCTCAGTCTGTGTGGGCAAACACAGAGATGCCAGCGATGCCAGTGAACCCAGCTTCCAGCTACAGGCACGGGGCTGAGCTCCTGCTGACATTCTCCCAGGCACAGCAGGAGAATGCCCGACTGGGGTCAGCACTCAGCACCACAGGGAGGGTTCCTGAGTGATGAGACAGCTCTACAGTGGGGGACAGGAGAGAAAAAAGAAGGCTTACTTTGGAGAGGCGCTTGTGTGACTTAATCGGAGAGAAAGCATGCAGGAATGAAAAGAGAGAAATTAGGGAAAGAAGAAAAAATTACCTGGCAGATCAAGAGAAGGAAAACCCACACACCCAACAGAGAGCACTGCACCCCCTCTTCCTCGTGGAAAGCACCAGGAATTAAAGTTCAGCTTTAGCAGTCACTGGGTTGGTAAAATTCTCACTCCATGGACGTTAATTTTGAGGGCCAGGGTGACACAACTCCTCTCTGTGGTTCCCTGTCACTTTGGTTTATTAATATTTTCTAAGTTTTTTAATGTTGACATTCTTGTAGTGAACTTCCTCACACGCTTTCTGTAAATAACTGATTGTTTTGCACTCTTTTATAGAAGAAGAGAAAGTTGATGGACTGTTGGCTTGTCCAGTGTCATTGGAGAGGTGGCACTGTCACCCTCCAATCCACTGTCACTCTTAGAAAACTATAAATGTCAGAGTTAGAAAATAAACTCCTTTTTTCCCTCACCTTGAGAACAGCGGTGTGCACCTGTGTTTTTTGGGTCCTACAGTGACAGCTCCCCTTCCCAAGGAGCCCATTTCCCTGTGAGCACCCCCAGTGTGGCTCCAGCGTGCCCTGCATCCTCCTGCCTCCCATCCACGCCTTCCTTTGGGAACTCAGAGCTGGCAACCCCGTGCTGAGGGTGTCACCAGCACTGGGACGGGGTTTGTAGGTCACTGTGTGCACAGGAAGCCAGGCTGACCTCAAGGGCAACCTCAGAACGCCAATGATTCAGCTCGAAAAACCCTTTTCCCCCCTCTTTTGAACTCCCAGACTGCCCCAGAGTGGTGAGAGATCAGAATGTGGGGCACTGAGTGCTGTTCCCTCTGCTGAGTGGCCACGAAGGGGAGGGGATGGAGATTTTTTGTCTGTGACACAATCCAGCAATAAATCAGGCAAAGATCTAACAGTTCATTTTACACAAGCCATCAGAGTTCTGCCTGTGAAATTATTCAGGCTGAAACATCTCCCTTCAAAAATCTGGGCAAACACAAGTGCTCCTGACAGCTGACACATCACTGATCTCAGGGTTATAATCAAAGCTTTATTTGGTACCCCAGGCTCTTGTGTGTGTTTTCCCAGGTCCCACTGCTCACACAAAAACCAAGAGCCAAACCTGAAATCCTTTACCCCTGCACAGCAAAGACACGGCTGTTTCTAATACGGTCCAAAGACACAAAACCTTCCTGGGGAAAATATCAGCGACCCTGGGCAAGCCAGCCACAACACTGCAGCCATGGGAGGGATGGGCAGAGGGTGGGAAAAGTGATTCTGTGCAATTTGAACTGATCTCAGAGGGCTGGGATAGGACTGGGAAACCTTATTAATTTCATGATCCAGGTGATAAAAAGCATTGCACAGCTGATTTTCAAGGTGTGCTGAAAACCCCTGGTGGAGGAGGTTTCCCACAGAGCCTCCCAAGGAACAGGACCTTGAGAGAAAGGACCTAGAGGAAACAGGACCTTGAGAGAAAAGACCTAGAGAGAGGACCTTTCCTCAAGAGAAAGGACCTAGAGAAAGGACCTAGAGAAAACAGGACTTTGAGAGAAAGGACCTAGAGAAAGGACCTTTCCTGGAGAGAAAGGACCTAGAGAAAACAGGACCTAGAAAGGACCTAGAGAGAAAGGACCTAGAGAAAACAGGACCTAGAAAGGACCTAGAGAGAAAGGAGCTAGAGAAAGGACCTTTCCTCAAGAGAAAGGACCTAGAGAAAACAGGACTTAGAGAGAAAGGACCCTTCCTCAAGAGAAAGGACCTAGAGAAAGGACTTTTCCTTGAGAGAAAGGATCTAGAGAAAGGACCTTTCCTCAAGAAAAAGGACCTAGAGAAAACAGAACCTAGAGAAAACAGGACTTAGAGAAAGCCGTAGCCTCAGAGCTGTGCTGAGCCTGACCCAGGTGAAGGACTCAGTCAGGAGAACCCTCAGAGACCCCACGTGGGAAGAGGGAGGGAACCAGAGAAGAAGAAGGCGGCAGAGGACAAAGCCAACGTGGCGGATCCCGGCACCGCGTCCCCGCGTCCCCATGCTCAACCTCACCTTGGAGTTCTTGGCCCCGCTGCGGCCTGACTGTGAGGAGCAGCTCCTCTGGACACCCTGCTCCGGCGTGGACGGCGACTTGTCCGAGGAGTGGTCGGAGCCCTTCTCCACCATGGCGTCCCCCTGGGCGTCCTGCGGCGTGGGCGAGCGCGAGCGTTTGCGCAGGATCGGGGAGCAGGCGGGCGTGCTGCGGTTGGAGTTACTGGCGGTACTGCGGGGAGGGCACAGAGCAGGGTTAGAGCATCCCCCAGCCCAAACAGCCCAGAGCAGCTTCCTGAGCTGTCAGAGCAGCACCCCCCGTGCCTCCCGTGGATTTAGGCACTTCTCCTTCAGCAGAGGAACTGCTGGCAGTGCCTTTCTCCAACCGCCCTCCCAGCCCTCAGACCACAGAGCAATGCCCACCAGAAGGAACTCGTTGGCCTCTGGAGTTTCAGATGATCTGAGCTTAGCAAAATAAAATGTGCAGTGAAGAATGAGAGAGGTGTCAGCCGTGTGCTCAATACAGCCTCGCTCTGCCCCTCCTTTGTTAGTGCAGCTCTTCTCAACAGGATGCACGAAAATGGGGTCACACCTTTCACAAAACACCCCATCAAAGAGCATCAGAAACCCCTGGGCTCTGGGAGGGGAGTTGTGATGACATTCAATGCAGCATTTCCTGTGCAGAACCATCCTTTCCCACACCAGTTAGAGCTGGGCATGGAAACAGTTTGCTGTGACCCAAAATCCTTTGTGATTAAAAAAAATTTAAAAATTAAGTTTCTTTTTCACAATGGGAAAAGCAAGGTCTTTCAGAGTTTTACAGAAATTATGAGGGGAATGGAACTTCTCATTCTCTTTCCTCAGCAAATGCCCCAGTACATAGATCAGCAAGGCAGTAATGCACAAACTAACACAGAACAGGAAAACTCAGATTTCCTCACTGCTCCTTCTCTTTTGATGCCTCTCCTTCCTGCCAGACTCTTCAGAATCCCACACACTACCCCCATTTTTCCCTCCGTCACTCATTTCCTTCAGGAGTCAAATCTATTTCTGACCAGCCCAGACATCCTCGAGGCTTTTCCAGCTGTGCTGCCCAAACCAGCAGGACACAGAGGAGCCTGGTGCAGGGACTGGAGCTGTGCTGACTTCTTCAGGAGCCTGTTTTCTCATGAGCAACACCAAACACCAGACAGCACAGGCAGCAGGGAAAGGATGGAGGAATTACAGCTGCAAGGGACTGAATTAAAGAAGTTGTTACACTCAGATTCTTAAGGGCTATGATTAAAGCCAAACTGCACACAGCAATCACAATAATGCACAGCAATGTGCTCCAAAAGGATCATTTCCTCCCTGAAAACCTGGAGGACCTGAACACATGCCTGAGGTTTCATTAATTCCCAGATAAAAACCATATCCATCTCTCCTTACCTCTGAAGATGCCAAAACCATTTTACAAGCATTAGTCAGATACGAGCAGCCAGTGTAACACACTCCCCAGCTTTGGCTTGGTTTGGTTTTGGATGAACTGGCCTTGTAAATTCTCCTTTATTTGCTCACTGCTTGTGTCAATGCACAAGTGATGACATTTTCCCTGAGCAGCCTGCAGGGAGCACACAGCCAAGCTGCTTATGCAAACAGGGCCAGAATCAGATTTCCTGGGAGCTGGCACGGGGCAGCAAAAGCAGCGTGGAGCTTCCCAGGAGCCCCTGAGATGATGTTTTCACCCCTACAAAGTGTGGAATCTCATTTCAGGCTTGAAATGAAACATGGGTGTGCAAAATGTTCTGTAGGCAGGAAGGTGGATTCAGTTAAACTCTTCCCTGTTACCTTTTTCTACTCAGTAGGGTGAGAAATATAGAGCAATAAAAACCTGCTCAAATATCAGCCAAACCCCAAGGCAGCTCCAGTGCAGAGCAATCCCCTTGGCTTGGGGCTCTTCACCAGGAGCAATGGAACATCCCCAAGGGAAATATTATCACATCATCTTGTCCTGTGCCCTCCCTTTCCATGGACAAGGCACAGGAATATTGAATGCTTAACCAGTGCAGCAATAACTGCAGCAATATTCAAGATTTAATCCCCTCCAAATAATAACTGAAGCAAAACACAAATCAAAAAATGATCTGGACCATTCTCCCAGCAGCTCTGCCTGCACCACTTCAGGTATAACATGAAGTAAAATTATCAGGGATTTCTTAGTTTATTGAAGTATTAAAAAGCATCAGTTTCCTTCACAGATTTTCTGCTGATCCAGTCAAAATGGGTGTTTCACCTGGTCTGTGCTCCTGCCAAACTCAATTTTAGCAGCCCAGCAGAGTTAGATTGGTGACACCAAGTTCATCAGCAGCAGTCCCAGGGATGGAATTGGTTCTGAACTGATGGAATTGGTTGTGGATTGCCATTTTTACAGACTGTAGAAAAAGCAGACTTTCTAGTTAAAATCTCTGAATTCTGAGGCTGTGCTGGTCCTGCTCATTATTGAGGCAACACTGGTTGTGTGAGAGGTCCCCAAAAACACAGGGCAAGAATTTGAAGCCACTGTCCCTGACCAGCACATCACTGGCTAAACCTCTCTGAACACAGGGACTAATTTTTCCTCTACAGCTCTACAAAACCCGAGTTTACCACACACAACCCTGTCTCATTTTCGCTTCGTGCGAGTTCAGTTTCACTTTGAGTCTGAGTTTAGAGCAGCTCTGTAAAGACCAAAAAAAGCCAAACTCAGTCCAGCCTCTGTTTGCTTTCAGTTTGCACTTGGGAGATTTTGCTGCAGCTCAATGAAAGCTCAGAATGAGCAGCTCAAACCCAGGGTACAGCTGCCACAGCGTGCAGGTGGAACTCAAAGAAATGCTGGAAAGTTTGGTGCTATTTTAGTCTTTTTTGGTCTTACAGAGCTCCTCAAGGTGGGTTTTTAGTCACAGCCCAGCACTGCAGCTGCACAGGAGCAGCAGCAGCTCAGATATTTTAGATCATTTAGATGCATTCAGATCATTGCTTAGAGCTGGTAATTTTATTTTTGCCAAGCTCACACACTGCCATAGCCAAAGCTTTTGGTGCCAGCTTTGCCAAGCACAACCTTGGGCAGATTTTGTCTTCCAATCTCATTATTTAGTTGAAAAAATTAAAACCATCCACAAATATTGTGTTAGGTGTGTGTGGATTCTCACCTTTACAGAAATAGGGGGGGGGAAATAACACCAAGGGTTCCTTCTTTGGTTCTCCCTACAGTCAGTGGCACAAACATCAAACCCAGGAGGGGTGAATTTCCCAATAATTGGGAAAAGCTGAATATTTCTGACATGAAGAACTTGTTTCAAGCTCATTGTTTAGTTAAAAAAATTAAATCCATCCATATCTATCATGTTAGGGGCATGTGGATTCTCACCTTTGCAGAAGTAGGGGGAGAAAATAACATTAAGGGGCTTCTTCTTAGGCTCTCCCTGCAGTCAGTGGCACAAACATCAAAACCAGGAGGGCTGAATTTCCTGATAATTCAGGATATTCTGATAAAAAGCTGAATATTTCTGACAAGAAGGACTCCACAGGCAGAGAAAATGAGGAGTGTGTTAGGTGATGCCAGCGAGGATGGGCACAGGGCTGCCCCTGCCCCGAGCCCCTCAGGGCTCTCCTGCTCCTGCTCCTTCCCTGCAGCTTGAATTCCCCTTCTATTTTCTGGTAACTGGGAAAAGCTGAATATTTCTCACATGAAGGACTGGTTTCAACCTCATTGTTTAGTTTAAAAAATTAAAACCATCCCCAAATATTGTGTTAGGGGTGTGTGGATTCTCACCTTTGCAGAAATAGGGGGGGGGGAAATAACACCAGGAGCTCCTTCTTTGGCTCTCCCTGCAGTCAGTGGCACAAACATCAAACCCAGGAGGGCTGAATTTCCTGATAATTCAGGATATTCTGATAAAAAGCTCAATATTTCTGACATGAAGGACTGCACAGACAAATAAAATGAGGAGTGTGTTAGGTGATGCCAGCGAGGATGGGCACAGGCTGCCCCTGCCCCAAGCCCCTCAGGGCTCTCCTGCTCCTGCTCCTTCCCTGCAGCTTGAATTCCCCTCCTATTTTCTGATAACTGGGAAAAGCTGAATATTTCTCACATGAAGGACTGGTTTCAAGCTCATTTTTTAGTTTAAAAAATTAAATCCATCCCCAAATATCGTGTTAGGGGTGTGTGGATTCTCACCTTTGCAGAAATAGGGGGGGGGAAATAACACCAGGAGCTCCTTCTTTGGCTCTCCCTGCAGTCAGTGGCACAAACATCAAACCCAGGAGGGCTGATTTTCCCAATAATTCAGGATATTCTGATAAAAAGCTGAATATTTCTGACATGAAGGACTGCACAGACAGATAAAATGAGGAGTGTGTTAGGTGATGTCAGCGAGGATGGGCACAGGGCTGCCCCTGCCCCGAGCCCCTCAGGGCTCTCCTGCTCCTGCTCCTTCCCTGCAGTTTGAATTCCCCTCCTATTTTCTGATGACTGGGAAAAGCTGAATATTTCTCACATGAAGGACTCCACAAACAGATAAAATGATGAATCCATTGGCTGGTGCCAGCGAGGATGGGCACGGAGAGCACAGGGCTGCCCCTGCCCCGAGCCCCTCGGGGCTCTCCTGCTCCTTCCCTGCAGTTTGAATCCAGCCCAAGCCCAGCCATGACGAACGCTTTCTGCAGTTGCCATGGCGACCGAGGCCTGCAATTGAACAGGGAATCCACGCCTGAAATGCCAAAACGGCCCTGACCCACTTTGAAATAAAAATAATTGTAATAAATAACGCTTTAGAGACCTAATTGCCCAGAGTGCATTCAGGGCCTCACGTCCCCCTGCAGAGTGGCCTTCAGTGGGTGAGACAGATTAAATGAGGGACAGAACACAAACAAGCCCACCTAAGCAGCAGCCCCTTTGCTCTGAGGTAAAAACCTCTGCACGCAGCATTTGAAAGCACTGGAGGCTGGGTTTGTGTCCTTGCTTTATGTCCTTGCTGTCCCTAAAGGAAAAAACTCATCAAAATACCATCAGCAAGCGTGGGGTGGGTGGGAAGGGGCAAAACTCTGCTCAGATGTGGAGGAAAAGCATCCAGTGTAGGAAAGAATCTGCAGCCTGCCAGTATCTTGGAGCTGGAGAGCAGAAATTGTAGTGACAGGACAAGGAGTAACAGTTTCAGACTGAAAGAGGGGAAATTTAAGTTGAAATTGTTCCCCGTGAGGGTGCAGAGGCCCTGGCAGAGGTGCTCAGAGAAAAGCTCCATCCCTGGAATTCCAAGGCTGGATTTGTCTCCTTGCTTTATGCCCTTGCTGTCCCTAAAGGAAAAACCTCATCAAAATACCATCAGCAAGCGTGGGGTGGGTGGGAAGGGGCAAAACTCTGCTCAGATGTGGAGGAAAAGCATCCAGTGTAGGAAAGAATCTGCAGCCTGCCAGTATCTTGGAGCTGGAGAGCAGAAATTGTAGTGACAGGACAAGGAGTAACAGTTTTAGACTGAAAGAGGGGAAATTTAAGTTGAAATTGTTCCCTGCGAGGGTGGGGAGGCCCTGGCAGAGGTGCCCAGATAAGCTGGGGCTGCTCCATCCCTGGAATTCCAAGGCTGGGTTTGTTTCCTTGCTTTATGTCCTTGCTGTCCCCTAAAGGAAAAACCTCATCAAAATACCATCAGCAAGCATGGGGTGGGTGGGAAGAGACAAAACTCAGCTCAGATGTGGAGAAAAGCATCAATATCTGCAGCAGTGCAGGAAAGAATCTGTAGCCTGCCAGTATCTTGGAGCTGGAGAGCAGAAATTGTAGTGATAGGACAAGGAGTAACAGTTTCAGACTGAAAGAGGGGAAATTCAAGTTGAAATTGCTCCCTGTGAAGGTGGGGAGGCCCTGGCAGAGGTGCCCCAGAGAAGCTGGGGCTGCTCCATCCCTGGAATTCCAAGGCTGGGGCTTGGAACAGCCTGGGATAGTGGAAGGTGTCCCTGCCCGTGGGGTAGATGATGTTTAAAGGCCTTTCCAACCCAAACCATCCTGGGATTCTATAAGCCTTCCTTCAGCTGATGAAAAAGAACATTTGGCAATGCATGGAGCAGCCCCTGAGATACCAGGCAGGACACAGAAAGGCCAAATTTCTCCTACAACAGAATATTCCCTGTAAGGGTCTGAACCAGGTGATGAACAGAGCTTCACCAAGCTGTCACTTTGGGAAAGGCATTCCACAAGTTAAGATTGGTGTTCTTAAAACCATAAAAGAGCTCTATGCTGTGTGGAGTTCTCCATGAAAGCTTTGTAAAGTGTTCATAAAGGAATTCTTTACAAGGTTTTCATGGAGAACTCCACGAGAAACCTGCCCTTGCTGCAGTGTGGTAAATGAATCCTGCGTGAATGACACCCAAGCACCCTGGAGTGACACCAAAGTGTGTCCAGCTCTGAAATCACAGCCATCCCTGGGCCCGACACAAGCAATTCCTTCCCAAATGTGCCCCCAGAGCCAGCAGCCAGTTCCACAGGGCATTGTCACACACCTGTGACACTGCTCAGCACAGCAAATCCCTCTGGCTCTGCCCCTTGCAGGATGTGAGTTAGAATTCAGCCACAAGTAGGAAAAGGACCAAAGAATTTTGCAACTAGAGCAGCTGAGCTAAGCAAGCAGCAGCCTCAGGTACACAGCTGTGACCACCAGCAGCTTCTCAGGGGCAGAAGAACATCACCCACACCATTCCCTGCAGTGCATTTCTCAACCCCTTGGATTCCCTCAAGCAAATCCTGATCTGGAAAGCTTAAAGGCCTCCAAGTCTTCCCTCAGCTCTCAGAAGAATTTGCTTTCCAAGAGTCATCCTGCAATTACTCACTTCTCCCTGCAGCACCGACCTGCTAACGAGCTCTGCCAGGCCCAGAATTGGGGTTTGTGCTGCAGTTTGAGCTGAGCTCTGCAAGTGCTGAGCAATATGTCCCCAACCCAGCAGAGATGCACATATTGAAGCCCATATTGAACTCTCTGTGTCTGAAATCCATGGGCTGTGCAAAGCCAAGCCTGTGCCCAGACTTTCCTGAGCCAGACCAGAGGAGATCCTGGAGGGCAGCACAAAACTGTGCTGATAGTCTGGAAAAGAGCAGAAAGGTCAAGAAGACACCTCAGGCCTGGCTGTGGTACTGAAAAGAGTTAATTCTCCTCAGGAAGAGCTATTAGAGGGGTTAATTAGACGCCTACAAAGATACTTTTCTGCCATCCAGTCTGACATCAGTGGAAAACCAGGAGATTCAGCAGCTCATTATGCAGTCTCCCAAACAGCAAGCAGATGGTAACAACTTTTGATCACCAACCTACACTCCCTTCAAATTGATAATCCAAGAATGAAAACCTGCACAGATCCTGGAGCAATTCCCTGGGCCCGCCACTGCTCTACAAGCAATAACAAAATGTTATATTTCTATTACATCTCCCAGCAAGAGAGACAAAAGAGAAAGCAGTAAGTCAAAAAAGCAATGACACCTGCAGGGCTGTGCAGAAACCAAGGAGTGTTTCATGACAAGTGCTCTGAGAAGAATCATAAAAATAGTCTGCCTTCTGCATGCTTTTGAGCAGGAAAGTCTGGCTTTGTTTAAGATTTATTCTGTCTATTTTGCCATTTCACAGAATGCTGTCCTCCCATGACATCCAATCACATGTTTACATATTCATGAAATAAAATTAATGCAATTATTATGCCTCAGAGGATTAGCAAATCACTGCAAGCATTAGGGAGGAATTTGCCTTCTGCCCAGAGCCAGCAGTGCGAGGATGGGCAGATGCATTATTAACCATGGCATTGTCCCTGTGGATCACCCGATCCTGGTTACCACTGGAGACAGACAGACCCATGGACAAACGGCCTCATCTCCCACAGAAACCCCCCCTCAGCCAGCCTGGAAGAAACCTCTCCCTCCCTGCTTGGAGTGGCTGCAAAAATCCCGAGGAAACATTGGAAAATGTTTCTGAAATGCAACAAGAGAGATCTGAATAATAAATCCAATAACGCACCAGTCACAGCTTGGAAAGGGTCATTAATGTGCAGGGTTATAAATCACACCCCAAACCCTCCCTCAGTCACAAATTATTGTAATTCCACTTGCTCCAAAGGAAGGCAAGCCACATAAAACAAAGCATGATGGATAATAAAAGAAATCTGGGAAACAGGGAAGGGGAAACAGCCCAAAGTAAGAATTTCACATCCCTCTGAAGGTGACAGACACAGCCCCACCACTGTCACCTGCAGGTCACCCACTCACTTCCCAAAGAGGAACAGATCCAGGCTTTGTTTTGCTCCCCTCCCCACCACAAAGTCAGCATCTCCTGTAATTAACAGCAAGAACTGCAATGTCTGAGGCTTCCATCAACATCTCCAAGGCTGGAACTTGGGGCAGAACAGAGCTCGCAAGCCTTGTTTAAGAAATAAACAAAACAACAACAGACACTGTTCAACCATCTTTGATGTTGAGGGAAGTTTTGAAAACCTGACAGCTCAAAGGATAAAAATAAAAATTAAAATAAATCCAAGCTGGTTATTTTAATCCTTGTCGTTTCCAAGCTAACATCAGAATCTTTCAGCGCTTTGGGGATTCAATGCTGCTGTCATCTGTGCTTTATTCCAAGGGAGAGTGAGATAAAGCACCAGAGCTGGTGCTGAACACCCAGGCTCACTTTGGGTGGGGATGCAGGTGTGACACAACACCCAGATGCCCTCCAGAAGAGCTCAGGCACTTTTCTCCCTGCTGTAACTCCAGCAAGGCTTCATGGGCTTCATCCCCAGCCCAGCACTGTCCCCTGAGCACACGCCAGCCTTGTCCAGGGCTCACAAAGGCCGGAGGGAGTGAGCCCAGGGAGGCTCCAGGAAGGCTGGGAGCAGCCCGCAGGCAGCGGGGGCGGCAGGGACATTGTGCAGCAGGAGCAGGAGACAAAGCTGCAGCTCCGCATCGTCCCACTCACTCCCACGGCTCGTCAGCACAGCCCTCACAAGTTAACGGATGGGAGACGTTGTGATCTTCAAAGCTGGGATCAAAGCCGCTTCCCTTTGTTCAGCCCTTGATGTTTCCTCCCGTTACCTTTCCGAAAATAACAAAACAACAACTTCTGATTGATCCCCTCCGTGCAGCATCCCCCCTGCTCTGCTCCAGCCCTGCAGCAGCCCCGAGGTACAAGCAGAGAGGGCCAGAGCCCCTCAGTGCAAGAGCCACAGAGCGCCCTTTGTCCTGAGAACCCGGCTCAACCTTGTCCCCTCCCTTTAACAGATTATCTCCTGCTTCATCCAGGTGTTTATCAGATGGAGGTTCCATCCAGATGTTTATCAGATGGGGGTTCCATCCAGCTGTTTATCAGTTTGGGGTTTCACCCAGCTCTTTATCACATGGGGGCTCCATCCAGCTCTTTATCAGATGGGGGTTTCACCCCACTCTTTATCACATGAGGGTTTCATCCAGCTCTTTATCAGATAGGGGTTCCATCCACCTGTTTATCAGATAGGGGTTCCATCCAGCTCTTTATCAGATGGGGGATTCACCCAGCTCTTTATCACATGGGGGTTTCACCCAGCTCTTTATCAGATAGAAGTTTCACCCAGCTCTTTATCACATGGGGGTTTCACCCAGCTCTTTATCACATGGGGGTTTTACCCCACTCTTTATCACATGGGGGTTTCACCCCACTCTTTATCACATGGGGGCTCCACCCAGCTCTTTATCACACAGGGGCTTCTCCAAGAGAATGCTGGGGGTTCTGAGTTATTGCACTGCTGTAAATGTAAATACATCCCGAAGATTTGAAGTTTCCATCCTACTGAGTCAAAATCACAAGCTGCATCCTAAATCTACCAGCCTCTCCTGCAGATGCATGTGATTTAATGGAGCGAGGGAACAGGAATAGATTCTCTTTTCTGAAAAAGCATTTCCATGATGCACAGGACAATGCCAGCACCAGAAGTCTAAGAAAAAGCTATTTTTTAGGGCTTTCAGCAGATTCTCCCTGTCTATGAACACACACAGCGCAATGAATCCTCACTTCCTACTGTACTCCCCTGCCAAAAAAACATTAAAAAAACAAAAAGCCACCTGTACAGACTCTGGAGCAAAGCCTGAAAGAGCGGCACAAACCAAATCCTGCCTCTCCCCATCAGTGCAAATACACAAACACGGGGAGAGGAAGGCAGAGCGGAACCACGAGCCCTTGTAGAGGCAGGAGAGCACATGGGCAAACAAACCCAACCATGTTCCTGCAGCAGCAGCAGCTCCGTGACGCATCCAACCCCGACCCCCTCCTGCCTCCCCCTTTTCCCCGGACCCAGATGTCACGGCAGGAATGAGTGTCCCTATGGGAATGGGGGATGGGGGGCACAGCAGGGCGTGGAGGGGAAACGAGGAGGGGCGAGGGGAATGAAAGCTGAGGGGAAAAAAAAAAAAAAAGAAAGAAAGAAAAAAAAAACCGAACCCAAACAATCAGATTTGCCCATTGTTTGGAACAATCGAAAAGGCTGTTTTAGCAATTCCGCCCTGCAGGAGAGGCAGGGCACGTGAGTGGGGGGGAAGAGAACAAGGAGAGGGGATAAATAAAATAAAATAAAATTAAAATTAAAATTAAAAAGGGATCGGGCCGCGGAAAGGAAGAGAAACGAAGCATCTCTGCACCATGATGTCACGCCGCCTGCTCTCCAGTCCCCCGAACGCAGAGCAGCAGCAGCAGCAACAACCAACATGGACTCCAGCTTTAATCTGCCCGGAGAGCGCCTGTGTGCGATGGAGGAGCCGCCAGAGCCGAGCCCTGCGTGTGACACACGTGTGACAGCGACAGCACTGACCTGGCAGCCATTGGGGAGCGTGGAGCGGCTCAGCAGCAGCGGCAGCGGCAGCGGCTAGGCGGAATTCAGCGGGGATCGCCCGGCACTCATGGGGTTCATTCATTCATTCATGCACTGTGCGGCCGGCCGGGAGGGTACTCACCTCCTGCAGCATGGCACGGCCCCCGCCGGGGCTCTCAGGGCCACCGCGGCGCTGCCCCGGCCCCGGCCGTGCCCATGCCCGTCCCCCCGGTGATGCTGCCCGGTGCGGCCGCACACGCTCCGCGCACACGCCTGCGCAGCGCTTTACATAATGCGCCCACCCCTGCCCGCCCCGACCGCATCAGCCCGGCAAAGGGACCCCGAAAGGATGGGGAAAACGGCCCGAGTTACAAATCCCACAGGTTGGAAATGTTGTGTGAGTCCTTATTTTACAGAATGTGCTCACTCCTGCCCGCCCCGCTCGCATCACCCCCGGCAGAGACCCCTAAACGCTTTTCGAGGATTTAAACACTGCGAGTTAAAATCCGGCAGGTTGGAAATGTGTTTGTCCTGCTCGTTTGACATAATGAGTCCACCTCTGCCCGTCCCGATCGCATCGCCCGGGCAAAGAGACCCCCAAAGGCTGGAAAAAAAGCTACGAGTTAAGGATCCGACAGGTTGGAAATGCTGTGTTTGTCCTCCTTGTTTTACAGAATGTGCCCACCCCATTTACATCTCCCCCGCCAAAGAGACCCCCAAAGGCTTTAAAAAGGCTGGAAAAAACTCTGCGAGTTAAAGATCCGACAGGTTGGAAATGTTGTGTTTGTCGTCCTCGATTTAAATGCGCCTGCCCCGCTCGCAAAGAGACCCCCAAAGGCTGGAAAAAACGCCACGAGTTACAAATCCGACAGGTTGGAAACGTTGTGTTTGTCCTCCTCGTTTTACACTGTGTGCCCACCCCTCTCGCATCACCCCAGCAAAGAGACCCCCAAACCCTTTTCAAGGATTTAAACACTGCGAGTTAAAAATCCGACAGGTTGGAAACCGGTGCTGTGTTTGTCCTTCTCGTTTTACAGAATGTGCCTGCCCCGCTCGCATCACCCCCTCCTAAGAGACCCCCAAACCTTTTTTAAGGATTTAAACAAGGAATTAAAGATCCGACAGGTTGGAAATGTTGTGTTTGTCCTCCCCGCTTTACAGAATGTGCTCACCTCACTCACATCACCTCCTCCAAAGAAACCCCCAAAAGCTTTTCAAGGATTTAAACAAGGAATTAAAGATCCGACATGTTGGAAATGTTGTGTTTGTCCTCATTTTACATAATGCACGCACCCTGCTCATATCTCCCCTGCCAAAGAGACCCCCACACGCTTTACAAGGGCTTGAACAAATGCTACAAGTTAAAAATCCGACAGGTTGGAAACGTTGTGTTTGTCCTCCCCGCTTTACAGAATATGCTCACCCCACTCACATCACCCCATCCAAAGAGACCCCCAAAAGCTTTTCAAGGATTTAAACAAGGAATTAAAGATCTGACAGGTTGGAAATGTTGTGTTTGTCCTCATTTTACATAATGTGCGCACCCTGCTCACATCAGCCCCTCCAAAGAGACCCCCCCAAAAGCTTTTTAAGGGCTTGAAAAAACGCTACAAGTTAAAAATCCAACAGGTTGGAAACGTTGTGTTTGTCCTCCCTGCTTTACAGAATGTGCTCACCCCACTCACACCACCCCCTCCAAAGAGCTCCCCAAAAGCTTTTCAAGGATTTAAACAAGGAATTAAAGATCTGACAGGTTGGAAATGTTGTGTTTGTCCTCATTTTACATAATGTGCGCACCCTGCTCACATCAGCCCCTCCAAAGAGACCCCCAAAAGCTTTTCAAGGATTTAGACACTATGAGTTAGAAATCAGACAGGTTGGAAATGTGTTTGTCCTCCCCACCTCCCTCCTTGCACACCCTGAGGAACCCCAAAAACCCCGACCCCAAACGCTTTCCAAGGACACCGACAAAACCCCAGGAGTTAAAATCCGGCAGGTTGGAAACACTGTGTTTTGTCCTCCCTGCCGCACACGCGCTGCTGGGAGAAAGTTTCAAAGCGTGTAAGCAAGAACAGGCAGGAAAATTAAACCCTAATTAAGCAGCCACGTGGATTATCTGAGCTGAATTAAACAACGCTCATTCAGAGTTAAGGTGACCTCAACTCAATTTAGCTGGCTCCGTCTAGGAAGCTAATTTGGTTTCTTTTTTTTTTTTTTTTTTTTTTTTTTGTTTGTTTCTTTTGCAGTGCTTATCCATGTGTAAACAGGCCTGGGATTTTTAAAGCAACATAATCCAGCAAAGTTTACAGCTTTTTCAGCATTAGGACACTGTATCCCTCCAAACCTGCTTGGGGACATCTTTATTCCAGAATACAGAGATGGACTTCAGTCCCTCTCAATACAATAAATAAGGGACAGTAAGTCCCTCTTAGTACAATAAAAATTAAGATGAAGGATTATGAGAGCACAACAATCACTCAGCTTGCATTTGCCTCCCAGGCCTTGTGTGTGCAAGGAAATAGAGTAGAACTGATCTGGGACTGCACTGACACCCCTGATTTGAGCACAAGTGTCCTTGTGTGGAATTACCCTGAATTATTGGACTTGGGATGCTGTGAGTGACCCCACTGAATGCACAAGGAGCTGTTCCCTGAATGCTGTAAACACTGATCACTCTGCCCTTTGCTGCTCTTGTATTTTGCTCCTTCCACACCCAGGGCTGGGCATTTTCTCTTTTCCTGACAGTCAGTCCCAGCTTTGGGTGCTCATTCCCAGAAGAGCATCTCCCCAAAAGGCTGATTATCCATCATTCCACTGTAACGAACACCAGTGGGAGCAGGAGCTGCTCCAGCAGGCTCAGATCAGAGTGATTCAAAGGCTGCACAGGATTTTAAACTGAAAACAGCACCACCATCCACATCTCTGTCTGGATACCACAGCACTACCACCACCTTCATATTACTCAGAGATTACACCTAGGTGCACATGAATCCACTGTTCTAATAACTTTGTTGCATCCATCAGCCCGAGGTCAGTTTTGCTGTTCCAAACGCTTCCCAAAGTTTGCCAGCTGGAGAATTAGTAATTTATTTCAAGGAAACAACGTTTGAAATTGACATTTTCCCACTCCCTGTGCCCAAGGATGGTGTGACTCCCGCTGGAACACCGTGTGTAGGATTGTATCCAGGGTCAGTGAGTGGATAATCTGGATAAACCCACAGAAGAGCAACCAGCACTAAAGGCACTGAATCCTTCCAGCACAGCCTGGAGGCCAAGGAATGGCAAGATTTAAATGCTCACCTGGAATCCAGGTTTGATCCCACTGGGTATCAGCTGGGAATGCTGAAAATTAGGGCTGGATGAATCCTGACCAGACAAGAGAAACTATTTTGGGAAGCAAACAAAACTAACCACTGTAAGTAATTCAAGGCTCAATTACCCATCTGTGGCAAGCATTATTATGCAAGGGTTTGTGTTCTCCCAAACACTGTTCTGTACCTCCAACCAGAATCAATTTAAGCCTCACACTTTGCATTCAACAGCACTTGGAATGAGATATCTGAATGGTCCCATTTTGTTTTACAGCCTATGGATCTTTCAGCGGTTTTTTCTTTTCCAAAAAGTGAGAAAATAGTTAAAAACAGAATTCTTAGCCTCCACAAATGTTGATACGTTTAGTCTGTATGAATTTTAAGGTTTGAACAGATGCTATGTTTCAATAGTCACATGAGTTACACTGACCCAAATGCTGTGATAAATTCAATATAATGGCCACTTCAGATCTGGAGCACACAAAGGCTCAAAGCAGGTCCTGGATGGCAGGACAGACATGAGGTGAAGTCTAACCCACCCTTCAGACTGTTGGGAGAGAAATGAATCAAACAAAAGTCCTGCTCTCAAAAGCACTGTAAGAGCAGTGGTAAAAATGCAAGATTTATTTAGAGAAAAGCTCCTTAGGCTTATCTGGCATGGTGTGCAAGGGGCAAAGTTATGGGGAATTTGGAAAACCACACAGCCTCTCAAAAGCTTTACAAACTTGATCAGATGTGCAAAGTTTCACCCCAAACTCTTGGAAGGACAAAGAGTTTTTACATTTCTGCACTGAAGACACTGAAGCTCATTTAATGGTGATAAAAGTTGGATAAAACTGCACTGAGAAAGGATCTTTAAGGAATCTCTTCTGGACATGAAGCTGCAAGTTCCTGTCTTGTTCAAGAGCTGCAAGAATGCATTTTATGCCAGCTGGGCTCACTTGCACGAGTCTGCTGTTCACGACTCAGGACAAGGACTTTATTTCATGTGTGAAGGACAATGTGAGCATCTGCCTCTGAGCATGACACAGTCACAGCCCTGAGCTTCCTTAAAGGCTCCTAAAGATCCTCTCTCAGGACAGTTTCATCCAAATTTTACCACCATGAAAATGAGCTGTCTTCAGTGCCAGGGATGGTGCTGCAGAAATGTAAAACCTCTTTGTCCTTCCAAGACTTTGGGGTGAAACTTTGCAGATCTTCCTTAAAGGCTCCTAAAGATCCTCTCTCAGTGCAGTTTCATCCAACCTTTATCACCATGAAAAATGAACAGTCTTCAGTGCCAGGGATGGTGCTGCAGAAATGTAAATGCTCTTTGTCCTTCCAAGAGTTTAGGATGAAACTTTGCAGATCTTCCTTAAAGGCTCCTAAAGATCCTCTCTCAGTGAAGTTTCATCCAACTTTTATCACCATGAAAATGAGCTGTCTTCAGTGCCAGGGATGGTGCTGCAGAAATGTAAAAGCTCTTTGTCCTTCCAAGAGTTTGGGGTGAAACTTTGCAGATCTGACCAAGTTTGTAAAGCTTTTGAGGTGCTGTGTGGTTTCCCAAATTCCCCATAACTTTGCCCCTTGCTCACCACAGCTCTGCCGAGCCCTGCAGGAGCACCAGAGCCACATCTGGGCATCTCTCCCTCCAATTTCCCGGGTCAGGCTCTTCAGTGGGCAGGCAGGCAGCACCTTCTCCTTGCCCAGACCGCCCCTGCAGGGCTGCTGTGCTGCTGTAACACAAGCACTCTCATGCATATTGCATCTCCCAGCCCCGAGGAAATGAGGCACTGGCTGCGTAATTAAAGCCCAGGGCTGGTGACAGATCCACAGCAGGGCCTGGATGTCCAGGGCTGCAGAGCATCAGGTGGGGCTGGGATCAGCTCTCCAGAGCAATCCTACCCTCCCTGTAAGGCACACCAGGGTGAAGAACAAAAAGAGGCCTTAAAATCTGTCTGCAGAATGTCAGGCAACAATGAGCACCTGGGTGGGTAAACACGCAGGGTTTCTCATTTTCCCCTGTAATTCTTTGCCCACCTTTAATATGATCTGTTGAAAAGTTAAAGAGCTCTTCCCCAACATCTCTGCTCATCAGCTGAGTTCAGAACAGAACCAGGGGGACACACTTGTGTTTAATTTTCACCCTTGTGTTTTATTTCCACCCTTGTGTTTTATTTTCACCCTTGCCTTTGAAAAAGACGCAACAGAAATGTCAAGAAACATTGAAGGAAAACATATCCTGAGGGAAAACCCAGTGCAACAACCTCGAGATGTGCAAGCAGGATTAGCACTGGTGGGTAACTGGGTGGTAATTAGCATTTTTCACATGTTTAATTTGCTTTTTTGCTATTCTCCCTCTTCAGGAATGAATGGGTGGACTCCTGACTGCACAGCTCGGGACAGGGGGATTCTCTGGCTGGGGGATTGCTCCTGTTTGACAACTCCTGCTCAGCCCACGGGTGCCACTCCTCAAACCCCACAGGATTCCCAGCCTGTGACTGTGCTCACAGGGGTCTGAGGATGAGGGAAGAGAGGAGGATCTGACTCCATGTTTCAGAGGGCTTGATTTAGTATTTTATTATATATATTACATTAAAACTATACTAAAAGAATAGAAGAAAGGATTTCATCAGAAGGCTGGCTAAGAATAGAAAAAGAAGGAATGATAACAAAGGTTTGTGGCTCGGACTCTCTGTCTGAGCCAGCTGACTGTGATTGGCCATTAATTAGAAACAACCACATGAGCCCAATCCCAGATGCACCTGTTGCATTCCACAGCAGCAGATAACCATTGGTTACATTTTGTTCCTGAGGCCTCTCAGCTTCTCAGGAGGAAAAATCCTAAAGAAAAGTTTTTTCATAAAAGATGCCTGTCACACCACCCTGTCAAGCAACAAGCAGCACTCTCCCTTTCTCCTGGTGGAAAATGGGCTCCTAGACAGGTGCCAGACCAAGCAAAGCTCTTTCTGAGCTGGCAGTGGCATTTTCACAGAGTCCATGGATTCCTGGAGCAGTGGGGGCTGGAGGAGGCAGGGAATCATGTGCTCACAGGCATGGGGAGGAAGAGGGGGAGGAGGAGAACAAGGGGAGAGAGAGAACAAAGTGTCAACATCTTAACTGGGACACACAAAGAGCCAGTTCTTAGTAAGAACTTAATCCAGGATTAACAAGAGGTCAGCTACCTCTGCAAGGAGACTGCACTAAGAGGAGCTAATTAGCTCGCCTTAATTGCACAAAAGGAACCACACAGAATTAAAGACATTCACCAGCAGCAGGTCCCACCTCAGGCAGGACACACAGCCCTACCTGCTGTCCCCAACACCAGGCTCAGGCAATCAGCACAACCAGCACAAGGAGAGGTGCAGGGATGGATGGGAGGGAAAGGCTGTGGGGAGGTTCAGCACCAGCCAGGGCTGGAGTGAGAGCTGGAGCCTCCAGCAGCCAGGACAAGCCTTTGTAGAATGGCCAGAGTCTGCCTAGGCAGCTCCTCATCAGCCAAGTGTGACCGTGCTCACAGGGGTCTGAGGATGAGGGAAGAGATGGGGATCTGACTCCATGTTTCAGAAGGCTGATCTATTATTTTATGATATATATTATATTAAAACTATACTAAAAGAATAGAAGAAAGGATTTCATCAGAAGGCTGGCTAAGAATAGAAAAACAAGAAGGAATGATAACAAAAGTTTGTGTCTTGGACAGAGTCCAAGCCAGCTGACTGTGATTGGCCATTAATTAGAAACAACCACATGAGCCCAATCCCAGATGCACCTGTTGCATTCCACAGCAGCAGATAACCATTGTTTGCATTTTGTTCCTGAGGCTTCTCAGCTCCTCAGGAGAAAAAATCTTAAGGAAAGGATTTTTCATAAAATGTGCCTGTGACAGCCAAGGGCTGTCCCAAATCCCTGAGGAATCACAGCTGTCAGCTCACAGTGATGCCCAGGAGGGTGCTCAATGCAGTTCTGGCCTCCTTCAAATCAGAGTGATCTCTGAAAATGAGGAGGAAGAGGAGCACAAGGCAAACCAGTTTTTCCCTGTTGGCTGAGGCCAAGAGAATCCCATCCCAGCACGGAGAGGCACTGCAGGACAGATGTGAGGAGAAATGGAGAGCACACAGCAGGGACAGGCAGCAGATCCCACCTGGGAGCCGCCAGTTTGGAATGATGCAGTGGGGAAGGCTGGCTGAGCTTCTCACCCCCAAATCCCCTCTCTGGGATTTCTAACCATGCACAACTCACACACCTGAAGCTCCTCTGCTTGGCACTAAATCCATCTGGTTTTTCCTGGGGAGCCATTGCACGTTCTGTCCTCCTGCATCTTTCACCCCAGCAGCCCTTGCTCTGCTCTGACAGATAATGGACCCAGCAGTGGACTGAAAAATGAAAATTACCAGGCACATCAATAACCCAGCAGATGCCTCTGAGAGGGAGCACTAATAAAAGGAACTCCTGCATTTATTTGGGTTACAGCACCGTGCTGAGGGCTGGGGAGATCAGGCAGGCAGGGCCTGAGTGAACCTCAGCAGGAGCAGCTCCCCTTTTCAGGGAGGATGAAGGGAAAAGCAAAACAGCTTTTCAGAGAAGGCTGCCCTACACACAAGGAAAAATAACAGAAACAGGAGCTCAGCCTAATTACAGGTCCCTGTGAAATCATCACAGTACTGCCTCTGTTATTTATCCTTTTCTTCCCTCAGCACAGAGTTAAATGTTTTGCCTCTGTACTTCCAGTGTCCCCACTGCTCCCACTGACTTCCTTAACTTTGCTTGGCCCTTTCTTCCAGATTCCTGGAATCTGCTGGGCTCACCCCAAAACTGACCAAAAACCCCACAGAGCTGCTGAGTGCAGCCCCTGCCCCCATGACCACAGAGGAGAATAAGGCTGCTCTACACACAAAAACAAAGGCCAAAACCAGGAGCTCAGCCTAATTACAGGTCCCTGTGAAATCATCACAGTACTGCCTCCATTATTTATCTTCTTTTCTTTCATTAGCACAGAGTTAAATGTTTTGCCTCTGTACTTCCAGTGTCCCCACTGCTCCCACTGACTTCATTAACTTTGCTTGGCCCTTTCTTCCAGATTCCTGGAATCTGCTGGGCTCACCCCAAAACTGACCAAAACCCCCACAGAGCTGCTGAGTGCAGCCCCTGCCCCCATGACCACAGAATAATGTGGAGAATGAGGCTGCCCTACCCACAAAGGCCAGAAACAGGAGCTCACCCTAATTACAGGTGCCTGTGAAATCATCACAGTACTGCCTCCATTATTTATTTTTTCTTCCCTCAGGACAGAGTTAAATGTTTTGCCACTGTGCTTCCAGTGTCACTGCAGGGGCAGCCAGGAGGGACCACCAGCAGCACCAAAATTTCACCTCAAACCCAACACAAACGAGTTCTTGGGATGCCACTGGGAATATTCTCCACCTTAAGTTCTTCCTCAGCTTTTCCCCCAAATCCCTTCAACCCTGACATTCCCCCATCAGCCGCATCTCCATCCCAGCATCTCCATCCCATCCCTGCATCCTTTTCCCCTTTTCCCGAGGAGCTGCCTGCCCTCCCAGCACACACACACACACAAAGGAAGGATTCCCTGCCTGCCTGGGAGGTGAAAAACGAAAATCATCACAGTACTGCCTCCATTATTCATCCTCCTTTTCTTCCCTCAGCACAGAGTTAAATGTTTTGCCACTGTAGTCCCAGCATCACTGCAGCCAGAAGGGATCAGCAGCACCAAAATTGCACCTCAAACCCAACACAAACAAACGAGTTCTTGGGATGCCACTGGGATTATGAGACAGCCACCCCCTCTCTGCTCCCAGGAACTGAGCAGCAGCCCCCAGTCGTGCTGCTCCTGTGCAGGCTCAGCACAAAGGGAGAGTTCCTGACATCTGGCTAAAGCTTCAATAGCTGCCATTGGGGAGAGCAGAATGAGCATCCACAGAGCTGTGCCAGGGCTGGCCTGCAGCAGCCTCCTGGTACAGACAGGCCCCATCCAGCACCCAGCACTCCTCTGCTCCCTCTTCCCTGCTGGGCTGAGCTGGAAGAGCTCTCAGCTCATTCATAAAGAGAAGGGAAATTGTCTTAATTGTCCTAAAATGGTCCATGGGCCAATCTCTTTCTCCAGCACTGGCTGGTGCAGTGAGTGCTCCTGCATTGTGTTGCTCTGTTATGGATATTCCAGGTTCTCCATCCCTCCCAGCTGTTCCAATCTGGTTACCCAGACAGATCCCAGCCTCTGCAGCCTCCTACACAGCACTGCCCCAGTCTCTGCCTTCAGACCTGCCCTGTGCCACCTCTGATTTCCAACCCCAGTCCAACTGGATTCACCCCTGCTCCCACTGACTTCCTTTACTTCATTTGGCCCTTTCTTCCAGATTCCTGAAATCTTCTGGGTTTACCCCAAAACTGACCAAAAACCCCACAGAGCTGCTGAGTGCAGCCCCTGCCCCCATGACCACAGAATAAATAAGGTGGAGAATAAGGCTGCCCTAAACACAAAGACAAAGGCCAGAAACAGGAGCACAGCCTAATCACAGATCCCTGTGAAATCATCACAGTAGTGCCTCATTATTTATCTTTATTTTCTTCCATTAGCACAGAGTTCAATGCTTTGCCTCTGTGCTTCCAGTGTCACTGCAGGGGCAGCCAGGAGGGACCAGCAGCACCAAAATTTCACCTCAAACCCAACACAAACAAACGAGTTCTTGGGATGCCACTGGGAATACTCTCCACTTCAAGTTCTTCCCCAGCTTTTTCCCACAAATCCCTTCCCCCCAGACTGACATTCCCTCATCAGCCACATCTCCATCCCAGCCCTGCATCCTTTCCCGAGGAGCTGCCTGCCCTCCCAGCACACACACAGACACAAAGGAAGGATTCCCTGCCTGCCTGGGAGCTGGAAACCGAGGATTTCACGGATTCCACGGGCACCTGTCAGCGCATGGCCCTTCCCGGGAGGTTCCTCCCCGCTGCCCTGCGAGCTCCCCGGGGGGAACCCCACGGAACCGCCCGGGAACCTCAACCTCGCTGCTGCTGCTGCTGCTGCTGCTGCTCCGGGGCATCTCAGGGCCGCCAAAGGAGTCGATAAAAAGATTCCCCGCTCTGATAAGGGCTCGGCATGGCTGGAACAAAGCCGCCTTTGCAAAGCGCTGCCCGGCTCTGGCATGCCAGCCTGGAGCTGCCCGCTGGGGAGAAAAGCTCCCGCTGTCGCTTTAAGGATGTGCCACAGCACCCGGTTAACCCCGGCTGCTCCTCGCTGCCCTCGCCGAGGAGAAACTGCACATTTCTGCAGATTTCTGCAGAATTCTGCTCCTCTCGTGCCCTTACCTGTGTTGCCGCCCTGGCATGCCAAGCAGAGCTTTATTAAATGCTCTATAATATATATAGATTTTATATTTTAATATATATATAAATATATATTATATAAATATATTAATATATTTATATATTAACTTACATTAAAATATTATATATAAAATTAATATATATTAAAGATATACTATAATATATATAATATATAATATATAATATATAATATATAATATATAATATATAATATATAATATATAATATATTATATATTATATATTATATATTATATATTATATATTATATATTATATGTTTATGTTATATGTTATATATTATAAATAATATATTATATATTATATATAACATATTATATATTATATATTCAATTTTATATATTATATATAATTTATTATAATATATTAAATATGTATCATTTCGTTTAATATATATTACATATAAATACATATATATATGTATATATATACACATATATATAATATATATACATATATAATATTATTTACATATAATATTTATATATATGTGTGTATATATATATATCTATATATATATAGATACATATATAGATATAGATATAGATATATATACACAATATATATATAAAAAATTAAATATATAACGCCGTGCAAACCACCAGGGAGCACTTCTGTGACGACAAAGGAGCAGAGCAGTCAGCCTGGACACAAACATCCCAATTACCTCGAAATTCCACTTCCCCGCTCCCACAAAGCTCTGGCTTTTCACCCCGAGGGGCTGCACACCCTCCTAAAGCTCATCAGGCAACACAAAGCATCGATTTCCCTGCTAGAGCAGCAGGCAGCAACAGGAAATATTTAGAATAAATAGAAGTATTTGCCTCCAACACTCGGGCATTTCCAAATACAAGCTCTGGGAAAGGCCATTTTCCGCACGGAGGTTCTACAATGCAGAAGGTAACAATGTGACTCATCTTGAAAGTGTGTATAAACACACTTAAAAAACCTGTCTGGGGAAAAATAAACAGAGGCTGTGCCTGATTCCCGTCTGGGAAAAGCAGGAACGCAGCCCCGCTGCTGTCCTTGGCTTTGTACCTACTCCAGGCAGGTGCAACAGAGGAAACAAAACCACAGCCAGCAATTTGAAGAATTTAAAAGGCAAGGAAGCAGCACAGATGGACAGGAGAAGAGCAGAAAGCAAATGAAAAATGTTCCTGCAGCATTACAGGGGAGCAGGGAGGACTGATGTGACTGGGAGCTGATCAATCAGCCCTCGTGGAATGATGAAATATTTGCTCTGTATGATCAGTTAATCCCAAGCAGGAACACGTTTAGAAGGGTGGCAAGGAACCAGAGAGATTTTCTTACAGAGCAATGAGTTCAAAGGAAAGCAACAAAAACATCCCGGCACTCACGAGGCTCGTTTGTGAAAACAAACTTGGAGGGTAAACAAAGTGGAGTGGTCAACAAATATTTGAAGAATGTAAATATTGGAGGGAAAGAGAAGCTGTATTAAAAGGTTTGGGGTTGGCTTTTTTTTTTGAACAATGAGAAATGGAATGATACGAAATTGTGGGAAAGAAACAAGGCTGAAGTCAAATCCTCACAGCCAGGAGCAGGGGAGAAGTGGAATAAAGTCCTTCACTTGTTACATTCATAAACAGCAAAAGGTAACTGTTAATAAATACAAAATAGGCCCACTGAACCACAGAATATCCTGAGCTGGAAGGAACCCACAAGGATTATTGAAGTCCAGCTCCTGGCCCTGCAGAGGGCACCCCACTGGCAGGAGCATGGATCAATACCTCAGTATTATCACACTTCTTTCAGTCTCTAGCTCTGCTTTCCATTATTTCCATTTTTTTAAAGAGGCAGCAGCCCAGTTTGCAGCAATGCAGGATTCTAAAGGTTTGCAATGATTGCAAACCTCATTGATTGCAAACCTCTAACTGCAAAATTACAGCTGGTTGAGTGTTACAGTTTCAAGGATTGTTTTGTCTTGCCCCAAAACTTCCAAGACACACTAAAACATCCTTGGGATTTGGAGTTCCACGTGGGAAACCTTGCAAAGTGAAATCCAAATCATCCTGAGTTCCTAATCTGGGCTGTGATCCTTGAAAGAACAGACGTCCTCAGGACAACTGTGATATCTCCAAATATGAGCAAGGCACAGGTTGGTTTGGGACAATTATAAGGATTCAGGTTGGTCTGGGACAATGATAAGGATTCAGGTTGGTTTGGGACAATTATAAGTGTTACAGTTTCAAGGATTGTTTTGTCTTACTGCATTTTTGTCCCCAAAATTTCCAAAACACACACAGACATGCTTGGGATTTGCAGTTCCACGTGGGAAACCTTGCAAAGTGAAATCCAAATGATCCTGAGTTCCTAATCTGGACTGTGATCCTTGAAAGAACAGATTTCCTCAGGATAACTGTGGCATCTCCAAATATGAGCAAGGCACAGGTTGGTTTGGGACAATTGTAAGGATTCAGGCTGGTTTGGGACAATTACAAGGATTCAGATTGGTCTGGGACAATGATAAGGATTCAGGTTGGTTTGGGACAATTACAAGTGTTACAGTTTCAATGATTGCTTTAACTTGCTGCATTTTTGTCCCCAAAACTACCAAGACACACACAGACATCCTTGGGATTTGCAGTTCCACGTGGGAAACCTTGCAAAGTGAAATCCAAATCATCCTGAGTTCCTAATCTGGCCTGTGATCCTTGAAAGAACAGATGTCCTCAGGATAAGTGTGGCATCTCCAAATATGAGCAAGGCACAGGTTGGTTTGGGACAATTCTAAGGATTCAGGCTGATTTGGGACAATGATAAGGATTCAGGTTGTTTTTACACAATTATAAGTGTTACAGTTTCAAGGATTGTTTTGTCTTACTGCATTTTTGTCCCCAAAATTTCCAAGACACACACAGACATCCTTGGGATTTGCAGTTCCACGTGGGAAACCTTGCAAAGTGACATCCAAATGATCCTGAGTTCCTAATCTGGGCTGTGATCCTTGAAAGAACAGATGTCCTCAGGACAACTGTGATATCTCCAAATATGAGCAAGGCACAGGTTGGTTTGGGACAATTACAAGGATTCAGGTTGGTCTGGGACAATTATAAGGATTCAGATTGGTTTGGGACAATTATAAGGGTTCAGGTTGTTTTGAGACAGTGATAAGGAGTCAGATTGGTTTGGGATGATTACAAGGATTCAGGATGATTTGGGACAATGATAAAGATTCAGGTTGTTTTGAGACAATTACAAGGATTCAGGTTGATTTGGGACAATTACAAGGATTTGGAATGGTTTGGGACAATTATAAGGGTTCAGGTTATTTTGGGACAATTACAAAGATTCAGGTTGTTTTGGGACAATTACAAGGATTCAGGTTGTTTTGGGACAATTGTAAGGGTTCAGGTTGGTTTGGGACAATTATAAGGGTTCAGGTTGATTTGGGACAATTACAAGGATTTGGAATGGTTTGGGACAATTATAAGAGTTCAGGTTGATTTGGGACAATTACAAGGATTCAGGTTGTGGCTCTGGGCAAGTCCCCTGTGAGGGGTGCAGGGGATAGGGATGGATGTTTGCATTCCTCCTCCTGCTCTTACTTCAGCAGAGTTTGCTCTCTTTAGAGAATTGTTTAAGCTATAATAATTTTTTGCTCTCCCAAGCCAAGCTTCCAGTAGGGAATTAATACACAGCTGTTAATAAACAATTAAAAGGAAAAACACCTTTCATCTCTGTGTGCCTCATCTGCAAACCAGGACTAATTCCACTTCCTTTCTTCTACCCTTTGTCCATCTTGATTATTTAGGATGGAATCTCTTCCTCCAAACTGGAGGTGAGGCATGAAAATCTCCCAGCACAGCAAATCTCTGTTTTCAACAGCCTCTTTTGCTGTAAAACAACACAATTTTAGAAACAGTTCTATTTCCCAGACCAGTTGTGCCATCGGCTGCCTTTAAAACAGAAAAGAATCCACAGGGAACTTGTTCTTCCTGCTGGAAAAATAATAACAGTAGGTATTTGAAGCAGTGCTGCAGCTTTAGTGCCCTGGAGCAGGCACTGAATATTGCTCAGTTCTGTAAGCCCTGGCCTCCAGACACATCCTTCTTTCATGGCCTACAGCTAAGCTTGGCTTTGCCTCCCAAACCTCACTCCCAAAATGTGCATCAGGTTGTGCACACATTTCTCTACCAGCTGACAGCTCTGCAAAAAAACCAAATTCCAGCTCTGAGGGCTGCCCAGCCTCACAAGCAAAGGGCACTCCTTCCACATCCCCACAGCTGCTTTATTTCTGGTGCTGTGGGGTCAGAAATACACCAAAATTACAGCTCTGCCTCTCTCTGGGACTCCTGTGGCTCCGTGCAAACCTTCAGCTCACAGCACCTCGTGTGTCCTCGCTGCAGCAGGGCTGAGGCCTCACACTGATCTCTGCAGGGCTCAGCCTGGCCACCTCCCCCTGTCCTTCAAACACAGCCTGCTCTGCTCAGCATCTCATTAAGGGAATGTCTCTAATTAGAGAGGGAGCTGTTCTTCAACTAAACAAGTTGTGTGTTCCCCCTCCAGCTAATTTGTTCTAATTTTATGTGCATAGCTGGACGTTTCTTCTGTTACCAAATCGTTGCTGCTCCTCAAAACCCACCTAATTTCCCCCCAAAGTCCTTTTCATTCCACTCATTTTCTCCTCCGTTTTTCTCCAAGGCCTGAAATTAGCTGTGGTCCAAAACCACATTCTACCAAACCTGGTATTCTGAGTAGTTTGAAAATTATTCAGAATATATACCCGAAATATATGAATCTCCAAAAAAAATATCCCCAAATTCCTCTTTCTCTGCTCCTCTGCCACACGCATGGAGTGGCTGTGACATTGTCAAGGGAGAGTGGCAGCATTTTGCATCTTTTTTTAGTTGGGAAAAAAGCAGAGCATCTGCCCTCAGATCACTTGGCTGTGACCACAGAGATCATTCTGTCCTGGAAAAATGGTTACAGGGGAATAAACCGCTGCAAAATGTAAAATATAATCAACAGCACAGGCCTAAATCTGGCCAAAAGGAAACCTTTAGGAAAGGAGAAGCTCAGAGAACATTCCAGCATCTGGTATTCAGCATATGGCTCTGCAAGGGCACCCAGAAGGGAAAGGAATTCTGTGCAGCATTTTGGGTTTGGTGTCTCCATTTCCTGAGCTTGGATATTCCATCCTTGGATATATTATTGCAACTTCTGCAATTTACTTCAAACATGCTCAAAATCCTGAAATTAGTACTTAGCAGTCATAATAAGAATCAATTAAAATAATAATGGCATTAAGATGCACTTTCTAACCAGGGCTTGAACTCAGAGCTCTGAGTTCTGGGGAAAGTTCAAGCAAAAAAAACCCCACAGCAGCTGCTCAATCAACCAAAGTTTAAACTGTTTAAAATAGAGAGAAATCTGGAATTTCAGTGGAAAAAGCAGAAGAAGCCTTGACCAGGACACAGTAATTCTGTCAGGGAGCACCACAAGAGTTTTGATGTCAATTTTTGCCTCTTGCAGGCCTTGCCCCTGCCCCCTTGCTGAGCAGAAATGCAGCAGAAATTCCAGCAATGCGAGTGCTTCTCATCAGCCCAGCACAACTATCAACACACACGGGGTGAATCAGACACTTAAAAACGTGGGACACTGTCCAGCAGCTCCTTCCAGCACTTGTCCCATGAAAATCTCTGCTCAGGCAAAGGGAAAAAGAAGACGAGACTGATTTCTGTCCAACAGCTCCTTCCCAAAATGTGGGAATGAAAATCTCTGCTCCAGGCAAAGGGGAGAAGGAAGAGGACACTGATTTCTGTCCAACAGCTTCTTCCAGAACTTGTCCCTTGAAAATCTCTGCTCCAGGTAAAGGGAAAAGGAAGAGGAGATTGATTTTAGTCCAAGAGCTCCTTCCAGGACTTGTCCCATGAAAATCTCTGCTCCAGGAAGGGAGAGAAGCAAGGGGAGACTGATTTCTGTCAACAGCTCCTTCCCAAAATGTGGGAATGAAAATCTCTGCTCCAGGAAAGGGGAGAAGGAAGAGGAGATTGATTCTGTCCAACAGATCCTTCCAGAACTTGCCCCATGAAAATCTCTGCTTCAGGAAAGGGGAGAAGGAAGGAGAGACTGATTTCTGTCCAACATCATCTTCTAGCACCTGCCCCTTGAAAATCTCTGCTTCAGGAAGGGGGAGAAGGAAAAGGAGACTGATTTCTGTCCAACAGCTTCTTCCCAAAATGTGGGAATGAAAATCCCTGCTCCAGGAAAGGGGAGAAGGAAGAAGAGATTGATTTTAGTCCAAGAGCTCCTTCCAGAACTTATCCCATGAAAATCTCTGCTCCAGGAAGGGGGAGAAGGAAGGAGAGACTGATTCTGTCAACAGCTCCTTCCCAAAATGTGGGGATGAAAATCTCCGCTCCAGGTAAAGGGAAAAGGAAGAGGAGATTGATTTTAGTCCAACAGCTCCTTCCAGAACTTATCCCGTGAAAATCTCTGCTCCAGGAAGGGGGAGAAGGAAGAAGAGACTGATTTCTGTCCAACAGCACCTTCCAGAACTTCCCCCATGAAAATCTCTGCTCCAGGAAGGGGGAGAAGAAAGGGGAGACTGATTTCTGTCCAGCAGCTCCTTGTCCTATGAAAATCTCTGTTCCAGGCCCAGGGAGAAGGAAGGAGAGACTGGTTTGCCTCATTTTGCAGGCAGGGAAGGTGGGGCAGAGGCACCATGAGGATGACAATGGTCAGTGACAGATCCAGGCACAAACAGAGCCTCCTGTGACCCCCAGCTCCCACAGGCAGCACCTTCCCTCCCTTCAGAAGGGACCGAGCTCCCAAACAGCACCCAGCAGCCTCAGCTCTGTGTTTTATCTCTTCCTGACTGAATTTTCCACATTTTCAGACTTTTTAGAGAGGAAAAGAACCCCTGGATCAGCCCCACTGGTGCCTCATTCACCTCAGCTGTAGCCCTGAGTGAACAAAGGCTGCAGAACTGCAGAGCCACTCCAGTTTGCCCTTCACTTGACATTTCTGAGGACTGGAGACACAGAGCAAGGTGATCCTGCCATCTGATAAGAGGGGAAAGGCAATTTCCCAGCCAAACAACCGACTGGGATTCAATTAGCCAAAATAATCTGCAGCCCAAGGAGAGATCTGGGGGAGAGATTCCGGGTGCTGCAGCAAACTCTGCAAAGTGCAGCTTCTTCATGGCCTCAGTCACAGAACTGCTCTGCCTGCCTGTCCTCACAGAGGTCTCAATCTGCACATACATATTAGAGGACAAAATTACAGATGTTTATCCAAATTTAAATCAGAACTTGACGCCAAGAACCAACCACATAAGAAACAAAGATATTAAAGGGATGCTTTTGCCAGTGTATCATCACACAGCAAACCCAGTCTCAGATCAGGGGTTTGAAAATGCCTTGGTTTTATGTCAAATGGTTTTCTTCCCCTGTAATTTCAGACTTTTGCTAAAATAAAAGTTGTGCTTCACAGCCTGTTGCCACTGCAGGTATTAATCCAGCGTGGACAAAAACTGGTGCTGGGCTGATCCTGCTTCTATTTCTGCCCCTCTTAGTGCTCATGAGCACAGCCTGGCCAAGGCAATTGTGTGCAAAGCTTTTCCATGGCTTTAGTGCACTCAGATTAGGCTTCTCAGTGCTTCCTAGGGCTTCCCACCATGGAAAAGGGCAGAAAAAATAACACCAAGGCCTGAGAAATGAGCACAAAACCTGCTAATTACCCCCCAGTGACTGCGTGCCACAGAACCATCACAGAATAAACCTGCCAAGGCTGCTCCAAGCTGCCCTTCCAGGCACCTGGCACGACACCTTCTTTCAGGAAAAGGATAAAAACCTTAATTTATGGCCAGCCAGAAGGTTCAGGACATGTGGCTAGGTCAGAATGTTCTGGATGCAGGGGAAGATGAGCGACCTGTTAATGAGGTTTGCTCTTCCTGCCGCAGCCAACGGGAACATCCTGATTCCTCAGATCCATTTGCAGAATTCATAAGGAGCTAAGGCCTCTCCTTTTCCCAAAAAACCATATTTATATGCATGTGGGTCAGCTCTGGTGGTTTTTAGCAGAGGATTATCAGCACCTATTTCTTCCCCCTGAATAAAAGGCACAAAGGGTGATGAAGGAGCAGAAGAATCAATGAAGACAGGAAAGAATGAAAATGCAACATTTGGACCTGTAAAGTGAAGGTCAGACAGCACAATGGGCACGGCAGCACAATTATGTAACTTTCACAGAACTATTTTGCGAAGCTTCTCCAGAAATTGAGGAAGAATTGATTTGGAAATCCAATTTCATTTGGGATCATTTGCAGTGCCACAGGACCAAGTTCATTGCACGCAGCAGCTCTTTAAAGCTCCGCAGCTTCAGCACCAAATTGGAAGTGATTTAAGCAGCTTCATCATTTCCTGGGTAATCAAGGAGCCACGAATCCCAAACACCCACGTCTGTCACCCCTGTGTGTCACAGCGACGTGAGGACAGAACCTTCCCTCCCGCTAATTTACATCTCAAAGGAGCGGCAAGGCTGGAGAGCAGAGCTGGGTGGGACGAGTGTGACAGCTCAGGAACCCCTCCCTCCCCTCTCCCACACCCTGAGACATCCATTTCCAGATTTCCAGATTTCCAGAGGCTGGGAAGGGCAGGGGCAGCCTGCTGGAGGTACCAAGGGCCCCAGGAGGCAGAACTGAAACTGCCTCAAGTCAATCTTCACTGCTCCCTGACATCCAACTACCGCTAATGGGACGAGTGTGATACCTCCCTCCCCTTTTGCACACCCTGAGACATCGATTTCCAAATTTCCAAATTTCCAGAGGCTGGGAAGGGCAGGGGCAGCCTGCTGGAGGTACCAAGGGGCTCCTGCAGCCGTAGCCTCCAGGAGGCAGGAGCCTTTTGCCTCAAGTCAATCTTCACTGCTCCCTGACATCAAACTGCTAATGGGACGAGTGTGACAGCTCAGGAACCCCTCCCTCCCCTTTTACACACCCTGAGACATCGATTTCCAGATTTCCAGATTTCCAGAGGCCGAGAAGGGCAGGGGCAGCCTGCTGGAGCCACCAAGGGGCTCCAGCAGCCACAGCCTCCAGGAGGCAGAGCTGAAACTGCCTCAAGTCAATCTTCACTGCTCCCTGACATCAAACTGCTAATGGGACGAGTGTGACAGCTCAGGAACCCCTCCCTCCCCTTTTTGCACACCCTGAGACATCGATTTCCAGATTTCCAGAGGCTGGGAAGGGCAGGGGCAGCCTGCTGGAGGTACCAAGGGGCTCCTGCAGCCGCAGCCACCAGGAGGCAGAGCTGAAACTGCCTCAAGTCAATCTTCACTGCTCCTTGACATCAAACTGTTAATGGGACGAGTGTGATACCTCCCTCCCCTTTACACACCCTCAGAGATCGATTTCCAGATTTCCAAATTTCCAGAGGCTGGGAAGGGCAGGGGCAGCCTGCTGGAGGTACCAAGGGGCTCCTGCAGCCGCAGCCTGCAGGAGGCAGAATTGAAACTGCCTCAAGCCAAACTTCACTGCTCCCTGACATCAAACTGCTAATGGGACGAGTGTGATACCTCAGGAACCCCTCCCTCCCCTTTTTCACATCCTGAGACATCGATTTCCAAATTTCCAGAGGCTGGGAAGGGCAGGGGCAGCCTGCTGGAGGTACCAAGGGGCGGGCTCCTGCAGCCGCAGCCTGCAGAACTGAAACTGCCTCAAGTCAATCTTCACTGCTCCCTGACATCAAACAACTGCTAATGGGACAAGTGTGATACCTCCCTCCCCTTTTGCACACCCTGAGACATTTCCAGATTTCCAGAGCTGGGAAGGGCAGGGGCAGCCTGCTGGAGGTTCCAAGGCCCCCAGCAGCCGCAGCCTCCAGGAGGCAGAGCTGAAACTGCCTCAAGTCAATCTTCACTGCTCCTTGACATCAAACTGCTAATGGGACAAGTGTGATACCTCAGGAACCCCTCCCTCTCCTTTTGCACATCCTGAGACATCGATTTCCAAATTTCCAGAGGCTGGGAAGGGCAGGGGCAGCCTGCTGGAGGCACCAAGGGGCTCCTGCAGCCACAGCCTGCAGGAGGCAGAATTGAAACTGCCTCAAGTCAATCTTCACTGCTCCCTGACATCAAACTGCTAATGGGACGAGTGTGATACCTCAGGAACCCCTCCCTCCCCTCTCCCACACCCTGAGACATCGATTTCCAAATTTCCAGAGGCCGAGAAGGGCAGGGGCAGCCTGCTGGAGGTACCAAGGGGCTCCAGCAGCCACAGCCTCCAGGAGGCAGAATTGAAACTGCCTCAAGTCAATCTTCACTGCTCCCTGACATCAAACTGTTAATGGGACGAGTGTGATACCTCCCTCCCCTTTTGCACACCCTGAGACATTTCCAGATTTCCAAATTTCCAGAGGCTGGGAAGGGCAGGGGCAGCCTGCTGGAGGCACCAAGGGGCTCCTGCAGCCGCAGCCTGCAGAACTGAAACTGCCTCAAGTCAATCTTCACTGCTCCCTGACATCAAACGATTTCTAATTTTAGCTCTGCTGTTCTGTAACCCTACCTAGTTCCCATCCCACCCCCACAACTACATAATAGATCCTTCCCTCAGATAAGTAGGGTGTTGGAACATTGAGAGTTTTGTTGGTTTTTTTTTTTTTTTCCCTCACCCACAGGCACTAGCAGAAAAATGAATTACAGGTTTATTTTTAGTGGAGCCTTTGGCCCTTCTTTTCTCTGTAGGTTCCAGATTGCAGGTTCTGCAGCTCAGAACTATTCTGAGCAACACAGCAGCACAAGCAATGCAGAGGGAACCACAAAAGAAGGAAAATCAGACAGGCAGAGTTTTACTCTGTATCCCATTTATGGGACATCAATTCAGCCACCAGCTTGTTTTTGTCCCTGCAACGCTCTTCTGGCATTAGATTTCCATTTTTCATCAAAGATCTAAATTAGTTTTCATCTCTGCTGGATCATGAACTCCCCAAAACTCCTAAGAAGGAAGAGCAGGGCAGGCAGCACAGCCTGAGATGGAAGGGGAGGGGAGGGCTGCTGTGGTTTTTTGGCTTTCTGAGATTTAAAGCTCCAGGCCTGGCTGATTACAGTCCCCGAGGAGCTGTGAGATAACAGTGATGTCAGCCTGGAGGCAAAAGCTCTCTCACAATACCAGGTCACAATATAAAGATGGAAACAGCACTAAAACACAAAAATGACCAATTAAACCACAACACCACACTGTGATGAGGCAAATTGCTGCTGTCATCTGTCCTGCCAGCATCCTCGGGGCTGCAGCATCACTGCTGCCACCAGGACACTGTGACAGCACAGCAGGCCCCTGCGTGGTGCCACTGCCACCCTGTGATGTCACCCAGCCCCCTGGCTGTCCCCAGCTGTGCTGCAGAGCCCCGGGCCACCAGATGGGGATGAGATCATTTGGGGCAGGGTGAGGTGGCTGCTGCAGGAAATGCAGGGTGTGCTGAGAGAGCAGCAGTGCAGGAAATGCAGGAAATGGTGAGAGAGAGGAGCAGTGCAGGAAATGCAGGAAATGGTGAGAGAGAGCAGCAGTGCAGGAAATGCAGGAAATGGTGAGAGAGAGCAGCAGTGCAGGAAATGCAGGAAATGGTGAGAGGGAGCAGCAGTGCAAGAAATGCAGGGTGTGCTGAGAGAGCAGCACTGAAGGAAAGGCAGGAAATGGTGAGAGGGAGCAGCAGTGCAGGGAATGCAGCAAATTCTGTGGGAGAGCAGCAATGCAGGAAATGCAAGGTGTGCTGAGAGAGCAGCAGTGCAGGAAATGCAGGGTATGCTGTGGGGGAGCAGCGGTGCAGGAAATGCAGAGCATGGTGAGAGGGAGCAGCACTGCAGGAAATGCAGGGCATGGTGTGAGAGCAGCAGTGCAGGAAATGCAGGGAATGCCGTGAGGGAGCAGCAGTGCAGGAAATGCAGGGCATGGTGAGAGAGCAGCAGTGCAGGAAATGCAGGGCATGGTGAGAGGGCTGCACTGCAGGAAATGCAGGGCATGGTGTGGGGGAGCAGCATGGGGACATGCAGGGCATGGTGTGAGTATTAAGGGGCAGCAGTGCAGGAAATGCAGGGCATGGTGAGAGAGCAGCAGTGCAGGAAATGCAGGGCATGGTGTGGGGAGCAGCATGGGGACATGCAGGGGATGCAGCGGGGCCGTGGCACTGCAGAGCTGCTCCATCCCAGCGTTCCCAGCACCTCCAGCACACGCTCGGCTCTCCTGCCACTCCACTGAGCCATTGTGCAACTCCAGGGCAGCCCCAGGGGTTCCTGATGTCCCACCCGGTGGGATCTGGTGTGACCCCACAGCACAGGATGGGTGTGGGACCTGAAATCTGGGAAAGGCAGGTCCTGTTCCTGAGGGTCAGGGCAGCTTTCTGTCCCTCCCTGGCACAGACAGACAGACAGACAGACATCATGTGTCTCTCTGAGCATGGCTCTGGGAGGAAATCTGGGTTAACCCCAGCAGTGCTGCTCCTGCACCAAGGACCTGAGGATTTGCTTGCAGCCCATGCACTGGATGTTTTTCCTTTATATAAATCCCAGCCCTACAAGCCCATTTTGTACCAAGGCTGTCCAGCCCACATTAAACACCCCAAGCAGGTTCAGAGAGCCCTGCATTCATTGTGTGCTCCTCCAATCCATCCAGCAGGGACAAACACACAGATTTGGGCAAAGCAGGGCCTGAAATAACACTCCTAACTCACCCTCCTGTGCTGGATATTCCAGCACAACCAAATAAAATATCCTAGGGGGAACAGAGATGCAGAATGCTGTATAATTAAATAAGGGAAGCAATGAGAATATTTAATTTTGGGACTGGGTGCTGAGGATGCAGGGCTTGGGTAGCACCTGTCAGGTGATTCCTCCAATCCATCCAGCAGGGACAAACACACAGATTTGGGCCTGAAATATCATCCCTAACTCACCCTCCTGTGCTGGATATCCCAGCACAACCAAATAAACAAAATATCCTAGGGGGAACAGAGTAACAGCTGCAGAGATCCAGAATGCTGCATAATTAAATAAGGGAAGCAATCAGAATATTTAATTTTGGGACAGGGATGAAGGGGGATGCTGAAGAGGCAGGGCTTGGGTAGCACCTGTCAGGTGATTCCTCCAATCCATCCAGCAGGGACAAACACACAGATTTGGGCAAAGCAGGGCCTGAAATATCATCCCTAACTCACCCAACTGTGCTGGATATCCCAGCACAACCAAATAAAATATCCTAGGGGGAACAGAGATGCAGAATGCTGTATAATTAAATAAGGGAAGCAATCAGAATATTTAATTTTGGGGCTGGATGCTGAGGAGGCAGGGCTTGGGTAGCACCTGTCAGGTGATTCCTCTAATCCATCCAGCAGGGACAAACACACAGATTTGGGCAAAGCAGGGCCTGAAATATCATCCCTAACTCCTGTGCTGGATATTCCAGCACAACCAAATAAAATATCCTAGGTGGAACAGAGATGCAGAATGCTGTATAATTAAATAAGGGAAGCAATCAGAATATTTAATTTTGGGGCTGGATGCTGAGGAGGCAGGGCTTGGGTAGCACCTGTCAGGTGATTCCTCCAATCCATCCAGCAGGGACAAACACACAGATTTGGGCAAATCAGGGCCTGAAATATCATCTCTAACTCACCTTCCTGTGCTGGATATTCCAGCACAACCAAATAAAATATCCTAAGGGGAACAGAGTAACAGCTGCAGAGATGCAGAATGCTGCATAATTAAATAAGGGAAGCAATGAGAATATTCAATTTTGGGACTGGATGCTGAGGATGCAGGGCTTGGGTAGCACCTGTCAGGTGATTCCAGGAGAGCTGGGGGGAACTGCTCGGGATCTCTACGGAGAACAAAGGGGCCCAGGAGTGCCCGAGGAAGGGAGAGGGAAGAGCGGCACCTACCGCAGCCCGGCCAGCACTCCCCCGGCGCTGTGAGCTGCTTATGTCCCCGGCAAGGCTCCGGAGCCTCCGCTCGGCCCCGGCCCGCACGGGCACCGGGATGCTCCAGCGGGAGCGCTGGGATGGACTGGGATGGACTGGGATGGACTGGGATGGACTGGGAGCGCCACAGCCATGTCCCTGCCGGGGCTGTGGGGACGCAGCGGGGCCGTGGCACTGCAGAGCCGCTCCATCGCAGCGTTCCCAGCATCGCCAGCACACGCTCGGCTCTCCTGCCACTCCACCGAGCGATTATGCAACTCCTCAGCCCGACTGCACAGCGCAGAAGGCAGCGGATCACTGCGAGAGAGGGGCTTTTTCTTCATCCAAAAAAACAAAAATATCATGTAATATTATCAAATGCTGGTATCTGTATCGTTTGTACAGCCTGTGTGACACACAGCCATGTACACACAGGGAAAATTCAAAGGCTCTCAGCGTAATTAAATAAAAGACAGAATTAGAGAAATTAGAAAAAGAGATGACCTATTGAGTCATCCCTGGCTCGGCTCTGTCCCCTGGGGCCCAGTACAAGATGCTTCCTAGTGCTATACTGTGGTGCTTTTATTTTTTACACACAAAAAAAAAAAAAAAAAGATAAAATTAAAATAGCAACAATAAGTAAAATAACATGCAAAATAACTTTGCTGTTTTCTCACACTTTACAGGCGAGGATCTCAAAGCACCACATTCATCCTGATGCAAACTAGAGCACTTGAGAAGGAGGCTGTTATTTCTATGATTACTTCCTTTTTCATTACAGAATAAAAAAAAAAAGGATTAAGGAAAAGAAACAGGCCTTCCCATTGCCCTTGTCATCCAATTCAACCCAAATTACGAAGTCACATTCCTCTGTTAACCGTGGAACTGTTCCCATCTGATAAAGTTCTGGTTAAATCAATTTCATCATCATAATTCAAAGCCTATTTATTGCAACTAAGTGGTTTTGACACATTGGAAATTTTAAATAGTTTTGATATACTCAGGATTCTACATAAGCCTTTGGTGGTCAGGTTTATATTATATTTTACATAGAGATATATAATTGTATCCTCTATTACATACATATACATATATATATATCTAGTAGAGGTTACAATTTTATATATACATATATATAATTGTATCCTCTACTACATATATCTATATATTTATATATATATTTATATATATAATATATATATATGCATGTAATAGAGAATACAATTATATATATTATATATATATATAATATATATATATATATATATATATATATATATATATATATATATATATATATATAATTGTAGATACATGCACAATTACATATTTTATATATATACATATATATATATTTACCTACCCCTGAAAAATACAAACTTCACCAACAAAATATCTCTGTGGGAACATTTCAGACACACACACACTGAGCTTTGTCAATCGCCTTTCACCCACACAATGTTTTCTTTCACTGCCCACTTAGCCAAACCTGGCGAGTTTCTCCCCAAAACACCCAGGAATGATGAAAGAATGATGGAGCCCTCGGGTACCTCGCTGGCAGCTCCGGGCTCCCTGGAACTCTGCTATCGATGTCCTTACAGCACCACGCCAGCGAGGAGCATCCCCAAAACCCGCTGCTTAGAGGACAAGCCGAGCAGGAGCCATTCCACGCACGCAGCATCCAAAACACTTTTTTATCCCCCCACCTTCCCTCGGCAGAACGTGCCCGCGGTTATTTCCCTGTGCGAGCCGGGTGATGCGCTTCGGGCGGCGGAGCAGCGGTGGGGGATGCGGCCGGAGCGCTCCGGGCATGGCAGCGGATGCGGAGCGGCCGGACAGCAGCGGCCCAGCGCCGCATCCATCCGCGGAGCCTCTGCCATGCCTCCCTCCCCGCACCCAGATCCCCCGGCATTGCCGCAGCGGAACTTGGTCCATCTCATCCCTTTTCCCCCCATTTCAGGGACAGACAGGGGGTCCACAGCATCAGCATCACCCTCCCCCAGCCCTTCTCCGCACCGCGCTCTTACCAGGCGAGCTTGAACCCTTTCATTAGTACAGCCACGATAATCCGCTGCCCGTGTCCTTGTCTGCCCACTGACAGCTCCAGAGGTGCCAGCACATATTGGAGCAGCCCCGGGCGGCGAGCGTCCCGCGGGGAGCGCCGAGCCCCATGCGCCGAGCCGGGGCACGGCCGCCCCCCGCGCCCCCGGAGCCGCGGCGAGGCGCGCAGGGCTCCCCGCAGCAGCAGCAGCGGCAGCGACGGCAGCAGCGCCGGGGGCTGGGGCTGAGCCGCCCCGCTCTGTGCTGCCGCTGCTGCTGAGCATGTGCAGCAGCCGCGGGACCGCAGCGGGCCATGGCACCCGCGGCACGGCCCGGCCCCCGGGGAGCCACACGGCCCGCAGCCCCGCCCGGACACGGGGGTCCGCTGGGGACAGCCCCCGGACACGGCAGGGACACAGAGGGTCCGCTGGTGACAGACCCCAGGCACGGCAGGGACACAGAGGGGCCGCTGATGACAGACCCCGGACACGGCAGGGACAGAGAGGGACCGCTGGTGACAGACCCCAGGGACAGCGAGGGTCCGCTGGGGACAGCCCCCGGACACGGCAGGGACAGAGGGGGTCTGCTGGTGACAGCCCCCAGGGACAGAGAGGGGCCGCTCGTGACAGCCCCCGGACACGGCAGGGACACAGAGGGACCGCTGATGACAGACCCCAGGGACAGCAAGGGTCCGCTGGTGACAGACCCCAGACACGGCAGGGACAGAGAGGGACCACTGGGGACAGCCCCCGGACACGGCAGGAACAGCATGGGTCTGCTGGTGACAGCCCTGAGGGACAGCAAGGGTCCGCTGGTGACAGGCCCCGCACATGGCAGGGAATGCGAGGGGCCGCTGGTGACAGCCCCTGGACACGGCAGGGACAGCGAGGGTCCGCTGGTGACAGCCCCCAGGCACGGCAGGGACAGCACCTGGCAGAGCAGTTCGGACAGCCTTGTAGGGATGGGGCATCCGCGGCTTCTCTGTTCTGGGGTCTCAGGCCCCTCTCAGTAAAGAATATTTCCTATTATCTAACCAAACCTCTTCTATGTCAGTGTGAAGCCACACTGCTCTCCATGCCCCTCACAGTAAATATTTCCTATTATCTAACCCTCCACTCAGTCAGTGCAAACCCATCCCTTCTGTCACTCCATGACCACCACAATAAATATTTCCTAATATCTAAACCTCCTCTCTGTCAGTGCAAACCCATGCCCCCTGCACTCCACACCCCTCATAGTAAAGAATATTTCTGATTATCCAATCTACCCCTCCTCTCTATCAGTGTGAAGCCATCCCGCCCTTGCCCTATCACTCCATGCCCCTCATAGTAAAGAATATTTCCTATTATCCAATCTACCCCTCCTCTCCATCAGTGCGAAGCCATCCCCCCTGCACTCCATGCCCCTCACAATAAAAGATATTTTCTATTACCCAATCTACCCCTCCTCTCTGTCAGTGTGAACCTATCCCCCTCTCACTCCATACCCCTCACAATAAAAAATATTTTTGATTATCCAATCTACCCCTCCTCTCTATCAGTGTGAAGCCATCCCGCCCTTCCCCTATCACTCCATGCCCCTCATAGTAAAGAATATTTCCTATTATCTAATATAACCCTCCTCTCTGTCAGTGTGAAGCCATCCCCCCTGCACTCCATGCCCCTCACAATAAAAGATATTTTCTATTACCCAATCTACCCCTCCTCTCTGTCAGTGTGAACCTATCCCACTCTCACTCCATGCCCCTCACAGGAAAGAATATTTTTGATTATCCAATCTACCCCTCCTCTCTATCAGTGCGAAGCCATGCCCCCTGCACTCCATGCCCCTCACAATAAAAAATATTTTTGATTATCCAATCTACCCCTCCTCTCTGTCAGTGTGAACCTATCCCACTCTCACTCCATGCCCCTCACAGGAAAGAATATTTTTGATTATCCAATCTAACCCCTCCTCTCCATCAGTGCGAAGCCATCAGTGCGAAGCCATCCCCCCTGCACTCCATGCTCCTCATTGTAAAGAATATTTCTAATTATCCAATCTACCCCTCCCCTCTGTCACTCTGAAGCCATCCCCTGCCCTGTCACTCCATGCTCTCATAGAGCCCCTCTCCCTCTCCCTTGCAGGCTCCCCTCAGCCCTGGCCATGCTCCCCCATTTGTGAAATCAGTTTCTGGGGCCAGCAAGCCCAGGAGGGGGTTCTGAAGGCCCCTCTCACTCGTGGGTTGTGCTCCCTTGGCCTTTTTCTGCAGCAAGAGCTCGATTTGCCTTTCCCCTCCAGCACAAGGTGCTCTCCATGCAGGGGAGCTGCAGGAAGAGCCCCAGGGCTCTCCCTCTCTGCCAGTGCTGCAATATTTGGTTGTTGATGCTCGGGGGGGATTTGCCAAACCCCCACTCCAATTCCTGGCTATCCCAGAGCAGGGTGAGCTGATTGCTCAGCCCAAAAAAGAGAAATCCAGCCCTGCTGGGACATGTCACCTGAATTTCACTTTGCACCCATTTCTCCTTGTCCTATCAGCACAGCTCCTGATAAAGGTCCCCTCTGCAGCTTCCTGAAGGGAACAGAGTCAGTGACCCCCTGAGGCTCTGGGAACTAATGGGAAACTCAATTTCCTAATGGAAAACCGAATCTCCTAATGGAAAAAACCAAAATTCCTAATGGAGAACTGAATTTCCTAATGGAAGAGTGAATTTCATAATGGACATCCAAACTTCCTAATGGAAGACTGAATTTCCAAAAGGAAAAACTGAATTTACTGATGGAGAACTGAATTTCCTGATGAAGAATTGAAAAATAAAAACAAAATTTCTAAAGGAAAACTGAATTTCCTAATGGAAAATCAAATATCCTAATGGAGAACTGAATTTCCTAATGTAAAACTGAATCTCCTAGTGGAAATCCAAACTTCCTAATGGAGAACTGAATTTCCTAATGGAGAACTGAATTTCCTAATGGAAAACTATATTTCCTAATGGAGAACTGAATTTCCTAATAGAAAACTGAAATTCTTAATGGAAAACTGGAATTCCTAATGGAAAATCAAAATTCCTAATGGAAGACTGAACTTCCTAATGTAAAACCGAGTTTCCTAATGGAGAACTGAATTTCCTAATAGAAAACCAAAATTCTTAATGGAGAACTGAATTTCCTAATGGCAGACTGAAATTCATAATGGAAAATCAAATATTCACATGGAAAAGTGAGTTTCTTAATGGAAAAGCAAATTTCCTAATAGAAAACCAAAATTCCTAATGGAAAACTGAATTTTCTAATGGAAGACTGAATTTCCTAATGGAAACCTAAATTTCCTAATGGAAACCCAAAATTCCTAAAGGAAAACTAAATTTCCTGATGGAAAACCAAATTTTCTAACGGAAAACTGAATTTCCTAATGGAAAACAGAATATTCTAGTGGAAAACCGAATTTCCTAAATGGAAAAATCAAAATTCCTAATGGAAAACTCAATTTCCTAATGGCAGACTGAAATTCATAATGGAAAACCAAATATCCCCATGGAAAAGTGAATTTCTTAATGGAAAAGCAAATTTCCTAATAGAAAACCAAAATTCCTAATGGCAGACTAAATTTTCTAATGGAAAACCAAACTTCCTAATGGGAAACCAAATATCCTAATGGAAAACTGAATTTCCTAATGGAAACCTGAATTTCCTAATGGAAAACCGAATTTCCTAAATGGAAAAATCAAAATTCCTAATGGAAAACTGAACCTCTTAATGAAAATTCAAACTTCCTAATATATGCATGCATAAATATATATATATAAATATATAGATATATGTAGTAGAGGATACAATTTTATATATATAATATATAGATATATGCAGTAGAGGAGGATACAATATATAGAGGATACAATTATATATATATATATATATATATATATATATATATATATATATATATATATATAAAAAATTGTATCCTCTACTACATAGATCTATATATTTATATATATTTTAATATATATATAAAAATATATATATGCATGCATATATATATATATATATATAAATTTAAATATATATATATGAATTCAGAAAAAAATCACTTTTAGAGATCTTGGATCATTCCAGGGTGGGTGAAATGAAACTTCACGAAGTTTGAGAAATTGGGGGAGTAACCCTGAAATGGGGAGAGCCCCAGGGCAGGTGGGGACACCCCAAATCCCTGCTTTGGGAATTTGCTCCAACAACAACTTTGCAATGCATTTTTGGTTATTTCTAGACAAAAAGCTCTCATTTACCCATAAAGTCAGGCACAGCCCTTTCCTCATGACAAACAGCATGGAAAAAACACCTTCAAACCTCAGCCTGCCTAACCCCAGACTCAGCCCTTCCTAGGGCCCACCTACAGCAGCTTGGGCCGGGCTTTGGGCCGGGCTTTGGGCCGGGCTTTGAGCCAGGCTTTGGGCCGGGCTTTGGGCCGGGCTTTGGCCGGGTTTTGGGCCGGGCTTTGTGTTGGGCTTTGGGCCGGGCTTTGGGCCGGGCTTTGGGCCAGGCTTTGGGCCAGGCTTTGGGCCGGGCTTTGTGTTGGGCTTTGGGCCGGGCTTTGAGCCGGGCTTTGGGCCGGGCTTTGGGTCGGGCTTTGAGCCGGGTTTTGGGTCGGGCTTTGAGCCGGGCTTTGGGCCGGGCTTTGAGCCGGGCTTTGGGCCGGGTTTTGCGCCGGGCTTTGGGCCGGGCTTTGGCTGGGCTTTGGGCCGGGCTTTGGGCCGGGCTTTTCTCCAGGAGCAGCTTTGCAGCCGTGGCCTGCAGGTTGCAAATCAGAAATGCTGTAAAATGGGTCAGGAGACCTGCAAGCCTGGCAAATCTAGGACAGCCTAATGCTGCAGAGTCACATGTTTGCAAATCAAAGCTCAGGCAAGAAAGGTATTAAGAGATAAGCAGTCATGCACTTTTCCTTTTTTCTTTTTTAATTTTTTTTTTTGAAATCCAAATAATGTGAGGGGTGGGGAAATTATCAAAGGAAGGAGATGGCTGGGAAGGTGTTTGTTCAAAAAATCCTGCCAGCAGGAGCCTTGGAGGGACTGTGGGGCAGGTATTCCCAACCCCAAACCCTTCACTTTCCCCCTAATCCTCTGCATTTAAATATTCCAGTGGTGAAAAAGGAAAAAAAAAGGTATTAAAATTGAAATAAAGCAGCTGTAGGTACCAGGAGGGATGGGCTATGCACAGCCACCTCCTCAGAGCTAAGAATACCCATCAGTCACATGAAAGATGAATTCCAGATTAATTATCTACCTACTCCAGCCCACTAAAGGGGAAAATGGAAAAAAATACCTGTCAAAGCTGGGCTGGAGGGGTTCAAAGCCATTTCTAGCCCCTATTTGGGAAAGGGGAGCTCTAAAAATCCCTGATTCTCACTGCTCTGTGCAACTGCAGGTTGTAATTCTGGAAATGGTTGTAAAAAGCATCATTGGTATATTGTCCTCATCTGTGTAAATGTCAATTTAAGTGGTAAATATCTTTCATGGTCATGTTTTGCATTCAAAAGAGCTTTCCCAAGGCATTGGTATTTGGGTAAAAATTCTTTTTCCATAGGAAAAATTAAAAATAGGCATAAAAGGGTAAACAGTGGGTTTCCTTAGAGTTTGTTTTGATGTTTTGTGAAAATAAACATAATAGCTGGGCTGAGCACCAGCTCTGAAGGATGTGCAGGTGCCCTCACAGAGCCAGAAACAGAAATTTTCACCATTTTCACCCTTCCTATAGGATGTCAGACCAAAGGTTCATTTTCCCCTCCAGCCATAAAAGGCTGTAAATCCAATGATTTTATCAGAATGCCATTTGGATTATTGAGGGTGGTAATTTCATTTTTTTAATTAGATGCATCCTTTCCTCAGCACAAACAATAAATAATAATAGGACAAATTCATGTGGTTGTGTTGTCATGCCTCACCCCTGTCCTTTCTCCCAGGAAAAAAATTCTCACAAACTTCAAAAAGAATTAAGATAATTTGGATCCTGGCCTGGTGCCAGTAACATTTTGAGTATTCCTGGTCCAGATGAAGAATTCCATTAATAAAATCTCCCTTGGGGTTCCAGCCCCAGTCAGGAGGAGGAAGTCAAGCAGCAGCAAACACACACAAAAACACTAAAAACAGCAACAAAGCCAAAACCAGGCAGAACTTTCTCAAAACTGAAGGAAAACTTGGGAGATCAGGAGCAGAAGAAAAAACAAAAGGAGGGTTGGATAAAAAGACAGGATGTTCTCCTGACCTGTAAGCACAAACTATCATGGATTTTAAAAGTTAGGTCTGGAATATACAAAACCAGAGTTAATTTTTTTTTGTTTGTTTTCCTGGCCTCCTACTTGGATGAAAGAAATATTGATGGTGCTGTCAGGAAAAACCAGGGCTGGACATGGCCTCTGCAGAGGCAGGGACATCAGCACCAAGGAGCAGGAAAAAAAAGGCAATTTTTGCACAGGATATTGCCACGGCCCCAGGCAGGGCCTGGGGGGAAGCTGGAAGCACAGAGGCAACCACAGAAAGTAAAAGTTGAATATTTAGCACTGGTTTATTCACACACAGCTGGTTTGTCCTTCTCTGAGCAACCCCAGCCAAGCACTGCCTGCTGAGAGCCAAGGAAATCAGCTCTAAAAACCTCTGAGATGCTGCAAAAAGGAAATCAGCTCTAAAAACCTCTGAGATGCTGCAAAAAGGAAATCAGATCTAAAAACCTCTGAGATGCTGCAAAAAGGAAATCAGATCTAAAAACCTCTGAGATGCTGCAAAAAGGAAATCAGCTCTAAAAACCTCTGTGATGCTGCAAAAAGGAAATCAGATCTAAAAACCTCTGAGATGCTGCAAAAAGGAAATCAGATCTAAAAACCTCTGAGATGCTGTAAAAATTAAATAATCTCCAAAAACTTCTGAGATGCTGCAAAAAGGAAATCAGATCTAAAAACCTCTGTGATGCTGCAAAAAGGAAATCAGCTCTAAAAACCTCTGAGATGCTGCAAAAAGGAAATCAGATCTAAAAACCTCTGAGATGCTGAAAAAATGAAATAATCTCTAAAAACCTCTGAGATGCTGCAAAAAGGAAATCAGCTCTAAAAAACCTCTGAGATGCTGTAAAAAGGAAATCAGATCTAAAAACCTCTGAGATGCTGCAAAAAGGAAATCAGATCTAAAAACCTCTGAGATGCTGCAAAAAGGAAATCAGCTCTAAAAAACCTCTGAGATGCTGTAAAAATTAAATAATCTCCAAAAACCTCTGAGATGCTGCAAAAAGGAAATCAGCTCTAAAAACCTCTGAGATGCTGTAAAAGGCACCTTGGCTGCCTTCACTCAGCTCAGGACAGGACACATTTCCCCCAGGATGGAATGAGCAAATCAGCTGAAATATCTCCACAACATCCTAAAATCCAGAGGATTTCTGTGTCTGTGTTTGCAGGGCAGAAATGCAGAACCTTGCAGTGCCAGGGGTGAAATTTTCCAATCTCCATTTCACCTGGGAAGTGATCCCTGCTTGCTCAACAAGCTCCACATTCACCTGATTTTGCCACCCTTTTCCAAGAGTTTAATTTGCTTTTCCCTGGCACCCAGCAAGGAGAAAACAAATCAGCTGAAATATCTCCACAACATCCTAAAATCCAGAGGATTTCTGTGTCTGTGTTTTCAGGGCAGAAAAGCAGAACCTTGCAGTGCCAGGGGTGAAATTTTCCAATCTCCATTTCACCTGGGAAGTGACCCCTGCTTGCTCAACAAGCTCCACATTCACCTGATTTTTTTTTTCTCCCCGTTTTCCAAGAGTTGAATTTGCTTTTCCCTGGCACTCAGCAAGGAGCAGGGATGCAGGGGTTTCACTTTTGGCAGGCCAAGCACAGCTGGAGGTGACACAGCCCCGTGTCCCTGTCCCACAGCAGCTCTCCAAGCCCACCAACAGCTCCAAAAAGCCCCAAAATGAGGATGAATAATGGATTAAAATTGAATTTCTCCCCTTTTTTGTGGGGACACACCATTCTCTGGCGTGGCAGGAAATGCCAGTCCTTGAGCCAACCTGTGTGGTATTTCCTTCCTCCCCCAGGATGAAGGAGGAATTGAGAATTTCAACTTCATGTTCTTAGAAGGCTATTATGTTATATTATATTACTTATATTATATTATATTATATTATATTATATTATATTATATTATATTATATTATATTATATTATATTATATTATATCAATGCTGTAATAAAACTATACTAAAGAATAGAGAAAGGATACAGACAGAAAGTTATAAAGAATGATAATGAAAACTTGTGACTCCTTTTAGAGTCCCAACACAGCCTGGCTGTGATTGGTCATTAAATCAAAAGAATTCACATGAAACCAATCAAACAATCACCTGTGGATAAACAATCTCCAAACCACATTCCAAAGCAGCAAAACACAGGAGAAGCAATCAGATAATTATTGGTTTCATTTTTCTCTGAGGCTTCTCAGCTTCCCAAGAGAAAAAATCCTGAGCAAAGGGATTTTTCAGAAAATGTGACAGTGACAAGCCTGGAAGGAGAAAAGGAAGGACACAGTGGAGAGGTGGGTGACACCAATGGAAGGGTGACACCAATGGAAGGGTGACATCAATGGAAGGGTGGCACCAATGAAAGGGTGACACCAATAGAATGGTGACACCAATGGAGAGGTGGGTGACACCAATGGAATGGTGACACAGTGGAAGGGTGACACCAATGGAGAGGTGGGTGACACCAATGGAATGGTGACACCAATGGAGAGGTGGGTGACACCAATGGAATGGTGACACCAGTGGAGAGGTGGGTGACACCAATGGAAGGTGACACCAATGGAAGGGTGGTACCAATGAAAGGGTGACACAGTGGAGAGGTGGGTGACACCAATGGAAGGGTGACACCAATGGAGAGGTGGGTGACACCAATGGAAGGGTGACACCAATAGAATGGTGACACCAATAGAATGGTGACACAGTGGACAGGTGGGTGACACCAATGGAAGGTGACACAATGGAGAGGTGGGTGACACCAATGGAGAGGTGGGTGACACCAATGGAAGGGTGACACCAATGGAAGGGTGACACAGTGGAGAGGTGGGTGACACCAATGGAAGGGTGACACGATGGAGAGGTGGGTGACACCAATGGAAGGGTGACACCAATGGAAGGGTGACACCAATGGAAGGTGACACAATGGAGAGGTGGGTGACACCAATGGAAGGTGACACAGTGGAGAGGTGGGTGACACAATGGAGAGGTGGGTGACACCAATGGAAGGTGACACAGTGGGCAGCAGCTGTGACAGAAGATCCCAGCCCGTGGCTGCTGCTGGAGCATTCCAGCAGGGGGAAACAAATCTCTTCAGCCTCCTCAGAAATTCCTCCAGACTGAGCTCAGCAGAAATGCAGCAAAATTAACAACATCCCTTCAGTGCTCCAAACTCCTCAAAGGCAGCAAAGAAAACAGAATTTGGGGGTTTTAAATAAAGAGTTGGGGACAGAATATCAGCACTTGCCAAGGCTGAGTTCAAATAAACCTGTGCACATTCCAGGAGTGTATACATAACTAATTCCCAGTTGTATCTGTTTTAGAAGCTTCAAACTCAACACAGTTTTCCATTTCTCCAAAAAGATAATTAGATTTTTTTTCAGTACATTCATGCTAAGATGATGGAGATGCAGATGATGCAGATCATATTTCCCTTTAATTAAAACCAAAACCTACAAAAAACAGGTACAGAGAAAAACAAATTTCAAGTGACTCTGTTGTTCCTGTCATGGAAAATGTCTGTTTTTCAAGGTACAGATAAAACTGAGTTCCCCAAAACGCCACCACAACTCTTAACTGAAATGTCACAGACCCTTCAGCAGCCTCAATGATATTTTTTTCCAAGCTCTCCAGCTTGAAGAGGGTTTGCAGCAGTTGAGGTTTCAGCAAATATGAGAATGAGGATGAGTTCACCTTTCTAAAGCAACATTTATGCAGAAGCACATCATACAATTTATTGATAAACACTTAAAAAAACTCAAAAGCTGCATCAAGGAGCAACCCAGTCCTGGGGCAGGACCTTCCCCAGCATCATCAGGGAAGGGGAATTGGAAAGGATGGAGAGATACAGCTGGAATAAACGTGACAGGGAGAGCTGAGCTGGGATTCCAGCTGAGACACGAGCCCTGCAATGTGTGAGCAGCACCCCTGAGATCAGGGAGGGGTTGAACCAGGGAATTCTACACCCAGGAAGGAGCTTCTCCCTGGAATACAGCCACGCTGGAGGATCCAGAGCAGCCTCAAAAGCAGATTTTTAACTATTAATGCTCTTCCCTGCTCCCTGCAAGCCATGGCTCCCTGCAGCCACGCTGAACTTCATCCCTTTGTCAGATAAAACCCCAAACACGTTCTGCAGACACATCCCCTGCACTTTGACCCCAAGGAGGGTCCTTCTGGTGCCCAGGAGAACAAACCTTGGCTCTAAAGGCGCCCAGTGGTGCCAGCCTGGTGCTCCCCAGGCCTCCCAGCCATTCCCACCTCAAAACTGTCTGGATCCACCCAGTTCCACTCCCAGATTGCCAGCCCACGCTGGATTTCATCCCTTCATCAGATAAAACCCCAAACACGTTCTGTAGACACATCCCCTGCACTTTAACCTTAAGGAGGGTCCTTTTGGTGCTCAGGAGGACAAACCTTGGCTCTAAAGGCACCCAGTGGTGCCAGCCTGGTGCTCCCAGCCATTCCCACCTCAAACCCATCTGGATCCACCCAGTTCCACTCCCAGATTGCCAGCCCACGCTGAACTTCATCTCTTTGTCTGATAAAACCCCAAACACGTTCAGCAGACACATCCCCTGCACTTTAACCCTGCTCTGACCCCAAGGAGGGTCCTTCTGGTGCCCAGGAGGACAAACCTTGGCTCTAAAGGCACCCAGTGGTGCCAGCCTGGTGCTCTCAGCCATTCCCACCTCAAACCCGTCTGGATCCACCCAGTTCCACTCCCAGATTCCCACATTGCCAGCCCACAGGAAAGCAGAACCCACAGCCCTGTGAAAGGCACAGGCAACAGAGAAGCCTCACAGAACAGGGTGGATGCATCCATAAGCTCGAATTACTGTCTCGCTTCTGACACTCCCCCGACATCCTTTCCAAAAAAAAAAAAAGCCATGAAAGAGGCTGCCAGAAGGAATTTCTCCTCACACAGCCGTCCCTGGGAGTGGAAAGCTGCCCCTAAAGCACCATCTAGTGTCACTCCCTCAGCCAGCAGCATCCCTGCGCCCACCTCAGATGCCACGGAGGGACCACGAGCCCCCAAACCCCCTCCCTCCCACCCCACCTCTGCCTCCAGCACCAACCCTGCAGCATTTCCTCCACCACTGCGAGGGCTCCAACCCCATCCCAGAGTGATTCCCTGGAGCAGGGAGGGTGGGCAGGGGGCAGGAGGGAGGTGGAGAGACAGAGTAAGAAGGTGCCAAGCGAAACCACTTACGCACAGTGAGGCCGGCAGCATTTCCATCCTACCTTTGCTGTCGCCATATCAGACGTCTCCATGCTTTCTGCTTGGCCTAGCAGTGAACAAGAGCATCAGGGGAGGAGGGAGGGAGGGAGGGGGGGGAGAGAAAGGGAAAGTCAAAAGAGGATGAAGAACAACAGGCAAACAACCTGGCAGGAGGATGGGAACAGTGGAAGTCGCTATGGGGTTAGTGCTGAGATTCCACCCCACCAGAGAAGGGCAGGAAAAGCATCTCAAGGGGGTGGCCCCAGGTTAGGAACTCGTTTGGAGCCTGGCACAAGACCTGAGTCACTGCCATGCCACCACCCAAGGGTCCAGCAGGAGGGACAGAAAGGAGCAGGAGGGACAGAGAGGATCCTGCTCCTCCTGCTGCTGCTCCCAGCTTTCCTTCCAGGCTGAGCTCCTGCAGGGAACTGGGGATAACCCAACTCCCAGTGATCAGGGAACAACCCAGGCTGCACTGAGCTGGGAAACAAACCAGCCTGCAGGGAGAAAGGGAATAACCCAGCTTCCAGTGAGAAAGGGAATAACCAGCCTGCAGTGAACAGGGAACAATCCAGCCTGCAGTGAGCAGGGGAAAAATCCAGCTTCCAGTGAGCCAGGGAACAACCCAGCTGGCAGGGAGAAGGGAATAACCCAGCTCCCAGTGAGCAGGAACAACCCAGCCGCCAGCAAGCTGGGAAACAACCCAGCTCCCAGTGAGCAGGGGAAGAACCCAGCCTGCAGTGAGTAGAGAATAACTCAGCTTCCAGTGAGCAGGGAATAACCCAGCCTGCAGGAAGAAGGGAATAACCCAGCTTGCAGTGAGCTGGAGCCCAGCCTGCAGTGACCCAGGGGAACAACCCAGCTCCCAGTGAGCAGGGAATAACCCAGCCTGCAGTGAGCAGGGAATAACCCAGCCTGCAGTGAGTAGGGAATAATCCAGCCTGCAGTGAGTAGGGAATAACCCAGCCTGCAGTGAGTAGGGAATAACCCAGCTTCCAGTGAGCAGGGGAGGAACCCAGCTTCTATCCAGCTGGGGAAGAACCCAGCCTGCAGTGAGCAGGAACAGCCCAGCTGCAGGCAGCTGCTCATCCTCCCTCTCTGCAAGAAGGGAGAGTCACCCAGCCCAGCCCGCCCCACCCACCCCGAGTGGGCATTTCAGGAGTCAGGAGGGAAGCAGGCGGGCTCTGGGCAGTGCACAGGTACAGGAGGAGTGCTCAGACACGAGGGGGATGGATGTGGGGAGGGAAGAGAAGAGTGAGGGGGGGCAGGCAGGCAGGTGAAGCAGCGATGGCGCAGAGCAGCCATACAGAGAGCACGCAGGGGCACAGTGCACAACGCGGGGTGCGGGCTGCTCACTGCCCCCCCTGGGCTCACTCACCTCACACAACACCCTCACACGACTGGGCCTGACCTAGTAACCCTCTGGTGCACGCTGAGCTCGGCCTGGAGGCACCCGAGCCCCAGGAAAGGTGCGCTGGGTGCCAGCATCGGGAGGCATCCGTAGCCGCGTGTGCCCGCCCGGATTGGCGGAGCACGGTGACTTCACGCCACCCCATCCATCCCCCAGCTTCTCCCTGCCGGTCCTCCTGGCCTACTTTGCTCCAGGAAAGCAGCCTGGAGCCTGTGAGGCAGCCCAGCAGCTCCCCAGAGCGCGGCAGCGGGCAGGCAGAGCACAGGGAGGCAGGGAAACGCTGCAGAGCTCGGGCAAATCAAAGCCTCTGAGAACATCACTGCCTGCAAGCGCTGCCTGAAAGTGCTTATTCATCCCCCGGAGCTCAGGCACGCAGCAGGAGCACGCAGGGACCCACAAACGGATTTATGGCAGGGCTTGGACACACTGAGGGGTTTGAACACACCAAGGGCAGCTCGGCCTCTGCAAAACCAGCGCTGAGCACTGCGGCTGCCCTGGGCACAGGCAGTCCAACCCCAGGGAGCAGATCCACGGGGTTTGGGATATCCAATATTTAACTTACAGCCCTGGCAGACCCGCAAGGAGTTTGTATATTCAGTATTTTACAGCTGTAGCAGATCCACGGGGGTTTGGTATACTCAATATTTAACTTACAGCCCTGGCAGACCCATGGGGGTTTGGTATATTCAATATTTAACTTACAGCCCTGGCAGACCCACGGAGGTTTATTATATTCAATATTTAACTTACAGCCCTGGCAGACCCACGGGGAGTTTGTATATTCAGTATTTTACAGCTGTGGCAGATCCATGGGGGGTTTGGTATATTCAATATCTGACAGCCCTGGTAGTCCCATGGGGGTTTAGTATATTCTATATTTCACAGCCCTGGCAGACCCACTAGGGTTTATTATATTCAGTATTTCACAGCCCTGGTTAACCCATGGGGATTGGTATATTCAATATTTCACAGCCCTGGGAGACCCACGGGGGTTTAGTATATTCTATATTTCACAGCCCTGACAGACCCAGAAAGGTTTAGTATATTCAATATTTTACAGCCATGGCAGACCCATGGGGATTTAGTATATTCAATATTTTACAGCCCTGGTAGACTGAGGGGGGTTTGGTATATTCAATATTTAACTTACAGCCATGGCAGACCCATGAGGGTTTAATATATTCAATATTTCACAGCCCTGGCAGACTCACAAGGGCTTGGTATATTGAATATCTGACAGCCCTGGAAGACCCACAGGGGTTTGTTATATTCAGTATTTGACAGCCCTGGTTGACCCATGAGGATTGGTATATTCAATATTTGACAGCCCTGGGAGACCCATTGGGGTTTAGTATATTCAATATTTCACAGCCCTGGCAGATTCACAAGGGCTTGCTATATTCAATATCTGACAGCCGTGGTAGACCCATGGGGGTTTAGTATATTCAATATTTCACAGTCCTGGTAGACCCTCAGCTGGCTGGAGTTTATTATATTCAATATTTCACAGCCCTGGCAGACTCACAAGGGCTTGGGATATTCAATATTTAACTTACAACCCTGGCAGACCCACAAGGGTTTGTTATATTCAGTATTTCACAGCCCTGGTTGCCCCATGGGGATTGGTATATTCAATATTTCACAGTCCTAATAGACCCATGGGTGTTTGGTATATTCAATATTTAACTTACAGCCATGGCAGACCCATGGGGATTTAATATATTCAATATTTCACAGCCCTGGCAGACTCACAAGGGCTTGGGATATTCAATATTTAACTTACAACCCTGGCAGACCCACAAGGGTTTGTTATATTCAGTATCTGACAGCCCTGGCAGACCCACAAGGGTTTGTTATATTCAGTATTTCACAGCCCTGGTTGCCCCATGGGGATTGGTATATTCAATATTTGACAGTCCTAGTAGACCCATGGGTGTTTGGTATATTCAGTATTTAACTTACAGCCATGGCAGACCCATGGGGATTTAATATATTCAATATTTCACAGCCCTGGCAGACCCACAAGGGTTTGTTATATTCAGTATCTGACAGCCGTGGCAGACCCACAAGGGTTTGTTATATTCAATATTTCACAGCCCTGGCAGACCCACAAGGGTTTGTTATATTCAATATTTCACAGCCCTGGCAGACCCACAAGGGTTTGTTATATTCAATATTTCACAGCCCTGCCACCAGCCTGTGCTGGAGGACACTGGCACAGATGTCACCCTCGTGCAGAGGGTGCAGCAGGCTGGGGACAGGCAGGAGCCCTCAGCACCAAGGCACCCCTGGGAAGGGCCATGAGCACAGGGAGGGCTCCTGCCCTGGCACACAGCAATGTGGGCTCTGCCCTGTGTTTGTGCTGCCATGGTTCACGTGTGCCTGCACAAACCCAGGCTGGCACGCTGCTCCTTGGTGCTCACCATGCACAAATGCTCGGGGAGAGAGGGGCTCGGGTGGGGAACTGGGAAGGAATCCATCCCTGGCAGTGCCCAAGGCTGGGCTGGACAGGGCTTGGAGCACCCGGGGATGGTGGGAGGTGTCCCTGCCATGGGCCTGGATGGGTGTGAGGTCCCTTCCATCCCAAACCACTCCGTGATTCCATAAAATACTGTCACAGATCTTTTATAAAAAATCCTTTCCTTAGGATTTTTCCTCCTGAGAAGCTGAGAGGTCTCAGGGATAAAAAATGCAAACAATGATTATCTGCTGCTGTGGGATGCAACAGGTGCATCTGGGATTGGTCTCATGGGGTTGTTTCTAATTAATGGCCAATCACAGTCCAGCTGGCTCAGACTCTCTGTCCGACTCACAAACTTTGTTATCATTCCTTTCTATTCTATTCTTAGCCAGCCTTCTGAAGAAACCTTTTCTTCTATTCTTTTAGTATAGTTTTAATGTAATATATATCATAAAATAATAAATCAGCCTTCTGAAATGGAGTCAGATCCTCGTCTCTTCCCTCAACCTCAGACCCCTGTGAGCACCATCACACAATCCAGCCCTGTCAGGGACATAAAACCCCTCTTCTGAACACTTATTTCAGCCTCCTAGTGCATCCAGTGCAGACACAGAGATCCACAAACAGCAAATCCACACCCTCTGCTCCCCAATCCCCCTTTCATGAAGCCACAGATGTCCCTTAATGAAATTTCTACTTCTGTGATTTTCTCCAAGTTCACAACAGCGTGGGAAGGAGGGAAAAAAAAGCACAACAGCTTCATGAAGGACTTTCAGCAAATCCTGAGCTGAAGAGTCATCATTTTGCAATTCAGAAAAAGCTGAATTTCCACGTTTCAGCCTCTTTACAGCAGAGGCTCCCTGTGGCTGCAGCAGCTCCTGAACTTAAAAGCAAACAGGAAACATCTCCTGAGGAAGTGCAGCCTTAGGAAGGGAACAGCCCACTGTGAAATGCCTGAGCTCCGGGGAGGAATTCCAGGCTCCATAAATAGCCACAGCCACGGTCCTGTTAGCCCGAGCTCCTAATTGCCTCCAAAAGGATTCCTGAGCAATTAGAGAACACTGCTGTTCGTCAGCATTACCCTTCCCACAGCTCACAGCCAGCAGGGCATCCTCTGCATGGCTCCACATCCCCAGAGCAGCCTCACCTCTCAAAGACTCCCAGGGAATAAAAAAATTCCTTTTTTCTATTTACAGAATAAGAGCCTCACCTCTCAAAGACTCCCAGGAAATAAAAAATTCCCTTTTTTTATTTATAGAATAAGAGCCTCACCTCTCAAAGACTCCAAAGGAATAAAAAATTCCCATTTTCAAGTGCCCAAGCAGTGCAAACAAAGGGCTGAGCAGGCTCAGGCAGATGAAAGGTGCGTGACCTGCAGGCAGAGAATTCAATGTGCTGCCTGTCAGGCACCACTTCAGCCACGCTGTGATTCTCCCATATGGCAAAAAAAGAAAAGAAAAGGCTGCAGGAGTTAGGGAAGCACCAAAAAAACCCTGTTTGGGTCTGTGAAATGCACGCAAAACAAAACCTGTTAGTGACAGAACCAGTGGGAGGGGAAATTAGAAACAAATCGGGAAATGTTACGGGGAGGGAGGAAGAACTGCTAGAGAGAATGTCAGGATGTCAGGAGGAAGAACTGCTAGAGAGAATGCCAGGATGTCAGGAGGAGAGAGTTTGATTGGTAAATGCACCTCGGTTACAGGTGTGCAGAGCCCCAGGCAAAGGTGGCAGGCGGGCACAGTGCCGAGTCCTTCCCGCAGGCAGCGGCGATGGGCAGCGATGGGCAGATGCCATCACAGCATCTGCCAGCCAGGGCACAGCTCCATTTCCCTGGGAAAAAACCCTGCAGGGACTCCCTGCGTGCTGCAGCAGCTGGGAAGTCACATGAGGCTTCATTTCCAGCAAAAAAAAAAAAAAAAATAGAAAAATGCATTCGTGTCTCTGCAGGCACGATGGGAGCTGTAGTTCCGTGGGCAGGGCACAGAGTGCCCGCAGCCATTGCTGAGCCCTGGAGCTGGGGAATGGGAGGAGAGAAAGGTGCAACAGCACCCAGCACCTTCCTGGGTTCCTGCTTGCAATATTCCTGCCTTTCCTGATTCCTACCTGGAATATTCCTGCTTTTCCTCATTCCTTCTTGCAATATTCCTGCCTTTTCCTCATTCCTGCTTGCTATATTCCTGCTTTTTCCTGATTCCTGTTTGCAATATTCCTACTTTTTCCTGATTCCTGCTTGCAATATTCCTGCCTTCTCCTGGTTCCTGCTTGCAATATTCCTGCCTTTTCCTCATTCCTGCTTGCAATATTCCTGCCTTTTCCTGACTCCTGCTTGCAATATTCCTACCTTTTCCTGATTCCTACCTGGAATATTCCTACCTTTTCCTGATTCCTGCTTGCAATATTCCTGCCTTTTCCTGATTCCTACCTGGAATATTCCTACCTTTTCCTGATTCCTGCTTGCAATATTCCTACTTTTTCCTGATTCCTGCCTGCAATATTCCTACCATTTTTATGATTCATACTTGAAATATCCCTACCTTTTCCTGATTCCTACTTGGAATATTCCTACCTTTTGCTGATTCCTACATTTTTCTGATTCCTTCTTGCAATATTCCTGCCTTTTCCTGATTCCTGCTTGCAATATTCCTGCTTTTTCCTGATTCCTGCTTGCAATATTCCTACTTTTTCCTGATTCCTGCTTGCAATATTCCTGCCTTTTCCTGACTCCTGCTTGCAATATTCCTGCCTTTTCCTGACTCCTGCTTGCAATATTCCTACTTTTTCCTGATTCCTGCTTGCAATATTCCTACTTTTTCCTGATTCCTGCCTGCAATATTCCTACCATTTTTATGATTCATACTTGAAATATCCCTACCTTTTCCTGATTCCTACTTGGAATATTCCTACCTTTTGCTGATTCCTACCTTTTTTCTGATTCCTGCTTGCAATATTCCTACTTTTTTTTTCTGATTTCTACTTGGAATATTCCTACCTTTTTTATGATTCCTACTTGCAATATTCCTGCCTTTTTCTGATTCCTGCTTGGAATATTTCTACCTTTTGCTGATTCCTACCTTTTTCTGATTCCTACCTGGAATATTCCTACTGTTTTGTCAGTCCTGTTTGGAATATTCCTACCTTTTTCCTGATTCCTACCTGGAATATTCCTACCTTTTTCCTGATTCCTACCTTTTTCTGCTTCCTACTTGGAATATTCCTGTATTTTTTCTGATTCCTACTCGCAATATTCCTACCTTCTTCTGATTCCTACTTGGAATCAGAGAGTGGAGAAAAACAGCCCTCCATCAAAAGGAGAAAAATAATTCCCATGGTTTTTTTTTTTAATAATTTAAAATATATCATTTTAAATATATCATTTAAAATAATAAAAGAGAGACTTGGGGATAGGAAGAATATTTGATCAGGAGAATAAGGGGCAGCACCAGGAAGGCAGAGAGGCTGGGATGATTCAGGTTGTAACTGCTGCTTTCTTGAGCAATATTAGAATTTTAAAATCCTGCTTTCAACGCTGTGTTTTGGCTCTTTGCCTCCCCTCATTGTCCTGCCTGTTTGAACTCAGCCTTCCTTTTGCCTGAGGTGGTGCAAGAGCCTCTCCCAGGCTGGGAAAGGCTCAGTCACTGCAAATCTGGGTAGCAGAGCACTGTGACTCATGGCACACCTCAGAGAGAAATCCCCCTTCTCCTTTTCTGGGCAATTAAAGCAAAGTCATTTCCTAATTTTTGCCTCCATTGCCAGGAAGGTGCAGTCACTGCGAGCAGGCAGCAAGAGGTCACTGCCTTGGGCAGAAATCCTGATTGGTTTTATCTTAGAGACAAGGAGATCCTGAATTATCTCAGGGCCTGAAATGATTCCCATCACACCACGGCCCAACAGCTGAACAGGAGAAGATTTCCACTCAGCATCATGCTGAACATGCAGACTCCCCAAACCACAGTGCTTTTAAATGCCTCAATAAAGCCTTCAGACCTGCTGGAACCAAAGTCTTTCCAGTCCATCCAGCTAAATCCTTAAATTCAGTCCAACAGCCTGGATGGGCTGGCCCTGCCTGAGGGATCACCCATGGAGACACTGGAGAAACCAAACTTTCTGTTCCCACCTGCATCTGTGGGGCAGCTCCTGCAATATCCTATAAATAAATAACCTCCAGTTTCAGAAAAACTGGTGATGAACACACACTACATTATTTTTTTGGCTTTAGGAATAAAAGCCATTAGAGGGATGACTGCAGAGGAGGAGAAAGATCCTGGACCCTTCATTTCTGAAACCTGAGACAGGAGAGAGCAGCTGAAGAACCCAACCTGAGGCTGCAGAAGGCATTTCAGAGCAGCACTGAAAGCCTCCCCCAGCCCCTCCCGCAGGTTCAGGGGCTCCCCCAGTGCCAGTGGCATCAACAACAGGGCAGAACAAAGGCTGGCAGCAGGAACAGAGGGCAGAGGATGCCCCTGACCCACAGAGCCACCCTCCCCTGGGGAGCCCAGCATCAATCCTGGCTCCTCAGGGCACCGATGGGCAGCAGGTGCTGCACAAAGCCTGAACTCACATACAGAAGCCTAAGCCTGGAGCAGAGAGTAAAGAAACCATGAACTCTTACAGAGCTGGAAGCTTTGCCAGACCCCCAAACAGGCCCCTATTCCCATGGGAATGGCACTGAAACAGCAGGAAGGGGTTGAGCAGAGCCAGCACTCAGCAGCCAGAGGTTTGGGGCAGGGCTCATGGAGGGAAAGGAAAGCAGGGAGAAGAAAAGTATTAGGTTAAAGGATTAGGTTAAAGTTGGAGGAGAAGAGGGGAAAAAGCAGAGGGGCTGAAGGCATCCCAGTGCCTGACCTTGCCCCACACACCAAGATGCACAACAAACACTCTGCACAGGCCAGGGGCAGTGGAGGGGGAGGCAGAGAAGCAGAAGAAGAAAGGCAGAGGTCAGCGAGCACTCACACGGTTACAGTCATCGGCAGGAAGGGGGGATCTGTCCCAGGCCAGTCCCAGCAGCCTGAGGGAGTCTCCCTGCAGCAGCAGGGCAGCCAAAGAGGATAAAATCCCAGCTGGGTTACACACGCACAGTGGGGCAGGGGGAAAAGCAGCACAGAGCCGTGACCTCGGAGTCCAGCGTGGCAGGAAGGATGCAGGGCTGCCAGGGGACAGCCCCGGGCTGCTCTGGGGCTTGCTGTGGGCACTGCAGCCTGGCACTGCAGCCTGGCCCCGAGGAAGCAGCAGTGACGAGGCTGATGAGAGGGCAGAGCTGAGCAGGGAGCTGCTGGAGCTGCTCTGCTCTCAGATTTCTCCCATCACAGGCAATTCCATTTTAAAGGAGCAGCTGCCTCGGAGGCTTTGGCCAGATGCAGTGCTGCTGTGGGGGAAGATGCAGAAAGCTGAGAGAATTAATTCTCTGTTGAAACAAAGAGAGTTTGATTGCCATTCCAGTAACCATTACCTTGTCAAGGGCAGAACTGACCCAGCAGACTGCCCACTGCCACTATCCCACATTTTCCCCAAATCTCCTGTAACAGGGCAGAAAACACCTGAAAAATGTGTGAAAAGTGCGGATGTTCAGCTCAGAAGGAAGACAGGGAATGCCTTATAGATATAAAATCCATGAAAGGATCTTCCAAGCCCCTCTGGGATGGTTGGTACCTGTCCTTTTGGCTGCTGACTATGAAATGTGAAGATGCACTCATTTCCTTTGGCCAGATGCAATGGTGCTGTGGGGTAAGGTGCAGAAAGCTGAGAGAATGAATTCTCTGTTGAAACAAAGAGTTGATAATAATGGTTACTGGAGAGAGTTTGATAATAATGGTTACTGGAATTAAATCCTCAAGGGCAAAATTTACCAAGCAGACTGCCCACTACCACCATCCCAGCTTTCCCCAAATCTCCTGAAATGGCAGAAAACATCTGGTGAAAAGTGTGGATGTTCAGCTCAGGAGGAAGGCAGGGAACGCCTTGCAGAGGTAAAATCTATGAAGGGATGTTTCAAGCCCCTCTGGAATGGTTGGTACCTCTCCTTTTTGATTGCTGACTATGAAATGTGAAGATGCACTCATTTCCTTTTGCCAGATGCAGTGCTGCTGTGGGGCAAGATGCAGAAAGCTGAGAGAATGAATTCTCTGCTCATTTGAGAGTTTGATAATAATGGTTACTGGACTTGAATTCTCAAGGGTAGAATTTACCTACCCACTACCACCATCCCAGCTTTCCCCAAATCTCCTGGAATGGCAGAAAATACCTGGTGAAAAGTGTGGATGTTCAGCTCAGAAGGAAGCCAGGGGATGCCTTGCAGAGGTAAAATCCATAAAAGGATGTTCCAAGCCCCTCTGGAATGGTACCTCTCCTTTTTGGCTGCTGACTATGAAACATGAAAATGCACTCATTTCCTTTTGCCAGGTGCAGTGCTGCTGTGGGTTAAGGTGCAGAAAGCTGAGAGAATGAATTCTCTGTCGAAACAAAGAGTTTGATGATATTGGTTGCTGGAGAGAGTTTGATAATAATGGTTACTGGAATTAAATCCTCAAGGGCAAAATTTACCAAGCAGACTGCCCACTACCACCATCCCAGCTTTCCCCAAATCTCCTGAAATGGCAGAAAACACCTGGTGAAAAGTGTGGATGCTCAGCTCAGGAGGAAGCCAGGGGATGCCCTGCAGAGATAAAATCCATAAAAGGATGTTCCACACTCCTCTGGAATGGTTGGTACCTCTCCTTTTGGCTGCTGACTATGAAATATGAAGATGCACTCATTTCCCAAGGTAACCATTGCAAATCTTTTCATACTCCAAAGATTTACAGCACTGAAAGCACAGAACAGGCTTTCCAGGATCTGAGAGGAGGTGTGTGTGTGTGTGCTGACTGCAAAGCCAGGAGAGAATCGCTTTGTTCAGCAGGAGGATCCTTCACCAAACCAGTGCAAAACACCTCAAACTCCCAGTTCAGACCAGTGGAACTTTTCTGTCCCTACAGAGAATGGAGAAGGAATGCCCTGCAGTGAGCAGCTGCATCCACAAAGAGCTGATGGCTGTGAGATCCAAAGGGCTCTGTAAGGACAGAAACATTCCAGCTGAAGGGAGCAATTCCCCCTGATCCTGTAAGGACAGCAGCATTCCAGCTGAAGGGAGCAATTCCCTGATCCTGTAAGGACAGCAGCATTCCAGCTAAAGGAGTAATTCCCCCAATCCTGTAAGGACAGCAGCATTCCAGCTGAAGGAATTCCTATATCTTGTAAGGACAGCAGCACTCAGCTGAAGGGAGCAATTCCCATATCCTGTAAGGACAGCAGCATTCCAGCTGAAGGGAGCAATTCCCATTGATCCTGTAAGGACAGCAGAATTCCAGCTAAAGGAAGTAATTCCCTGATCCTGTAACGACAGCAGCATTCCAGCTGAAGGGAGCAATTCCCCCTGATCCTGTAAGGACAGCAGCATTCCAGCTGAAGGGAGCAATTCCCCCAGTCCTGTAAGGACAGCAGAATTCCAGCTGAAGGGAGCAATTCCCTGATCCTGTAACGACAGCAGCATTCCAGCTGAAGGAATTCCCATATCCTGTAAGGACAGCAGCATTCCAGCTAAAGGAATTCCCATATCCTGTAAGGACAGAAGCACTCCAGCTGAAGGAGTAATTCCCTGATCCTGTAAGAACAGCAGCATTCCAGCTGGAGGGAGCAATTCCCAGCTCCTTCCAGCACTCACACCCTGCCCCATCCCCAAGGAAGCTGAGGCAGCATCTCTGTGCCTTAAGAGCAATTTCTCCTCCAGCTGCCAAGGCAGGAGCATCAGCATCCCCTGTGCCTTCAGCCTCCCTCAGCCAGGGCTGTGACCAGCCAAAATCCAGATTATTGTGGGCCCAGATCCTCCAAAAATTCAAGAGGGAGAACAAAAGGAAATATGCTGTGAGAAATAAACCTTTTTCTGCCCTCCAGTAAAAATAAACACACACACACACACACATATATATATATATATATATGCTGTAAAAAATAAACCTTTTTCTGCCCTCCTGTAAAAATAAACATATATATATATATATATAAACTTCTTCTGCCCTGCCTGATAATTTACTGGCTCCCCAAGTGGGGTTTGTCTCTCTTATCCCTGCACTGTTTCTCCTCACCTGTGCATTCATCCTTTCCCTGCCCACTGCACATCAAAGGAGTCACTACAAATTCACAGATTTTGCCCCATCTCATCCCCAAGATTAAGAGAAGCTTGAAATCTCTGAGATTTTATTAAAAACAGAAGCACATTAAACTGTAGCAACCCAAGGGGCACCTACCTTTCCACTCCACTGCTCTGAGCTAAAAATCTCTGTAAAAAGGGAAAAGATGACACTGACTCCTCACAGACAGCAGCAGCTCCATCTGCTAACTCAACTCTTCAGCACAAGAAGGGACACTCTGGGGTCCAGCTGGGATGTCTGACATCACATTTTAGATTTTTATTAAGTGGATACACATTTTAACCTCCCAGGAAGTCTTCTGAAATGGGAAATTCCCCTTTTCAACTGGATTTTGGCTGTAAATAAGGTAAAGGATGTGTTCTGTGTATTCTCACATTTTATTTGTCTTCTCTGTTGGTTAGACCCACAGATGGAGTTCTGTTTGTCTAAGATCACTTTTCACTTCCCCTTAAGCAGCACACCGGGTCCCAGAACATCCCCTAGGAAATTCTACACCCAAATAATATGAACCAAATATTTTTGGCTCAACAGCAAATGATTCACAAGGAAAAAATGTTAGAAAAAAAAAAAGGGTTCCTGGAGAGCTGCACCCCAAGTTACAGCCCCCAGAAAGCATCCCAGCCTCTTCTCTGCCATCATGATATTTTCTGAAAAATCCCTTTGCCAGGATTTTCCTCCTGAGAAGCCTCAGAGGAAAAGAAAAGCAATAATTATCTGCTGCTGTGGAATGCAACAGGTGCATCTTTGATTGGTCCACGTTGATTGTTTTTAATTTTAACTGAACACCACCTTTGTGGCACTGCAGCCACCCCACAGAGGGGGGAAGCAAGGGAGAAATTCACTTTTTTTGTGCAGCAGCAGCACCAGGAGCACTCATGGCATGAGTCACATTTTCTTTCTGCTGAAATGTTCCCAGCACAGGAAGGTGGGTTTGTGTGACAGGCACACAAAGAGGGGGTGCCCACACTCTGCTTTGTCTCAGGGAACCCTGCACTCATTTCCAGCACCCATTCATTCTGCTGTCATCACCAGCACAGCCAAAATTCCCAAATCCTTTGGGTTTGGGCACATGCAGTAAGATTGGAAGTTCTAAGCCCCTAAAGAAATCCCACAGAGGGATTTTATCCTGGATTTTATCCTGGATTTTATCCAGCTGCACAAGGCATCCCTGTGAGATGAGGTGGGCAAGTTTAACCTTGAGATTTACAGCCAAGTCTGCACTGCAAACCCCTCCCTGCAGAAACCTGGGCATAAAAACAGAATTAACATCAGGCTGCCCTGCAAACCCTCCTTTCCATGCCCAAAAAACCCCAAAATCCTCCCTTCTATGCCCACAAAACCCCAAAAATCCTCTGTGCCCAACAAACCCTCCCCTCTGTGCATCTCTGACAGCCCCAGCTCAGGCTGGGAGAAGCTGGGAGCAGTTAAATTCTGTGAGATTCTCTGATGTTCAATTTTACAGCAGAATTGAAGTTTCAGTGCTGAACAGGAGCCCACAGTGGCTTTGTCTCTCTCTGCTGGTCTTGCCCTTGATCAGGCCAACAATTGGAGCATTTTCAGGCAATCTCAGGGAGCCCCACATCCCCTCTCAGAATGGGCTCCCTCTCCCTGCTCCAAGGAGCCAGCAGAACAAATCTGAATTAATCCCCTCAGCGAGCAGCCCTGCTGGCACCTCACAGCTTGGGGAAGCAGCCCTGAGCAGGAAAACAAAACTAAAATGGGACCCATCCTGTACCACGGGCACTGCCAAGCAGGTGAGAAGAACAAATCTGAATTAATCCCCTCAGCGAGCAGCCCTGCTGGCACCTCATAGCTGGGAAAGCAGCCCTGAGCAGGAAAACAAAACTAAAATGGGACCCATCCTGTACCACGGGCACTGCCAAGCAGGTGAGAAGAACAAATCTGAATTAATCCCCTCAGCGAGCAGCCCTGCTGGCACCTCACAGCTTGGGAAAGGAGCCCTGAGCAGGAAAACAAAGCTAAAATGGGACCCATCCTGTACCACGGGCACTGCCAAGCAGGTGAGAAGAACAAATCTGAATTAATCCCTCAGCGAGCAGCCCTGTGGCACCTCACAGCTTGGGGAAGGAGCCCTGAGCAGGAAAACAAAACTAAAATGGGACCCATCCTGTACCACGGGCACTGCCAAGCAGGTGAGACACACCTGGGGACTCAGGGAGCACAGGGAAATAACTCAGGGTCACTCACAGCCAGGAGAACTGGTGTGATAATTGAAAATAACAGAAATAGGTTACAGCCCCCAGAAAGCATCCCAGCCTCTTCCCTGTCATCGTGATATTTTCTGAAAAATCCCTTTGCCAGGATTTTTCTCCTGAGAAGCCTCAGAGGAAAAGAAAAGCAATAATTATCTGCTGCTGTGGAATGCAACAGGTGCATCTTTGATTGGTCCATGTTGATTGTTTTTAATTAATGGCCAATCACATCAGCTGGCTCAGACTCTCTGGTCAGTCACAAATTTTTATTATCATTCCTTTCTATTCCTTTCAAGCCTTCTGAATAAATAATTTCTCTATTCTTTTAGTATAGTTTTAATATATTATTTTCTTTTAATATAATATATATCATAAAATAATAAATCAGCCTTCTGAAACATGGAGTCAGATCCTCATCTCTTCCCTCGTCCTGGGACCCCTGTGAACACCATCACACTTCTGCACCATAATAATATTATACAAAAAATAATAAATAATACTAAATAATAATAAATAAATGCTATTATTATATTAATAATATTATTATTTGTATTATTGAAATATTAATGTTGTTCTTATAATGTTAAAATAAATATTTTCTTTTAATAAAATAATATATAGATAATATAATATATATTATATTATATTATATTATATATAATAATAATATAATTATTATTATAAATATAGAATATTTATAATAATATTATAAATACAATAATATTATAAATATAATAATATAATATATAATAATATATATTATAATAAATATTATAATATTTATTATAATATTATAAATAGAGAATAAAAGTCAATATATATAATTATATATTATATATAACTATATTAATAATATATCGTTATATGTTATATAAATATATAAATAATATTGAATGAATATAAAATATATAAATAATATATAATATATAAATATCTATTATTTATATATTTATATATTATATATAATTTATATATTTTATATTATTTTATATATAATATATAATATATTATTTATATATTCATATTATTTATATATTATATTTAATATATATTAATAATTTAAATATTATATATAATTATATATTTTATATATTAATAATTTATATTATTTATATATTCATATTATATAATATATGAATAAAATATATAAAATATATAAATAATACTAAATAAAAAATTAATATTCCAAGAATCCCAGTGTCCCAGAGAAGGACAAAGAGGGGCCCAAAATCCCCTCTGCTCCTCCTCCTCGTGCCCCTGAGCATCCCTGGTGTGTGCAGCCTCCCCTGCACCCCGTGACAGGCTGGGCCCAGCAGGGCTGAGCTCAGCTTGGCTAAACCAGCCCACAAGGGTCAGAACCAGCCCAGAAAAATCCCGAATTTTCAATAAAAACCCCAAAAGAACAGTGGTGGCATCTGAGGAGCAGAGGGCACGAGGTGTTCTCACTCCCTGACTGTGCCAGGCTGGCAACCCAAGGGGAACAGAGCTGAGATTAAACTGCTCCTGTCAGCCAGAGGTGAGAGGGGCAAAAAAGGGCCATAATCTAAATATTAACCTTCTTCCTTACAATAAAAACCCTTCCAGCAGTCTGGTTAAACTCTGTATTTAATATTAAGTCAAACTCTGTATTTAATATTAAGTCAAATTTGAATCCAGCTCCAAACTCTGAGCCAGTTTGACTTTAATATTAAATAAAGTCAGACTGGCTCAGAGTTTGGAGCTGGATTGAATTCCCAGCTCAATTCCAAGGGATTGCAAAAGCACCAGGGTTCAGACCAGGGAGCTGTGAGAGCTCCAAGTCCTGGCCAGGAGAGTTTTAAAAACCTCCCTGGAGATGCTGCTGATCCATCTGTGAGGGGTAAATCAGGGATCTGAGTGGATCAGGACCCTCCTGCCAAGGATCTGGGCAGGAAAAGGGGCTCAGAATGCTGTGGAAAGGGAAAAGGACAGAGGGAGAAAGATGCAGAATAAACAATCCCTAAGAACATCAATAATATCAAATTTCTCCATTTTCAAACTCTGACCTCCTTTCTGCTCTCCCCACAACTTCCTGGGAAAATTCAAGCAGCCAACAGAATTTCTTCAACTTGTCTCTGTTGCAAACTTTCCCCTAACTCCCTTGAAAGCTGTCTGGTGAATTTTGATCCATTATTTGAGAAATCTTTATGAGATTGCTCAGAGCAGCAGCAAGCCCTGCAGAATTAGGAGCTGCACAGATTAAGGAACTAAAATGAGACACAGGATATATCAGAGATTTTTGTTAAAGTTAACTGTGCTTCCCCACTTCCTCATTTAGATATGATCTCTGTGTAAATCATTTGGATTTACAGCAGTGTAAATGTAAATAATTTTGATTTATTTGTTTTTTTGTGTAAATAGTTTTTTTATTATGTCATAAACTGCCACTCACTTCCCTCTCTTCCATTTCCAGCCTTGCTTTCCATGCTCTCCCCTCTTTAACAGTTTTTCTCCTCCTTAGGCTGAGTCTAAAGACTATTTTTTCCTCTGGTTCAGTAGGTTAATTTTTAATTAAAACACACTTTGCATCCTTAAACCTCGGACAAAGAACAAGTCCTTGGCTCAAGCAGGGACAGGCTCATGAATTTGGGGTTAATTTGGTGGAAAATCAAGGTAATTTATGCATAACTTTGTCTCCTTTCAGTGATTCTGGGCTCTCTTATGTGCACACATCTCACCCAAATCTGTGACTCAATCCCAGCCTTACCCACCCTGGAATTATTTTATCCAAGCACAATTATTTGAAATCTCTGCCTGAATTTGAACTTTTTTTTTGAGAAGTTTTTCAGCATCTGAGCAACTCAGACTTAATACCCCACCTCTGTTTTCCTGGGAGGTAAAAGAGGAATTCTCCTCTTTTATTTCATAAATAGTGATAAATAATTTTCATAAATAGTGACACAAGTGACTCACCCAGACAATCAGCAAAGAACTGAGCCCTAAATTCACCCCAAACCTCTTTCCAGCACATCCCACTAAATTCTTCCAGCTAAAAACATCCATAAAGGACAAGATTACCCCAAAATAAAGGACATTATTATCCCTATAAAGGACAAGATTACCCCAAAATAAAGGACATTATTAACCCACTAAAGGACATTATTACCCCAAAATAAAGGGCGTTATTATTCCAATAAAGGACAAGATTACCCCAAAATAAAGGACATTATTAACCCACTAAATGACATTATTACCCCAAAATAAAGGGCATTATTACCCCAATAAAGGACATTATTACCCCAAAATAAAGGGCATTATTACCCCAATAAAGTCCATTATTACCCCAAAATAAATGACATTATTAGCCCAAAAATGAAGTGAACCCCCTTTCAGCACAACCCAGGCAGGCAGAGACAGAACTTACACGGATTTGCAGAGGGAGAGTTTTTTCCTCAGGGAGGACACACAGGGGTGGCACACCTGGCTGGCCCCCGTGCCACAGGATGCTGTGCCAGGACAGGGCTTCTGGACCATGGCAGCCTCTCCACAGGATGCTGTGCCAGGACAGGGCTTCTGGACCATGGAAGCCTCTCCCAGCACTCACAGCTCACAGGGAGGATGGCAGAGAGCCCCAGGGGCACCCAGAGCAGGGCAGGGGGTTCAACCTTCTCCTCAGAGCCCCAGGGGCACCCAGAGCAGGGCAGGGGTTCAAGCTTCTCCTCAGAGCCCCAGGGGCACCCAGAGCAGGGCAGGGGTTCAAGCTTCTCCTCAGAGCCCCAGGGGCACCCAGAGCAGGGCAGGGGGTTCAAGCTTCTCCTCAGAGCCCCAGGGGCACCCAGAGCAGGGCAGGGGGTTCAATCTTCTCCTCAGAGCCCCAGGGGCACCCAGAGCAGGGCAGGGGTTCAAGCTTCTCCTCAGAGCCCCAGGGGCACCCAGAGCAGGGCAGGGGTTCAAGCTTCTCCTCAGAGCCCCAGGGGCACCCAGAGCAGGGCAGGGGTTCAAGCTTCTCCTCAAACCCCCAGGAGCTGCCTTGGGAATCCCTGGCTGAGGAGGAGCTGCAGCTTTGCTGGAGATGCTGCCAGGGAGGGTTCCAGCCATGCTCAGCTGTGTGTCCTTCCCCTCTGCATCTCACACTCAGCTCAGCAGCTCTTTGCTTTTGGCTGGGCCAGCTCCTTTCTGCACTTTCCCAGCTGTCCTGAGGCGGGTGCAGCCTGTTCCCTGCTCGGAGCACCCCGGGCTCCTCCTGTTCCTGCTCTGCTCTCCCTGGGATGCCAGGGCACTGTGCCAAGGCAAGGTGCACCTTGCAGGGCACAGCACCTGCCTCCCTGCCCTCATCCTCCAGCTCTGATGAAATCCTGGGTGTGGGAACCCAGAACATCCCTCTGGCTGTCCTGAGCAGCCAAGACCCTGCCAGGGGGCTCAGAGACCCTGGCACAGAGCACAAAGCACCTGTGAAACAGAGTAGAAATTTTCTAAAGTAGAAATCTATTTTGATTTAAGTAGAATTTACATCTTTAAGTATGTAGCTTGCTGTGTAGTCTGACTGCAAAAGCCCAGGCTCAGAGAAACTGCTTCAGTGAAGGACAGAGATAAGAAAGAGGAGACAGAGAGTGATAGAGAGAGACAGAGACTGCTGTGAGAGCAGGCCAGCCTGACCTAGGAACTCATTCTCATAAGGAAGAACTAGCAGCAAATGTCACACAAAATTGAATATATACAAACCTATTGTGAAATTGAATCTATATGTATTTGAGAGAAGGATAAAAATGGAACTGAAGTTCCCAGAAGTCCCCATGTCATTTTAGGAGAACGATTCCCACATGTGTCCAGCACTGTAATAAACATACTGGCTTCACTACTTCCACAAAAGTTGTGGAGTTTTGTTTATCTCTGCAAAACACCTGTGGGTTTGATTATGACCCATGGAGCAAATTACCAACCTTAGATGAAGATCAGCAAGCCACAACAGTTCAGGTAGAATAACAGTGAAGTTATCACGGGGTGGAAAAGAAGATTTTGGGGTTTTTAGAATGGGGGTTCAGAAGGCAAGGTGGAGGGATCTGGGCGTGTCCAGCTGTCACAGACATCTTTTATGAGAAATCCTTTCCTTGGGGTTTTTCCTCCTGAGAAGCTGAGAGGCCTCAGGAACAAAATGTAACCAATGGTTATCTGCTGCTGTGGAATGCAACAGGTGCATCTGGGATTGGTCTCATGGGGTTGTTTCTAATTAATGGCCAATCACAGCCAGCTGGCTCAGACTCTGTCCCAGACACAAACCTTTGTTCTCATTCCATTCCAGAACTGCATGACCAAATCCTCACCCTGTTTCACCTGTGGAATTCCAGCTGAAATGGAATTTCAGATGCCCTCAGAACCCCCCTGCTCTGCTGTCCCACTCCATTTCCTGGCTGCAAGCACTCACCTGTCAGTCAATTAAGGATGTTTTGTTAATTAGTCCAGGCTCCACAGCCATGGGGAGATGGATAATTGGAGGAGAAGGTGAGCTACAACTCCCAAGTGCTGATTCTGATCCAAAACCCTTTGTGGGATATGGAATTTTAATATGGGACATTAATAGGCTCCTTAGGGTCAAGTGAGTCAATTCCTGCTGTTTCAGGGGCTGGATGCATTTTCCCACTTTCAAGCTGATGAAAAATGCAGCTTTTTAAACATTTCTAAAACCAACATAAATCCCATTTCTTCTTAGATAACTCTGAGAAGTGCAAGGAAAATAAATCAGTGATAACTCATGGCTCAGCACAAGAAAACTCAGCAGATTAAAGCTCAAAACTTGACCTAGAAGATGCAGCAAAACTCCTCACATCATGTGGCTCTGAGCAAAGCAACACCCATAAATCATGCACCCAAATAAACACCAAAAATCAGTTTTCAACAGCTTTTGTGCCAATGCTGCAATTTGAAGCTGTCATTAATTAACCCAAATTCAAGTTTCTCCTGGAACTTCACTGCAGTTCTCCCCCAGGTGCTGCACACAAATTAACCCAGCTTAAATCTGGAGCTCAGGATTGCCACAACACTTCAAAAGTGAACAAAACAACCAAGCTCAGAGGTGTCTTTGCTGAGGAAAGGATCCACCCAGAAATTCCATTTGTGGGGTTTTAAGGATCAGAGGTGCTAATTGCCAGCACACAGCACATCTGCTGAAGCTGCTACAGCAGCTGGAGTTGGGGGAAAAGGCCCCAAAATAAAATTCTGGCTATTTCAGGGACTGGATGCATTGTGCCATGTGCAAAGTGATGAAAAATCAGCTTTTTAGACAGAAATTCTGTCTGGATTCATTGCCCCACATTCAAAATGATGAAAAATCAGCTTTTTAGACAGAAATTCTGTCTGGATTCATTGCCCCACATTCAAAATGATGAAAAATCAGCTTTTTAGATAGAAATTCTGTCTGGATTCATTTCCCCATGTTCAAGGTGATGGAAAATCAGCTTTTTAGACAGAAATTCTGTCTGTGTTCATTGCCCCATGTTCAAAGTGATGAAAAATCAGCTTTTTAGATAGAAATTCTGTCTGGATTCATTGCCCCATGTTCAAGGTGATGAAAAATCAGCTTTTTAGACAGAAATTCTGGCTGGATTCATTACCCCACATTCAAAGTGATGAAAAATCAGCTTTTTAGATAGAAATTCTGTCTGGGTTCATTGCTCCACATTCCAAGTGATGAAAAATCAGCTTTTTAATAGAAATTCTGTCTGGGTTCATTGCCCAACATTCAAAGTGATGAAAAATCAGCTTTTTAGACAGAAATTCTGTCTGGATTCATTGCCCCATGTTCAAAGTGATGAAAAATCAGCTTTTTAGATAGAAATTCCATCTGGGTTCACTGCCCCATGTTCAAAGTGATGAAAAATCAGCTTTTTAGATAAAAATTCCATCTGGGTTCACTGCCCCATGTTCAAGGTGATGAAAAATCAGCTTTTGAGATAGAAATTCTGTCTGGATTCATTGCCCCACATTCAAAATGATGAAAAATCATATTTTAGACAGAAATTCTGTCTGGGTTCACTGCCCCATGTTCAAGGTGATGAAAAATCATATTTTAGATAGAAATTCTGTCTGTGTTCATTGCCCCATGTTCAAGGTGATGAAAAATCAGCTTTTTAGATAGAAATTCTGTCTGGATTCATTGCCCCACATTCCAAGTGATGAAAAATCAGCTTTTTAGGTAGAAATTCTGGCTGGATTCATTGCCCCACATTCAAAATGATGAAAAATCAGCTTTTTAGGTAGAAATTCTGTCTGGATTTATTGCTCCATGTTCAAAGTGATGAAAAATCAGCTTTTTAGGTAGAAATTCTGTCTGGGTTCATTGCCCCATGTTCAAAGTGATGAAAAATCAGCTTTTTAGACAGAAATTCTGGCTGGATTCATTGCCACATGTCCAAAGTGATGAAAAATCAGCTTTTTAGACAGAAATTCTGTCTGGATTTATTGCTCCATGTTCAAAGTGATGAAAAATCAGCTTTTTAGACAGAAATTCTGTCTGTGTTCATTGCCCCATGTTCAAAGTGATGAAAAATCAGCTTTTTAGATAGAAATTCCATCTGGGTTCACTGCCCCATGTTCAAGGTGATGAAAAATCAGCTTTTTAGATAGAAATTCTGGCTGGATTCATTGCCCCACATTCCAAGTGATGAAAAATCAGCTTTTTAGACAGAAATTCTGTCTGGGTTCATTGCCCCACATTCCAAGTGATGGAAAATCATATTTTAGACAGAAATTCTGGCTGGATTCATTGTTCCATATTCAAAGTGATGGAAAATCAGCTTTTTAGACAGAAATTCTGTCTGGATTCATTGCCACATTCGAAGTGATGAAAAATCATATTTTAGACAGAAATTCTGTCTGGATTCATTGCCCCATGTTCAAAGTGATGAAAAATCAGCTTTTTAGACAGAAATTCTGTCTGGATTCATTGTCCCATGTTCAAGGTGATGAAAAATCAGCTTTTTAGGTAGAAATTCTGGCTGGATTCATTGCCCCACATTCAAAATGATGAAAAATCAGCTTTTTAGGTAGAAATTCTGTCTGGATTTATTGCTCCACGTTCAAAGTGATGAAAAATCAGCTTTTTAGGTAGAAATTCTCTCTGGGTTCATTGCCCCATGTTCAAAGTGATGAAAAATCAGCTTTTTAGACAGAAATTCTGTCTGGATTCATTGCCCCACATTCCAAGTGATGAAAAATCAGCTTTTTAGATAGAAATTCTGTCTGGATTCACTGCCCCATGTTCAAGGTGATGGAAAATGCACCTTTTTAGACACTGATATGACCAATTTAAGCCCCATTTTTTGTTAACCAGCTGTGAAAACACAAGGACAGAAAGCAGCACCTCAGGTGAGGGTTCAGGGGTGCTCCCAGCTCAGACTCACCTGTCCTCACGCAGGGAGGGGCTCAGGAACCGGGCGCTGTCATCGTCGTGGCTGCTCTGCTGGCTGCTCTGCTGGCTGCTGCAACACACAACGGGCTCAGTCAGAGCTGGGACACCTCCTGGGGACACCCACATTCCATCCAGGTCCCACAGAGCACCTGGGACACTCAGCTTCAACACAGATGGAGGAAACAGATCCATCTGACCTGCTCTGGGACACTCAGCTTCAATCCAGATTGAGGAAAACACAGATAGAGCTGGGGAACCTCCTGTAAAACAGTTTAAATCCAGATTGAGGAAATAGATCCATCTGACCTGCTCTGGGACACTCAGCTTCAATCCAGATTGAGGGAAATACAGATAGATCTGGGCACTCTCCTGTAAAACACTCAGCTTCAATCCAGATTGAGGAAAACACAGATAGAGCTGGGTAACCTCCTCTAAAGCACTCAGTTTAAATCCAGATTGAGGAAACAGATCCATCTGACCTCCTCTGGGACACTCAGCTTCAACACAGATGGAGGAAACAGATCCATCTGACCTGCTCTGGGACACTCAGCTTCAATCCAGATTGAGGGAAATACAGACTGATCTGTCTGACCTCCTTTGGAACACTCAGCTTCAATCCAGATTGATGAAAACACAGATAGATCTGGGGAACCTCCTGTGAAACACTCAGCTTCAACCCAGATTGAGGAAACAGATCCATCTGACCTGCTCTGGGACACTCAGCTTCAATCCAGATTGAGGAAACACAGATAGATCTGGGGAACCTCCTGTGAAACACTCAGCTTAAATCCAGATTAAGGAAAACACAGACTGATCTGACCTCCTTTGGAACACTCAGCTTCAATGCAGATTGAGGAAAACATAGATAGATCAGGGCACTCTCCTGTAAAACACTCAGTTTAAATCCAGATTGAGGAAACAGATCTGTCTGACCTGCTCTGGGACACTCAGCTTTAATCCAGATTGAGGAAAACACAGACTGATCTGTCTGACCTCCTTTGGAACATTTAATTTAAATCCAGATCGAGGAAAACACAGACAGAGCTGTTTGACCTCCTCTGGAACACTCAGCTGTAAATCCAGATTATAAAAAATGTCTTTATAACCTCTGGAACACTGAGCTGTAAATTCAGATCCCAGAAAACATCTTGGTGACCTCTGGAACACTCAATTTTAAACCCAGATTGATGAAAACACAGGCAGAGCTGTTTCACCTCCTTTGGAACACTCAACTTTAAATCCAGATCCCAGAAAACATCTTTGTGACCTCTGGAACACTCATCCTAAATTCAGATAGAGGAAAACACGAACAGAGCTGTTTGACCTCCTTTGGAACACTCAGCTGTAAACCAAGATTATAGAAAATATCTTTGTGACCTCTGGAACACTCAATTTTAAATCCACATCAAGGAAAACACAGGCACAGCTGGGTAACCTCCTCTGGAACACTCAACTTTAAATCCAGATCCCAGAAATTCAGTGTCCTCTGGAACACTGAATTTCAAATCCACATCAAGGAAAACATAGCTGGGTAACTCCTCTGGAACATTCAGCTTTAAATCCAGGTTATAGAAAACATCTTTATAACCTCTGTACCTCTCAGTTTAAATCCAGATCCCAGAAAATATCTTTGTGACCTCTGGAACGCTCAATTTTAAATCCACAGGAAGGAAAACACAAACAGAGCTGGGTAACTCTTCTGAAACACTCAGCTGTAAATCCAGATTACAGACAACATCTTGGTGACCTCTGGAACACTCAGTTTAAATCCAGATGGAGGAAAACAGATCTTTGTGACCTCTGGAACACTCAACTGTATATTCAGATCCCAGAAAACATCTTTGTGACCTCTGGAACACTCAACTTTAAATCCAGATTACAGAAAACATCTTTATAACCTCTGCATCTCTCAGTTTAAATCCAGATCCCAGAAAACACCTTTGTGACCTCTGGAACACTCAATTTTAAATCCAGATTGATGAAAACACAGGTAGAGCTGTTTCATCTACTCTGGAACACCCAGCTTTAAATCCAGATTATAGAAAACATCTTTATAACCTGTGCACCTCTCAATCTAAATCAGATCCCAGAAAACATCTTGGTGACCTCTGGAACACTAAATTTTAAATCCAGATTGATGAAAACACAGAGCTGGGTAACCTCCTGTAAAACACTCAGTTTAAATCCTGATGGAGGAAAACAGATCTGTCTGACCTCTGGAACACCCAGCTGTAAACCCAGACCCCAGAAAACATCTTTGTGACCTCTGGAACTCTCAATTTTAAATCCAGATTGATGAAAACACAGACAGAGCTGTTTCACCTCCTCTGGAACACTCAACTTTAAATCCAGATCCCAGAAAACATCTTTGTGACCTCTGGAACACTCATCCTAAATTCAGATAGAGGAAAACACAGACAGAGCTGTTTGACCTGATTTGGAACACTCAGCTGTAAACCAAGATTATAGAAAACATCTTTGTGACCTCTGGAACACTGAAGTTTAAATCCACATCAAGGAAAACACAGACAGAGCTGGGTAACTCCTCTGGAACACTCAGTTTTAAATCCAGATTATAGAAAACATCTTTGTGACCTCTGGAACACTCAATTTCAAATCCACATCAAGGAAAACATAGCTGGGTAACTCCTCTAGAACACTCAGTTTTAAATCCAGGTTATAGAAAACATCTTTATAACCTCTGCACCTCTCAGTTTAAATCCAGATCCCAGAAAACATCTTTGTGTCCTCTGGAACACTCAATTTTAAATCCACAGGAAGGAAAACACAAACAGAGCTGGGTAACTCTTCTGAAACACTCAGCTGTAAAATCAGATTACAGAAAACATCTTGGTGACCTCTGGAACACTCAATTTTAAATCCAGATTGATGAAAACACAGACAGAGCTGTTTCACCTCCTCTGGAACACTCAGCTTTAAATCCAGATCCCAGAAAACATCTTTGTGACCTCTGGAACACTCAGTTTAAATCCAGATGGAGGAAAACAGATCTTTGTGGCCTCTGGAACGCTCAGTTTAAATCCAAATCCCAGAAAACACAAGGTTCATGCTGCACATTTGGGGTTGAAAGGAGGAACCAGCAGGAGGCTTTGAGTTTAAATCTGATTCACAACCAGCACGAGGGTTTGGAGTCTCAATCTCACAGTGAAATATAAAATATTTGCTGAAATATAAAAATGACCCTGCACATCACCTGGACAGCATTTCTTACACTCAACACCAAGCTGCTGGGTGTTCATACCCTCCCCAGTCTGGGGTAGAAGTAGAAAAAAGCAGTAAAAAAACAACTTTGGACTGAATTTCTGGCCAGATTTGCAAGCTGAGCCCACAAGATGTCACTGTGCCCCCTGGAACGGGCGTTTGGTGGGACAGAATTGAATTTCCTGCACATTTATGGTGTGGAGCTCCCCTGCACATTTATGGTCTGGAGCTCTCCTGTGGCACATTTATGGTGTGGAGCTCTCCTGCACATTTATGGTCTGGAGCTCTCCTGTGGCACATTTTTGGTGTGAAGTTCTCCTGCACATTTATGGTGTGGAGCTCCCCTGCACATTTATGGTCTGGAGCTCTCCTGTGGCACATTTATGGTCTGGAGCTCTCCTGTGGCACATTTATGGTGTGGAGCTCTCCTGCACATTTATGGTCTGGAGCTCTCCTGTGGCACATTTATGGTCTGGAGCTCTCCTGTGGCACATTTTTGGTGTGAAGTTCTCCTGCACATTTATGGTGTGGAGTTCTCCTGTGGCACATTTATGGTGTGAAGCTCTCCTGCACATTTTTGGTGTGGAGCTCTCCTGCACATTTATGGTGTGAAACTCTCCTGCACATTTAGGGTGTGGAGCTCTCCTGTGGCACATTTTTGGTGTGGAGCTCTGCTGCACATTTATGGTCTGGAGCTCTCCTGCACATTTTTGGTCTGGAGCTCTCCTGAACATTTATGGTGTGGAGCTCTCCTGTGGCACATTTTTGGTCTGGAGCTCTCCTGTGGCACATTCATGGTCTGGAGCTCTCCTGCACATTTTTGGTCTGGAGCTCTCCTGCACATTTATGGTCTGGAGCTCTCCTGCACATTTATGGTCTGGAGCTCTCCTGTGGCACATTTTTGGTGTGAAGCTCTCCTGCACATTTATGGTGTGAAACTCTCCTGCACATTCATGGTGTGGAGCTCTCCTGTGGCACATTTATGGTGTGGAGCTCTCCTGCACATTTTTGGTCTGGAGCTCTCCTGCACATTTTTTTGCATTTATGGTCTGGAGCTCTCCTGCACATTTTTGGTGTGGAGCTCTCCTGTGGCACAATTATGGTGTGGAGCTCTCCTGAACATTTATGGTGTGAAACTTTCCTGCACATTTATGGTGTGGAGCTCTCCTGAACATTTATGGTGTGGAGCTCTCCTGCACATTCATGGTGTGGAGCTCACCTGCACATTCATGGTGTGGAGCTCATCTGCACATTTATGGTGTGGAGCTCTCCTGCACATTTATGGTCTGGAGCTCTCCTGTGGCACAATTATGGTCTGGAGCTCTCCTGCACATTTATGGGGTGGAGCTCTCCTGTGGCACATTTATGGTGTGGAACTCTCCTGCACATTCATGGTCTGGAGCTCTCCTGAACATTTATGGTGTGGAGCTCTCCTGTGGCACATTTATGGTGTGGAGCTCACCTGCACATTTATGGTGTGAAACTTTCCTGCACATTTAGGGTGTGGAGCTCTCCTGCACATTTTTGGTCTGGAGCTCTCCTGCACATTTATGGTCTGGAGCTCTCCTGCACATTTATGGTGTGAAACTTTCCTGCACATTTATGGTGTGGAGCTCTCCTGCACATTTATGGTCTGGAGCTCTCCTGCACATTTATGGTGTGAAACTTTCCTGCACATTTATGGTGTGGAGCTCTCCTGCACATTTATGGTCTGGAGCTCTCCTGTGGCAGCTGCAGGGGCTGCTCAGGGCTGCTGAGGCTGATTCTGCTCCTGGGCAGATTCTGCTGCTCTGCTCTGAAATCACAGAGAAGGAGCAGCACAAACCTGCCTGGAAACTCAGACTGGGGTCAATTTCTTGCCAGGATGTTAAATAAAAATATTAAATCCAACTGATGAAGGAGCAGCACAAACCTGCCTGGAAACTCAGACTGGGATCAATTTTCTTGGAGGGATGTTAAATAAAAATATTAAATCCAACTGATGAAGGAGCAGCACAAACCTGCCTGAAAACTCAGACTGGGATCAATTTCTTGCCAGGATGTTAAATAAAAATATTAAATCCAACTGATGGAGTAGCACAAACCTGCCTGGAAACTCAGACTGGGATCAGTTTTCTTGGCACGATGTTAAATAAAAATGTTAAATTCAACTGATTGAATTGTGTGTCACTGCTGGCAGCCACAGCCCTGCTGCACCCAGAGCTGCACATCACAGAAATACAAATATGGGGTAAAATAAAGCTCCACCAAATTGAATTTTGTCATTCTAAACATCAGTTTTTATGCAGTAACATCTGTTTTGGGGGGAAACAGCACCAAAACTGCAAATAGCACATTTCCATAAAGTGTAATAATTAAACTTCATAATTGATAAATTAAATTGATACATTAAATTATATTGATAATTTAAACAGATAGCACATTTCCATGAAGTGTAATAATTAACTTGATAATTGATAAATTAAATCGATAAATTATATTGATAAATTAAATTATATTGATAATTTAAATAGCATGTTTCCATGAAGTGTAATAATTACACTTGATAATTGATAAGCTAAATTGATAATTTAAATTATATTGATAATTTAAACAAAGAGCACATTTCCATAAAGTGTAATAATAAACTTGATAACTGATAAATTAAATTGATACATTGATAACTGAAATTATATTGATAATTTAAACAAAGAGCACATTTTGATAAAGAGTAATAATAAACTTGATAATTGATACATTGAATTGATACACTGATAACTGAAATTATATTGATAATTTAAACAAATAGAACATTTTGATAAAGTGTAATAATAAACTTGATAATTGATAAATTAAATTGATAAATTGATAAATTAAATTATATTGATAATTTAAACAAATAGCACATTTCCATGAAGTGTAATTAAACTTGATAATTGATAAATTAAATTGATACACTGATAACTGAAATTATATTGATAACTAAAACAAATAAAGGGACAGATTTTCTCTTTCTCCCTTTTGTTTTTGCCAAAGAATTTGCAGTTTTTTTTAAGGAATAAAAAGCCAATTAATCTGAATTTCATTCCATATTTTCCCCAGCCACCTTAATTTTACCAGCTGCTTCTCTGGGGCCACCAAGGGCTCCATTTTATTGCAAATGACCTTTCTGAGAGCACAGCACTGGCTTGGGGACACCTTGGGGACACATTTGGGACACATTTGGGACACATTTGGGACTCACCACCTGCTCTGTGCACTCTGTGCTGCAGAAAAATGAAATTAGTGATAAATAATTATAAAAATCCTTGGAAAACCAATACAGAAAGCAGCCCGTGAGGCTGGGCTCAGGAAAGCACAAAACTCCTGCAAGAAGGGAAGGAGAATTCTGTAAATCAGTTCTGGGTAAGAGCAACACGTTCCTAAAAGCAAATAAAGATTTTTCTTGCATTTTCTGAGCTGTAAATCAACAGCTGGGTAAGAAAAACGCATTCCTAAAAGCAAATAAATTTTTTTTTTTTGCATTTTTTGAGTTTCATTGTGGCCCAGTGGGCTGGGGAAGAGCAGAGAAGGTGCAACATTTACCCTCCTCTGCCTGAGGAATTCCCCTTTTTGATCAGAGGAAGCATTGCAGAGATTATTTCTCTAATTTCTTGTTTCTGCATAGAAAACCCTCCCAGCAAAATTTCCCATTTCAGTTCAGGTGGACCCAAAGGAGAATTCCCAGACTGTGCCAGGCCAGCAGTGCTGGAGCAGCAAATAAAGCAAATAAAGCTTTTTCTTGCATTTTCTGAGCTGTAAATCAACAGCTGAGTAAAAACAATGCATTCCTAAAAGCAAATAAATATATTTTTTGCATTTTTGAGCTTCCTTACGGAGAGCAGAGAAGGAACCACATTTACCTTCCTCTGCCTGAGGAATTCCCCTTTTTGACTGAAGCATTGCAGAGATTATTTCTCTAATTTCTTCTTTCTGCATAGAAAACCCTTTCACCAAAATTTCCCATTTCAGTTCAGATGGAGCCAAACTCACCCCAGGAGAATTCCCAGACTGTCCCAGGCCAGCAGTGCTGGAGCAGCAAATAAAGCAAATAAAGATTTTTCTTGCATTTCTGAGCTGTAAATCAACAGCTGGGTAAGAGCAATGCATTCCTAAAAGCAAATAAATATATTTTTTGCATTTTTGAGCTTCCTTACGGAGAGCAGAGAGGGAACCACATTTACCCTCCTCTGTCAAAGAATTCCCTTTATTGCTCAGAGGAAGCATTGCAGAGATTATTTCTCTAATTTCTTGTTTCTGCATAGAAAACCCTTTCACCAAAATTTCCCATTTCAGTTCAGACGGAGCCAAACTCACCCAAGGAGAACTCCCAGACTGTCCCAGGCCAGCAGTGCTGGCAAATAAAGCAAATAAAGATTTCCCTTGCATTTCCGAGCTGTAAATCAACAGCTGAGTAAAAACAATGCATTCCTAAGAGCAAATAATTTTTTTTTTTTTGCATTTCTGAGCTTCTTTATGGCCCAGTGGGCTGGGGAAGAGCAGAGAGGGAACCACATTTACCCTCCTCTGTCAAAGAATTCCCTTCATTGATCAGGGATTATTTCTCGAATTTCTTGTTTCTCTAATTTCTTGTTTCTGCAATTTCTTCGTTTCCCTCCCAGCAAAATTTCCCATTTCAGTTCAGATGGAGCCAAACTCACCCCAGGAGAATTCCCAGACTGTCCCAGGCCAGCAGTGCTGGAGCAGCAAATAAAGCAAATAAAGCTTTTCCTTGCATTTCTGAGCTGTAAATCAACAGCTGAGTAAAAACAATGCATTCCTAAAAGCAAATAAATATATTTTTTGCATTTTTGAGCTTCCTTACGGAGAGCAGAGAGGGAACCACATTTACCTTCCTCTGCCTGAGGAATTCCCCTTTTTGATTGAAGCATTGCAGAGATTATTTCTCTAATTTCTTGTTTCTGCATAGAAAACCCTTTCACCAAAATTTCCCATTTCAGTTCAGACGGAGCCAAACTCACCCCAGGAGAATTCCCAGACTGTCCCAGGCCAGCCCCACGTGCAAACTCCTTTGGGACAGCTCAGATGAACCTTAGCCCTCTCTTCCTCCTCATCCACCCCATAAAGTTCACATTCCAAATGAAAAGTTTAAAATTTAACTTTTAGAAGCCAGGGATTGCAGCTCATTGAAATTCAACACCTCAGCTCCAGATTGCCAGCAATTAAAAACTCAACCGAAAAAAAAAATCACTTTTTACCCACCTGGCACCAGCTGTGCTTTGCATAAAGCTTTGGGAGTTTTTAACACAACATGAAATTATTTCAAATTTCTGGTGATTAGGCAGTGAAGCTGTTAAATTCACTGAAATGCTCAGAGCCTGTTGTTTTGTGATGTTTTTCAGTCCATTTGAGGATAACCTGCTATTAAGTGTTCCTTTGGAGCTGTGTAATGACAATTTAAAATATGGGATAATGACAGGAGAGAGAAAAGAAAGGTGGGATTTGTTCTGAGGAATAACAAGGAGAGAAAGTGCTCAGACAGAATTTTGTACCCACAGGGAAAGTCAAAAAAGCTGAATAAAACTGTCAGGAAATCAGCAAAACTGATCCTCTCACTCCAAAGCTCAGCAGTGATAAGCTTGAATTTGGAGAAGGTTTAAACTTGAATTTGGACAAGGTTTAAACTTGAATTTGGAAAAGGTTTAAACTTGAATTTGGACAAGGTTTAAACTTGAATTTGGAAAAGGTTTAAATTTGAATTTAGAGAAGGTTTAAATCTTCATTCCTAAGCTCAGCAGTGATAAACTTGAATTTGACAAGGTTTAAACTTGAATTTGGAAAAGGTTGAAACTTGAATTTAGAGAAGGTTAATATCTTCATTCCTAAGCTCAGCAGTGATAAGTTTGAATTTGGACAAGGTTTAAACTTGAATTTGGACAAGGTTTAAACTTGAATTTAGAGAAGGTTTAAACTTGAATTTAGAGAAGGTTTAAATCTTCATTCCTAAGCTCAGCTGTGATAAACTTGAATTTGGACAAGGTTTAAACTTGAATTTGGACAAGGTTTAAATCTTCAGATGCACAAGCCCAGGGTGCCCCTTTTGTTCCTGTAATTTCTAAGACAATAAAAATACTTTCAGCTTTGTGCCCTGTGGTTTCTCCTGAATTCTCATGCAAACTCATTAATTATTAGTTTATAAAATGAAGAAAAACCCTCAACACAGATTAACCAGGCCTTTTAACAGTTAAATCTCTGAAGATGCTGCTTCCAGCACTCCTCCACCAAGCAATTTACCCAGGCAACCCAAGTACAAAAATCCCATTTTTCTACTGACTAAACCCAGGTGCTCTGATCCCACACACTTTGCTTGAAGCAAATTTGAATTTTCCTGCTGTTGCCTTAAATATTTCACAATTTCTCTTGCACTTGGGAAGTTCTGAGCTATAAACTAGATTTTGTACTATTAATATTCACTTTAAAAGGCAGAAAAGTCTCATTTTATTCCGAGATTTCAGTCTCTGAAGGATGGGGCAGAGCCAGGATCTCTGATTTTATGCGTGAACAGAGCTCAGCAGAAGATATTTATCACAATTCCACAAAGTTCAGGCACTCAGGTCGATGTCTGCACACAGAGAACCTTCTGGAACTCCTGTGGCCTCCAGGTGTGGGTGAGAAACCCACTGTGCTTTTCTACCTCCAGGCGTTTTTGGCACAATTTTAATCCAAGGAATTTTATTTTTTTTTTTTTCCTACAGTGAAGGATATGTGGGATAAGGGAAGAAATAGGACAGAAAGAGCTCAGTGCTGGAAAATGGGATCAGTGAGAGAATTTGGAACATTATCCAGAAAAAAAAAAATCTCAGCTATTAGTGAGGATTCCAGGTCTGAACCCAGATGAGCATTTTATATTCACTCTGTTTAATTAACCCATTTATTTGTAAGGTTTTGGGTATTCAATGGATAAAAGGGCTCTGTAATCCCTGTAAATTGTGGTGTGTATTTGGGAGCTATCCCACAATAAACACACACTTTGTAACTTTAAACTTTTAGTTGGAGAGTTTTTGGATATTGGTACTGGATCAAAATCAAAATCCATATTGGGAATGGGATGTACCAAAGTCATGAACATGTATTTGTATTTTGGGTATTCAATACTTGCATAGATAAAAGAGCACCTGTAAATTGCAGTGTGTATTTGGGAGCTATCCCACAATAAACACACACTTTGTAACATGAAACTTTTAGTTGGAGAGTTTTTGGATATTGGCACTGGATCAATATCCATATTGGGAATGGGATGTACCAAAGTTACAAATATGTATTTGTATTTTGGGTATTCAATACCTGTACAGATAAAAGGGCTCTGTAATCACCCGTAAATTGCAGTGTGTATTTGGGAGCTATCCCACAATAAACACACAATTTCTAACTTTAAACTTTTAGTTAGAGAGTTTTTGGATATTGGTACTAGATCAATATCCATATTGGGAATGGGATGTACCAAAGTCATGAACATGTATTTGTATTTTGGGTATTCAATACTTGTATTTAATTGATACCTATGGATGTAAAAATCCATAGATTTTGGATATCAAAATCCATAGCTCAAAATCCATATTGGGAATGGGATGTACCAAAGTGATGAACATGTATTTGTATTTTGGACATTCAATACTTGTATAGATAAGAGGAATCTGGAATCACCTGTAAATTGCAGTGTGTATTTGGGAGCTATCCCACAATAAACACACATTTTGTAACTCTAAACTGTTCGAGAGTTTTTGGATATTGGTACTGGATCAATATCCATATTGGGAATGGGATGTACCAAAGTCATGAACATGTATTTGTATTTTTGGTATTCAAAACTTGTATTGAATTGATATCTATGGAAATAAAAATCCATAGATTTTGGATATCAAAATCCATAGCTCAAAATCCATATTGGGAATGGGATGTACCAAAGTGATGAATATGTATTTGTATTTTGGATATTCAATACTTGCATAGATAAAAGGGCTCTGTAATCCCTGTAAATTGTGCTGTGTGTTTGGGAGCTATCCCACAATAAACACACACTTTCTAACTTTAAACTTTTAGTTAGAGAGTTTTTGGATATTGATACCAGATCAATATCCATATTGACAATGGGATGTACCAAAGCGATGAATATGCATTTGTATTTTGGATATTCAGTACTTGTGCAGATAAAAGGGCTCGATAATCACCTGTAAATTGCAGTGTGTGTTTGGGAGCTATCCCACAATAAACAAACACTTTCTAACTCTAAACTGTTAGAGAGTTTTTGTCCGTCACATTGGATATCGGTACTAGATCAATATCCATATTTTTAATAAATTACTTGCTGATTTTAATCAATCACTAGATCGATATCCATATTTTTAATAAATCACTTGCAAAGGGTTAAACGGGGCAGCGTGGCCGAGTCCTCTCCTCTCACCTCATTCATTTCACAAAGAAAAACATCAACACAACCTCCCAGCGGCCGGACGAGCCCTTTCACCAACTTCTTATTTACACACCAACAGCAGAATATTCTGTTTCCTCCAGCTGGAAACAGAGCCCCTGGAAAGCCACGGAGACAAGGAAAATGGGAATTAATTGTTAAATTCCATGGGCAGGCACAGGCAGGACACGATCTCAGATGGCCCAATGGCAAATATTTGCTGACCAGATAAGATCAACAGCATTGCAGTCCCGAGCTGTTTGTAAATCATTTGTATTTAATACTCGTGGGTGAGTGGTCACCCTAAAGCACACAAATACTGGAAGGCAAATATTTTAAAAGTAAACCACAAAGTACTGCGCAAAGGCAGGGAGGTTCAGCCAAAAAATAAAACAAAACAAAACACACAAGCACAAAAAAAAACCCCAAAAACCAAAACAAACAAACAAACAAAAAAACCAAAAAAAAAGAAAAAAAACTAAACCCCCCCCAAAAACAAAACAACAAGAAACCAAACCAAACAAACAAAAAAAACAAAAACAAAACCCAAACAAACATACAGAAAAACAAAACAAAAAAAAAAAATTTTGGGGGGGAACATTTTAGGCCTGATTTGAACCTGCAGGTTCAAAAAGGAAAAAGTTCCATTAATGCTGAGTTGCTACCAAACCATCATTTGTGTGTTTTGAAATTTCAGATTCAAAGAGGCACCACATAGATATTCCTAAAGAATCACATAAATATTCCATAGACATTCCTGGATCACTTTTCTATAATTGAAGAGGATCTGTAACCTTAATTTTGCAGGTTTTTGTATTTTACTTTTCACCATCAGCAGTTTCTTAGGGGAAAAAAAAATCACAACACTCAGGATTTTTCCTCTAGAAAATACCACAATGTTTTCAATACATACAGAAGTCAGAAAAAGGGGAATGATCATTAAAATGAATGGAATGAGAAAAATAAATAAAATCACACCACTCAGGTTTGTGCTCATGGGTTTTCCAGAGCCACCAAAAGCAGAAAAGAGCAGCTGATTCCCTCAGAGATCATGAGATATTTGTCTTCCCAATATCCCCAATTAACAGCTCCAGCTACAAGCAAAAATGGAGGAAAAAACCACATTTTCCTCTTCCATGGTGAAATCCCAGGGCAGCCATCAGCGCTGCACACAAATGAGATTTTTTAGAGGAATTTCAGCAGAAATGAGCGAGCCCAGAGCACACCCACTTCCCAATTCTCAGAGAGCAGCAGCCCCAGTTCCTCCCCTCTGGGGCACGGCTGCAAAGTGGAAACTCAAAAACAGAAGTGCAGAATTTGGAGCTGCTCATTCTGCAGCTTCTCAGAACAAAGTGACCAAAAACCCCCAGAGCTCCCCAACCACCCCAGCCCTGCTCCCTCTTCACCAGGAAACTCCTCCATGATATTCACAAAGATCATTTTTCCATAATTGAAGAAATCTATAACCTTAATTTTGCATTTTTTTGGTTTTTTTTTACTTTTCACCATCAGCAGTTTCTTAGGGGGAAAAAAAAAATCACATCACTCAGGATTTTTCCTCTAGAAAATACCACAATGTTTTTCACACATGTTGAAGTCAGAAAAAGGGGAATGACCATTAATTTATTCCCAGAAATGCTCAGAGTGAATTTCAAGTTAATTAAGGAAGGGCTACTTGAAATTAAAGGCTCATTTACCATTCAAAAGATCTAAGCCACCAATTTGAAAATAATTTTAGCTCAAGCTCCAACAAATCAAATCACTAATTGGTATCACTAGAGGGATCAAGATAAAGTTTTTTTAAGGAAAAAAAGGAGAATTTTTACCTCAGAACATGAAGGGAAGCAGCCTCAGAGCCCAGTGCTGAGCAGTGCTGGAGCCTCCCCTCGTTTGTCCCACACTTTGAGATAAGTTATCAGGATTTCATTCATCTGAAAAACCTCCACAATTACGAAGTTGGCAGCTCCAGAAACCTCCAGCTCCTCAGCACAGACACTTCTCTGAGCTGGGATGGAATTTTTCTCATAATACACTTCATTTTTAATGGGTTAGAGGCATTTTAGGACTCAGACAAGTCTTTCCTTTTGGATGAATCCACAGTCAGAGTTTCCAGCAGGAACCCAGCCTGAGGAAATTCATCTACACAAGTGTCAGGAGCTGCTCCAACAAAATCCACAAGTTCTGCATCTTTTGCAGCACCAACATTTCATCCTTAACCAGCCCAACTCTCAGGCCAAAGGGAGAGCTGTCCTTAAATTGAAGCCTGAGTGATCAACTCAGCAATTCTTGTACCAAAATCACGTGCAGGTCCTGAAATTACAAGCAGGGCTGGCTTGGAGAGGTAAATAATGAATTAAATCTGATCAACTGCCTGATGGCCACATCAATAATGCATGCAGGTTGCATGCACAGCAAAATGCCACCAGATGGAAGAAAGAAAACATCAGCATGTCTTAATAAAAAATAAATTTAAAAAAAATAGTGTAGCTGTGTGCAGGGTTCATGGTTTAGAAAGGTAAATAACTTCATTACCAGGCTGGGAAATGATGGCTGAGGGGTAAAAGAGGAGGAGTTGTGTGCATCCCTCATAAAAAATCATGTTATTTATCATCATGTTATTTATCATCTGTACAGCAACCTTGGGGTTTGGGCCATCATCCTTTGAGCAAGGACACGTTGCAGGGACAGTCCTGCCCCAGGAATTGCCTTCCTGCTCTCCTACCCTGAACACAGGGGCAGCAAAGGCTCCTCCAGCCATCCCTGGGCTCTCATGGAAGGAAAAGAACATTCTCCCTCCTGCTCTGTCAGCTCTTAGAGACCCAGCAGGTAAACAAAGCTAAATTAATTATCCAGGCTGTTAGAAACCAACCAGCACGTGGGAGTTCCTGGGTGAGATAAACAGACCTGGACTGTCACCATGATATTTCTGAAAAATCCCTTTGCCAGGATTTTTCTCCTGAGAAGCTGAGAAGCCTCAGAAAAGAAATGGAAACAATAATTATTTGATTGCTTGGAATAAGGTCTGGAGGTTCCTCACCAACAGGTGCATCTTTGATTGGTTCCATGTGAATTGGTTTTAATTAATGACCAATTACTGTCCAACTGTGTCCAACTCTCTGGTCAGTCACGAGATTTTATGATCATTCTTTGCCAGCCTTGGGATGTCTCCTTCCTCTTTCTTTAGTAGAACAAAGCTCACAATTAATTATCCAGGCTGTTAAAAACCAACCAGCACATGGGAGTTCCTGGGTGAGATAAACAGACCTGGACTGTCACCATGATATTTCTGAAAAATCCCTTTGCCATGATTTTTCTCCTGAGAAGCTGAGAAGCCTCAGAAAAGAAATGTGAACAATGATTATTTGATTGCTTGGAATGAGGTCTGGAGGTTCCTCACCAACAGGTGCATCTTTGATTGGTTCCATGTGAATTGTTTTAATTAATGACCAATCCCAGTCCAGCTGTGTCAGACTCTCTGGTCAGTCACAAGATTTTATGATCATTCTTTGCCAGCCTTGGGATGCCTCCTTTCTCTTTCTTTAGTAGAACAAAGCTCACAATTAATTATCCAGGCTGTTAAAAACCAACCAGCACGTGGGAGTTCCTGGGTGAGAAAAGCAGACCTGGACTGTCACCATGATATTTTCTGAAAAATCCCTTTGCCATGATTTTTCTCCTGAAAAGCCTCAGAAAAGAAATGTGAACAATAATTATCTGATTGCTTGGAATGAGGTCTGGAGGTTCCTCACCAACAGGTGCATCTTTGATTGGTTCCATGTGAATTATTTTTAATTAATGACCAATCACTGTCCAACTGTGTCAGACTCCGGACAGTCACGAGATTTTATTATCATTCTGGATGTCTCCTTTCTCTTTCTTTAGTAAAACAGAGCTCACAATTAATTATCCAGGCTGTTAAAAACTAACCAGCACATGTCTCCTTTCTCTTTCTTTAGAACAGAGATTACAGCTACCCAGGCTGTTAAAAACTAACCAGCACAGCTCTCCTTTCTCTTTCTTTATAAAACAAAGCTCACAATTACCCAGGCCGTTAAAAACTAACCAGCACAGCTCTCCTTTCTCTTTCTTTATAAAACAAAGCTCACAATTATCCAGGCCGTTAAAAACTAACCAGCACAGCTCTCCTTTCTCTTTCTTTATAAAACAAAGCTCACAATTATCCAGGCTGTTAAAAACCAACCAGCACAAGTCTCTCTTTCTGTTTCTTTAGTAAAACAGAGCTCACAATTAATTACCCAGGCTGTTAAAAACTAACCAGCACGTGGGAGTTTCCGGGTGAGAAAAGCAGACCTGGAGCACCAGAGAGCTGAAAGGGTTTGTTTATTCAGTGAATGCTCTTGCTCAGGGCCATGGGAGCAGAGCAAGGAGCAGCTCAGCTGCAGCCCAGCCTGATCCCTGCCAGATTTCCTGGGAAAACCCTGCCACCAACCAGGCACCTGCCCACGGGATGGGGATACAAGTTACCAGGCTCCAAAAATGAAATTCCAGCAGTGTTGAATTTGCTGGGTCCCCAGGATGAAGGAGGAAATGAGTGAATCTGACTCCATGGTCTTAGAAGGATATATATTATATTATATTATATTATATTATATTATATTATATTATATTATATATATTATATTTATATATAATATATATAATATAATATTATATTATATATATATTATATTATATTATATTATATATAAAATATAATATATATATTATATATTTTATATATATAATATATAATATATATATTATATATATAATATAATATTATATTATATATCTATTCTATTCTATTATATATGCCATATTATGCTATATTGTATTATATCATGCTGTATTGTATTATATTATATTATGCTATATTATATGCTATGTTATGATGTTATGTTATGTCATATGTTATGTTATGTTGTATTGAAAGGATACAGACAGAAGGCTACAAAGAATGATAATAAAAACTCGTGACTCCTGCCAGAGTCCTGACACACTGGGCTGTGATTGGTCATTAAGTCAAAAGAATTCACATGAAACCAATCAAACAAGCAGCTGTTGGATAAACAATCTCCAACCACATTCCAAAACAGCAAAACACAGGAGAAGCAATCAGATAATTATTGTTTTCCTTTTTGTCTGAGGCTTCTCAGCTTCCCAGGAGGAGAAACCCTGCTGAAGAGAGTTTTCAGAAAATCTGACAGTGACACAGCAGCCTGATGGCAACTCAGCCAGAGAAATTCAGTGATTGGGAGCAAACTGTGTTTATTTCTGTTTGTTTCCCCAGTGGGGGTCACAGCCCGGTGGCTGCTGCTTTCACCAGGTGAGATTTGGGGATCTGCACACTTATGGGGTGTCTGCACCCCCAGCACACACTGGGGACACCTGGGGCACTGGGCAGGCCAAGCAGTGTCCCTGAACAGAAGTGAGTGATGGAATAAAGGCTTGGTGAGGGATCTGCTGCACAAACCCCTCAGCTGCTGCAGCAGGACATGAAATCAAATGATGCAGACACATGAAATCAAATGATGCAGACATTGAACTCTAAGGTAAGAAGAAGGGGCAGTTTATTTTTTGACTCTAATATTTATAGACTTCCAAAAGTGACAGTGGCTTGGAGGATTGAAATGCTGCTTCTCCAATGACACTGGACAAACCAGCAGTCTATTAACTTTTTCTTCTTCCAGTAAAGAGTGTAAAACAATAATTATTTACATAAAAGTGTGTGAGAAACTTCATTACAAGAGTGTAAACATCAGAAGGCTTAGGAGAACAGGGCAGCACAGCACAGCTGTCCCTGCTGCCCTCAAACATCCACAGCACACAGGTGACACTGGGAGCATCTGTCACCAGCAGCAGTGGCACAGAACAGCACAGGACAGAGCAGGTGCTCTGCCTGACCCTGCCAGAGCAGCAAACAGGCAATTTCTGTTTTATAGCAAAACAGCTTCTTGTCCTGAAAAAGTTACATTTTACTCAGGGCACAGCACAGTTTACCCCAGGTCTGTCAAATGAAGCCACAAAACCCCTCAGGGTTTATCACCCCCTCCACTGCCAGCTCCCCACAGGTTCTGCTTGTGAAAAATGGGTATTTTATGATTGGCTTTTTGCAAATATTCAAATGAATATTATATGTGTTATGTTAGAAAGTGATGCTGTATTCATTTTCTTAAGTAGTGTGTTAAATGTAGTTTTAGGTTATAACATTATGTTAAAATGGAAACTATGCTGTGTAAAATACTTTTTCTAAAAGAGAGGAATGAGGTACTCTCAGTGAGATAGCAGCCACAGGACACCTAAATCTTTCAGAAAAAGGAATTTATTGCTCCATTATCAGAAGAAATGAACTTCTTCCTGCCTTGCTCAGCCCTGAAGACGCTGTCAGGATCCAGAGGAAGAAGCTGACACTGCCCAGCCAGAATCCTGTGTTTGAATGGAATTTCTGCATCATGGATGAGGTGTATGAATATACAACAGGTTATTGTTTTTAAGGGTTAATCCTCTGTTAACTGTGGGTCCTTTTTCGGACTTATTTTGCCCAGAAAAGGTACCCGGACTGTCCATAACTCTTTGTTTTTATTGTCTTGTATTGTCCTAAATCCTAACTGCCCAAAATTTTTTATTACTATCTCTATAACCATTTTATTACTATTAAACTTTTGAAATTCTACAAAAAGGTGGCTGGTGTGTTTCCCATGCCCCTCTGGGCTGTTTGCTCTGTGCTGGGAGAGCCCAGGGCTGATCCCTGCACTCTGCCAGCCCAAGGCTCAGCTCTGTCACCAAACCTGGGCTTTTCCACCTGGGCTGGGGAGGGAAAAATTCCATTAGCAAAAAATTCCACAGCCTGTTTGCCATGGCAGAGGGGCGGATCTGGGGCCTGCTGCAGGTGAAGAAAGGAGGTGCCAGGCTGGTTTTGTTGTGCTAATGCCACCTAAGCCATCCCCCACCCCACCTTCCTTCCAGTCACTGCCTGGGAAACGTCACCCCAAAATCCCCCGGGGATGAATGAGCAGGAAATTGTCAGCATGGCAACATTTGTAAACGAGAAATGGACAAGGAAACCTCACTCTTTCTTCCACCTTCACACCAAAATAAACATCTTGGCCTGCCTGAAACTCATTCACCGTGAATAAATTCAAATTAAGTTCTTCAGCTGAAGGACTGGATCCTTCATCCTCTGAATTTGTGACCATAACTTCAATATTCTGACACTTCAGCACATGCCTCATGCATTATCTTTCCCATTTTGTGTGCTGTGCCTGAATCCCTGCTTGCACCACCACTGCTATGTGAAAATCAGAAATATTTCCTCAATCAGAAGTATTTCCTCAATCAGAAGTATTTCCTAAATCAGAAATATTTCCTAAATCAGAAATATTTCCTAAATCAGAAGTATTTCCTAAATCAGAAATATTGCCTAAATCAGAAATATTTCCTAAATCAGAAGTATTTCTTAAACCAACAGATATTTTTCAATGTTAACGTGCTGAGAGGGATTATCAGCTCCTCAATGGCATGCATTCATTGATGAAAGTTCTTTAAAAATTAATAAGCTGACAGACTGACCTTGCTAAAGGGAACTGATGAAAGCAAAAATTATCAGATAATCAGAGGGGATATGCAAAGCTCTGCCCTGTAAACACTCAAGCACCCAGCAGGCAGTGAGTCAGTGTGGTTTGGTGGGTGCACAAATGTTAAATGTCTTTTTCTGGAAATGCAGCACATCCTCTAAAAACAACCCCACAGATCAGCACCACGGGAGCTGCAAACACTGGAAGAAAACTTGGCCCACACTAAGCCAGATTTGTAAATTTATATCAATTTCTTGGAGAAATCTTTAAAGTGTCTTGTGGGTTTGGGGCCTTCAGGAAAGGCAGATTGTTAAAGGAGGAGTTATGTAGTTAGAGGAAGAGTTAATTCCAGTGAATGTAGATTGTAAAGGAAGAGTTAATTCCAGTGCATGTAGATTGTTAAAGGAGATAATTCCATTGTATTTAGATTGTTAAAGAGGAGTTAATTCACTGCATGTAGATTGTTAAAGAAGAGATAATTCCATTGTATTTAGATTGTTAAAGAAGAGATAATTCCATTGTATTTAGATTGTTAAAGAGGAGGTAATTCCATTGTATTTAGATTGTTAAAGAGGAGTTAATTCACTGCATGTAGATTGTTAAAGAAGAGATAATTCCAGTGTATTTAGATTGTTAAAGAAGAGTTAATTCACTGCATGTAGATTGTTAAAGAAGAGATAATTCCAGTGTATGTAGATTGTTAAAGAAGAGTTAATTCACTGCATGTAGATTGTTAAAGAAGAGTTAACTCCATTGTATTTAGATTGTTAAAGAAGAGTTAATTCACTGCATGTAGATTGTTAAAGAAGAGTTAATTCACTGCATGTAGATTGTTAAAGAAGAGTTCATTCACTGCATGTAGATTGTTAAAAGAAGAGTTAATTCCAGTGTATTTAGATTGTTAAAGAAGAGTTAATTCACTACATATAGATTGTTAAAGAAGAGTTAATTCACTGCATGTAGATTGTTAAAGAAGAGTTAATTCCAGTGTATGTAGATTGTTAAAGAAGAGTTAATTCACTGCATGCAGATTGTTAAAGAAGAGTTAATTGCAGTGTATTTAGATTGTTAAAGAGGAGTTAATTCAGTACATGTAGATTGTTAAAGAAGAGTTAATTCACTGCATGTAGATTGTTAAAGAAGAGTTAATTCCCCCGCATGTGGGGTGCCCTGCCGAGGGTTACATAAGGCGCAGCTTTATCTCCTGTGGCCACACAATTACAATGCCTGGGCACTCATTCCTGTGCTGACAGGCTCTTGGAGGCCTTTGGGAGTGATTTGTGTCCCTTCCAGCCAGAGGACTGTGTGACTTTCAGGTCTGGAGAGCTGCCCAGGGCTGAGCCCGGCCACCTTGACACACAGACCCGCTGGGCTGCTTGGTGTCTCCCTCTTGTGCCCTCCCTGTCCTGTTACTGAGCTGAGGATCTCAAGGGAAGTCTCAGTGGTAGGAAGGAGCATCACCCAAAAACACAGGCAGGGTGTGGCAGCATCACTCCCACACCTGTGAAAATCAGAAATATTTCCTAAGCCAAGAGATGGTTTTCAATGTTAACTTGCTGAGAGGGATTATCAGCTCCTCAATGGCATGTATTCATTGATGGAAGCCCTTTAAAAATTAGTAAGATACACCAGAGAAGTCAGTGCTCTCTCTCAGGTCCTTTCAGGACACCTCAGTAAGGTTAAATCTTCTCACCCACTGGCTCTGTGTCCACAAAGCCTTGCCCTGCCATTCCCAAACAGCTCTCAGGCCTTTTCCTCTTTTCCTCCCACACCTGTGAAAATCAGACATATTTCCTAAACCAAGAGATGGTTTTCAATGTTAACTTGCTGAGAGGGATTATCAGCTCCTCAATGGCACGCATTCATTGATGAAAATTCTTTAAAAATTAGTAAGATACACCAGAGAGGTCACTCCTCTCTCTCTCAGGTCTCCTCAGGACACTTCAGTGAGGTTAAATCTTCTCACCCACTGGCTCAGTGTCACCTGGAGCAAGGACAGAGCTTTGCCCTGCCATTCCCAAACAAGCTCCCTGGCCTTTTCCTCTTTTCCTCCCACACCTGTGAAAATCAGAAATATTTCCTAAACCAAGAGGAACTTGCTGAGAGGGATTATCAGCTCCTCAATGGTGTGCATTCATTGATGAAAGTCCCTTAAAAATTAAAAAGATACACCAGAGAGGTCACTCCTCTCTCTCAGGTCAGGACACCTCAGTGAGGTTAAATCTTCTCACCCACTGGCTCAGTGTCACCTGAAGCAAGGACAGAGCCTTGTCCTGCCATTCCCAAACAGCTCCCAGGCCTTTTCCTCTTTTCTCCCACACGTTGAAAATCAGAAATATTTCCTAAACCAAGAGATGGTTTTCAACGTTAACTTGCTGAGAGGGATTATCAGCTCCTCAATGGCACGCATTCATTGATAAAAGTCCTTTAAAAATTACTAAGCTACAGCAGAGAGGTCACTCCTCTCTCTCTCAGGTCTCCTCAGGACACCTCAGTGAGGTTAAATCTTCTCAGTGTCACCTGGAGGAGCAGGAGCAAGGACAGAGCCTTGTCCTGCCATTCCCAAACAGCTCCCAGGCCTTTTCCTCTGGCACCAGCACATCCAACCAACACCATTCCACACTCCAGCCAACGGGCGAGGACAAAGTGCGGGAAGAGCCACATCCAGGGCAACAACGGCCCCTTCCAGGCTATTCTGGGCAGCATCACCTCGGGATGAGGGAGGGGAGCGGGCCGAGGACCTACCTGCTCTCACTGCACTCCTTCTTCTCTCGGACGCGCAGCCACTTCCGAAGGAGGAAGCGCTTGCGGCGCGGGGAGGCGCTGGGAGTGGAGCAGTTGGACCAGGGGGTGTCCTCGTCACTGGACGGGGTGATCTCAATGGATGGGAGCTGCAGGTATTCCTTGCTGGAGGAAGGAGACTCCTGGTACCTGCCGGCCTCCAGGCTCTGCTCCTGCACGTTCTTCATCCTCCTCATCTTGAAGCGCTTCCTGCGCAGGGTCGGGGTGGACGAGCTGGACCAGGCGCAGCCGCCCTCCAGCACCTGCTGCTCGGGGACCCGCAGCGCCGGGAGCTGCAGCGTTTCTGTCATGTTGGCAGCTGGCATCGGACGCCCTTTCCTCCTTCTGCTCCCACCCCCAGGCACTCGGAGCTCTGATCTCGGCGTAAGCCACGCCGCAAAGCCACAGCTCGCCTTCCTCCTTCCTCCTCCTCCTGCTGCCCTCCCTCTCAAGCAGGAAACCTCATGTTCTTCACGTGCTCTCGCTGCGCACCCAGCGCGCTGGCAGGGGATGGCCGCGACACACACATGTCACAAGTTTCAAGTTTCTTTTTTCCTTCTCTGCTCTACAAAAAAAGTCCCTCCCTTGCCCTGCCCGCTCTCTCTCCGAGCAGGTCCGGCCCTGCCACAAGGCTTGGCCGGCTTTCAGTGCCCTCCCCAGCCCCCCTTTGCCTTCTGCTGCCTCAGGGGAAGGAAAAATCTCCCGGGGCTGCTCGGGGAAAACTCGGCTGCGGTTTCTTCTCGAGAGACGAGGCAAGCATGGAGAGGAGCGGCGTGGAGCTGTGGGGAGGGCAGAGAGAGAAACAGAGGGAGGGGAGGAACAAGGCTCGATAAAAATCCGGAACAGAGGAGGAGCAGGAGCAGCTTGCGCGGTTTGTGGGGCAGCTGCCGCCAGTGGAACCGCGCTGCTGATCCCGACACACGCACGGGGCTCTGGGTTGTGTTACCGAGGGGCCGCCGCCACAAACGCGCCGGGGAAAACGGGGAAGGAGAGGGAAGAGCGTCCCGGAGGAGCCAACTGGGCTGGGTTGTCCCTTTTGTCACTTTTTGTCCTTTTTTTTTGTGTCCCACCTTCTTGCTCAGCCAGCCCACCCCGAGAGGGGGGCAGCGAGCGAGCTTGGGCTTTCAGCCTTCTTTCACAATAATTTCTAATTTTTTTCCTTTTTTTTTTTTTTTGTTTGTTTTAGGGTTTTTTTTTTTTTTTGTTATTTATTTGGGTTTTTGTTGTTTTGGGGGTTTTTTGTTATTTTTATTTTTGGCTTTGGTTTGGGGGGTTTTTTGGTTTTTTTTTTTTGTTTGTTTGTTTTTTGGGGTTTTTTTTGTTTGTTTGTTTTTTGTTTTTTTTTTTTTTATTTTTGCTATGGTTTCTCCTTTTGGAGTTTGTTTGTTTGGGTTTTTGATTTTTTTTTTTTTTTGTTTGTTTGGGGTTTTGATTTTTTTATTTTTTTGCTTGGGTTTTTAATTTTTGATTTTTTTGTTTGTTTCGGGTTTAGATTTTTTTGTTTGTTTGTGTTTTTGATTTTTTGGATTTTTTTTTTTTTGTTTGGGTTTTGATTTTTTTTTTTTTTTTTTTTTTTTTGGTCCCCATTGACTGCTCGCAGAGAAGCCGAAGGAGGAGGGGGATTGAGGAACAGCCAAAAAAGCAGCAACACAGCAGCAGGTGGCAGCAGAACTGGTCGGGCTTTTAGCTCAGTTTCACACGAGTGAAAACTGATTTAAAAGAGTTCTCTGGGGTGATGCTGCTTCCAAAATGCCCTTCGGGGATGGAAGGGGCGAGGTTCGGGACAGAGCACAAGGACAGCCACAGGTGCAGAGCGGATTTACAGCGGGACAAGGGCGCTGCAGGGGGAATTCTCAGGATTTCTCAGGAATTCTCAGGCATCCTCACCCCAAGGGAGCTGCAGGCAGGGTCAGACCCCGAGCAGCAGCCAAGGGACACGGCTTGCAAAATTCCAGTGATGAAATCAAATCAGGAAAAATGTTGTGACATGATTCTCCATCAGTATCCTCTGAATTTCGCTGATTGATCGTGCATCAGGTCTTATTTTCATGTTTAAAAAATAAGTTATAAAATTAAATCCTCTAAAGCAGTGACTAAAACTGAGCTGCCTGAATTTTGAGTGTGTTCTCTCTCTCAAAAAAAAAAAAAACATCAACACAAAAACATCTCTAAATCAACCTGACACAGCTTCAGTTTTCATTGTTCAGCAGCCTGAACCTTTAAAAATATTAGCTTCAGGTTAGAAAATATTTGTCAACCCAAATCAAAATAGTTATTCTTGCACGGACTGCCTCGGTTTTGTTTGAAAATAAACTTCACAGGAACTCTGAACATCAGAAACTGCCATCTAGAACAGAGCCAAAGTGTCAGGAAAGGAAAATTTATAGCAGCAGGAACAAGGGGAAGGAAACATTTCAATCAAATGACAGAGCAGTTGAAATGCTCCAGTGCTATATTTAATTTCTGCACTGTCCTTTTTGCTCTGCTCATTCTGTAAGTTAATAGCTTGACAGCTCTTCAGATGGATTTCTGGAGAATCTGTCACCTTGGTATCCATGCACCAGGTGCACACACACAAACAGAATGCCTTCCACAAACTCCCACTCAAAAAGGGAAACTCAAAGAAATGTGGTTTCTTGTTTTCTTGTCAAGTCCAAGAAACAAAAATCTACAGTTCAGACAAAATGCCAGTATTTCAAATATTGCCATTTTGTGTGAATGGGTCGCTTTGCATCTTCTCTGATCCCTTTTCTCCCACATCTTGCCATGATTTCTACCTTGTCACCACACAGCCTGAAGCATTCCTGGCTACCTCGTGATGCCAAAAATTACATTTCACCTTCTTCCTATGGCCTCTGGCAGCCAAACCCCCACAGCATCCCTGCTGGATTGTAACCAGGATAATTTGAACCTTCACAGAGGGGAGGGCAGGAGCAGCCTTTGCAGGTTGCCATGAGGGTTTGATCCGAGCATTAATGAGTTTGATCTCCCCATCAGCTGCACAAGAGCCTCATTAAATTGCAGCAACAAGCACAGATGGGGGTCAAAGCTCGAGCTCTGGGGTGATCCTTCAGCACAGTGGGCGTTGCAAACCCTCAGAGTGCCCTCAGCAATTGTTTAATTAATCCACAGGAGACTCATCCACGCTGCTCTGGCCCAGAGCAGCTTTGGGAACCACCTTGTTACCCGAGGAAAAGCTGCTGCTGCTGTCACCAGGCTGATTTTTCACCAAATTTCCAGTGCAGCTCACTTGGAGAAAATTCCTTTTCCCACCTCCTTTGCACATGAAATAATCCTGTACCCTGGGAGTTGTTCTCACCAGCGCTGCCCCTTTAACTCCAGGCACTGCAGGGATTCATGCCCAGCCCTCATTTGCATTCCCAGCACATTTTTATCCCAGGGGGGATGCGGGGCACCTGCCTGATCCCCTGGGAAAAGAGAGAAGCTTTGCCATGGAGCCAGCTCCAACACCTGACCCAGAGTGAGAGATTCCAGCCTATTTCTGTCCCAGCACCCTCTCCCAGGCCTCACTCTGTGGCTATTCCTGCAGTTTAATGATGGGTTTATTCCAGAAACTAATGCTTGTCGATGCTCCAGGTTGATTAATAGATATTTCTGCTCCTCAGATACTCTGGGTGCTCCAGGGCCCTCAGAAAAGGGCTTGCAAATGAAGCAATTAGCAAAGAAAAATCCTGTAAAAATATTAAAATCCCTTCCCTGAGGGAAGAACACGAGCCCAGGTTCTTTGGGACTCAGACTTTTCCATGAGGGCTTTCCCTTGGGTTCAAGGGATGGGAGATGAATACAGAGGAGGAGCTGGCACTGAGAGCACACGGTAAATAACCAATTTTATTAATTCAAAGCAGTCATTTTCAAGCACAGGAAATACATTACAGCTTCTTCAGAAGTTGAACTGAGTCACTCAGACCACATCTGGCTGCAGAGGCCAGAGCACTCCCAGCCTGGGAAGAACTGAAGCAGAATTCCCATTTTTCCCATAGTTCAACATCATTTTCAAATTATTTCCCTCCCTGTGCACACAGCTGAGAGTGGCAGGTTCTGCATGAGGAACCTGCAGCTCAGGCATGACCCTGCTCAATCAAAATTCTGATTTTCTAAAGTTCAAAAACAGAAGCAGGGAGGTTTTTTTTCTTTTTTCTTTGTTGGGTTTAGTAATTTATTTGGGCTTTGTTGTTTGTTGGTTTGGTATTTTATTTTTTTTCTGTTTTTTGTTTGTTGGTTTGGATTTTATGGGTTTTTTTGTTTGTTTGTTTGGGGTTTTTCTGGTTTTTGTTTGTTTATTTGGGTTTTTGGTGGTGGTGGTTGGAGGATGTTTTTTGTGAAAATTCTGGAGAAATTTTGTGATTTTTAAATGAAACCCCAATACATTTATCCACATTTACTTTCACATTCAAACCTCCTTCTGCAAGAACACGTGCTATATTTGGAGCTGGATCTCAGACAGGGCCTTCAGCCCCATTTTGCTCTTTGCACATTAAATTAGATGAGTTCTGTTACAATTTGAGAACCTGCTGCAAGCGACTCGTGTTGAATAAATTCTGATTTCAGAGCCCTCCAGCTCTGCCCTCAGAGGGTCCCCCCCTGCCAGCAGTTGCTGCCCTGTCACAGACATCTTTTATGGAAAATCCTTTCCTTAGGATTTTTCCTCCTGAGAAGCTGAGAGGCCTCAGGAACAAAATGTAACCAATGGTTATCTGCTGCTGTGGAATGCAACAGGTGCATCTGGGATTGGTCTCATGTGGTTGTTTCTAATTAATGGCCAATCACAGTCAGCTGGCTCAGACTCTCTGTCTGAGCCACAAACCTTTGTTATCATTCTTTGGTATTCTATTCTTAGCCAGCCTTCTGATGAAATCCTTTCTTCTATTCTTTTAGTATAGTTTTACTATAATATATATCATAAAATAATAAATCAGCCTTCTGAACCATGGAGTCAGATCCTCATCTCTTCCCTCATCCTGACACCCCTGTGGGCACGGTCACACTGTCCCCTGAGCAGGCACAGCCTTTGCTTTGGGCTGATGACACCTGATCCCTGCTCTGTTCCGAGGCAGGTGACACCAATTTCACAGGCAGGAAACACCAAAAACAAAGAGAGGTTCACACGTTCCTCTTCCCCATTCCTCCATTCCAACTGAGGCTCATTCTTGCCTCATTTTTTCCCTCCTCGTTGCAATATTTCAATTAAAACTCCAGTCAGTGGGAAAATCAGCATTTGGATAAATTCTATCAATTCTTTCTGGTATAGAACTTGAATTTGTCTGGGTTTTGGCCTCTGAATTAAAAGCAGGTGTGCACATCCCAGTGCCCACAAGTGCCAAGTGGATCACAGGAGGGCTCCCATCCCAAAAAATTTGGAGCAGCAACTCTCAGCTCCTGCTGGGATCACAGCCTTGCCACCCAAACCTTGTGGGTGTCAATCTGTGTCCAGTCTCTGCTCTGAGAGCCACAACTTGATGAATGTTCATTGCTCCCTGCCCATTTTAACAGTACTTGAGAAGATGGAAAAAAGGCCTTTCTCAGGGGTTCATTTATAGAGATATTCCGTACTTATAAGGCATTAATTAGAGATTAATATCTCTTTGTGCCTCCCCTTTCAGAAGAAACAATTCCCATGTCAGCCACAGCCACTAAAGGCTCCCAGCCGTGAATTTTTGCTAACAGAGCATCACCTTGAGCAGGCACTTCAGCTCTGTCCTCACGCACAGCAGCAGCCCCCAGATGCTGCAGACACCCCCAGAATCCCAGGAGCTGTCAGATGTGATTCCAGCAGCTCAGCACACGCAGCATTTCCCCAGCATTAGGGCAGAACTTTCACAGCTCATTTCTCCAGGCGCTGTTCTCTCTCCAAATTCAAGGGGACAGTGGAGCCAAAGATAGCAAACAATCCAAATTAAATCAATGTCGTGGCTTGGCAGTGATAATCCATCAGCAGAGAGCAGCAGGGCACAGGTTTCAGAACCTGTTTGACACTCTGAGGTCTCTTTATGTTTTAGGAGTGCAGGGAAGGATTTGGCACTGCCTGTTCACTCTGCTCAGGGGATTCTGCTGCAGCATCAGCAGGGGAAGCTCATTCCTCCTCCTAAACCTAATGAGGGGATCAGGGATTAATTAAACTCAGTCCATCACAGGTTTAATTAAACTCAGTCCATCACAGGACAGAGGGTGATCCATCAGAGTGGATTTCCATTGCAGCCTGGGATTTGATCTGTGCTGTGTGAAGGAATTCCTTGGAATTCCTCTCCTGCACAGCACTGACCTGATGATCACAGCACAGGAGGCCAAGCCTGGGAGTGCAAAAGGGCTCTGAACATTGAATTTCCCCTCTCCAGGTAAAATCCCTGCTCCTCCAGCCCAGCCCAGAGTGAATTTCCATTGGAGCCTGGGATTTGATTTGTGCTGTGTGAAGGAATTCCATGGAATTCCTCTCCTGCACAGCACTGACCTGAGGATCACAGCACAGGAAGAGAAGCCTGGGAGTGCAGAAGGGCTCTGAACATTGAATTTCCCCTCTCCAAGTAAAATCCTGGCTCCTCCAGCCCAGCCTGGAGTGAATTTCCATTGGAGCCTGGGATTTGGTCTGAGCTGTGTGAAGGAATTCCTTGGAATTCCTCTCCTGCACAGCACTGACCTGGTGATCACAGCACAGGAGGACAAGCCTGGGAGTGCAGAAGGTCTCTGAACATTGAATTTCCCCTCTGCAGGTAAAATCCTGGCTCCTCCAGCCCAGCCCAGCCCAGCCCAGCCCAGCCCAGCCTAGAGTGGATTTCTGTTGGAGCCTGGGATTTGGTCTGAGCTGTGTGAAGGAATTCCTTGGAATTCGTCTCCTGCACAGCACTGACCTGGTGATCACAGCACAGGAGGCCAAGCCTGGGACTGCAGAAGGGCTCTGAACATTGAATTTCCCCTCTGCAGGTAAAACCCCTGCTCCTCCAGCCCAGCCCAGAGTGAATTTCCATTGGAGCCTGGGATTTGGTCTGTGCTGTGTGAAGGAATTCCTTGGAATTCCTCTCCTGCACAGCACTGACCTGGTGATCACAGCACAGGAAGAGAAGCCTGGGAGTGCAGAAGGGCTCTGAACATTGAATTTCCCCTCTGCAGGTAAAATCCTGGCTCCTCCAGCCCAGCCCGGAGTGAATTTCCATTGGAGCCTGGGATTTGGTCTGAGCTGTGTGAAGGAATTCCTTGGAATTCCGCTCCTGCACAGCACTGACCTGGTGATCACAGCACAGGAAGAGAAGCCTGGGAGTGCAGAAGGGCTCTGAACATTGAATTTCCCCTCTCCAGGTAAAATCCCTGCTCCTCCAGCCCAGCCCAGGCAGGAACAGCCAGCTCGGGGTGTTTGCTTCCATTCAGCACCAGGACCAAAGAAATACTTCCCAAATTAAAAAAGAAGGAAGGTTTTCTTACAGACCACCCTCCTGGACAGGGATTGAGGCTCTCACAAGATCAGATATTTCTCATTCAGGGGAGATTCTGGGATTTGTACAAAGCAGCCAGCCTGGAAAGGCTCACCCTGATCAGCACAGCTGAGAGTGGAATTTCAATCCCTGCATCCCATAAACAGGATGGGATCATCTGCTCCCCATCCCAGCCCTTGTTTCAGCTCTGAACAAACCCCTTGGGATTGTCCCTTTGGGATGGCCTGGCTCCAATTTACAGCCTTGTCTGGCCAGGCCTGGGACTTGTTCCTGGCTGTGCCTGCCCTGCCTGGTCCAGGAAATGCAGATCCAGGAATTTCAGATCCTGAAAATTCAGATCCAGGAAATTCAGATCCTGGAAATGCAGATCCAGGAAATGCAGATCCAGGAAATTCAGATCCAGGAAATTCAGATCCTGGAAACCCAGATCCTGGAAATGCAGATCCTGGAAATGCAGATCCAGGAAATTCAGATCCAGGAAATGCAGATCCAGAAAATGCAGATCCAGGAAATTCAGATCTAGGAAATTCAGATCCCAGAGACTCAGATCCAGGAAATTCAGATCCAGGAATTTCAGATCCTGGAAATTTAGATCCAGGAAATGCAGATCCTGGAAATGCAGATCTGGGAAATTCAGATCCAGGAAATGCAGATCCAGGAAATTCAGATCCTGGAAACCCAGATCTAGGAAATTCAGATCCCAGAGACTCAGACCCAGGAAATTCACATCCTGGAAATTCAGATTCAGGAAATGCAGGGCTCTACAGCTGAGCCTGAAGAGAACCAATCACTGCTCCCTCTGGGTCATGGTTTGGAAGTGGAATGTTCTGGAGTGTTTCTGCTTTCTGTCTCATGTTTAAGACAAAAACAATCCTGAAATGAGTGGCATCATCTTCCTTAATGGATTTTCAAGAGAAGAACACATCTTTGCTCAAAAAAATCTCTTGACTGAACAATTTCAAGAACTCATCTTTGTCCTACAGAAACACCAGGAAAGGGAATGTCTGCCAGGAAAAGATTTCAGTTTCATTCTGCACAAGGCCAAATGGAAAAATCAAAATTCTCTCTGAACTCCTCAGACAGAGAGACAGAAAAGGTTCTTTCCTGTGCTGGGTAAACTCACTTTGTACTCAATATATATGAATTTATAAATACAATAAATACAATTCCTGTCCATCCCCTCCACTGCAGCCAAGCCTGTGCCCCAATCAGGCAAATGCCTGAGGGCAGCTGTCAGTGCTCCTCTCCATCTCCCAAGATCCATTTAAAAAATTCCTTGTGGACAACTGAAAACCCTTAAACCCTTCTCCTGCAGCTGCCTGTGCCACTCACACCCTAATCCTGCACTCGTGGTGAGGAATGAAACCATCCCAGGGCAGCTGCCAGCCCCAGCAGCCACTCAGCGCTCACACTCACACAGCACAGACAGATCCCTCTCAGTGTGTGTGACGTGCCCCAAAACCTGTTTGATGCATGAAATATGGAATATAAAAATATTAAAAATATTAAAAATATTTAAAAATATTAAAAATATTAAAAATATTAAAAATATTTAAAATATTTAAAATATTAAATTATGAAAATATAAATATACGTAATTACAAAAATTATTAAAATGAGTAATGAAATTACAAAATTGTGACTTGTGAAATTATGAAAATATGAATATATGAGAATATTAATATATGAATATATGAATATATGCATATACGCATATATGAAATTATGAAAAATATGAATTATGAAAATATAAATATACAAACCTATGAAATTATGAAAATATTAAAATGAAATATGAAATTATGAAATTGTGACTTGTGAAATTATGAAAATATGAAAATATGAAAATATGAAAATATGAAAATATGAATATACGCATATACGCATATATGCATATATGAAACTATGAAAACTATGAATTATGAAAATATTAATATACAAACCTATGAAATTATGAAAAATATTAAAATGAAATATGAAATTATGAAATTGTGACTTGTGAAATTATGAAAATATGAATATATGAAAATATTAATATATGAATATACGCATATATGAATATATTAAATTATGAAAACTATGAATTATGAAAATATAAATATACAAACCTATGAAATTATGAAAAATATTAAAATGAAATATGAAATTATGAAATTATGACCTTGTGCCATTATGAAAATATGAATATATGAAAATATGAATATATGAATATATGAATATATGAATATATGCATATAGGCATATATGCATATGTGAAACTATGAAAACTATGAATTATGAAAATATAAATATACAAACCTATGAAATGATGAAAAAATAATAAAATGAAATATGAAATTACAAAATTGTGACTTGTGAAATTATGAAAATATGAACATATGAAAATATTAATAATTTCATATATGCATATATGCATATACGCATATATGCATATATGAAATTATGAAAACTATGAATTATGAAAATATAAATATACAAACCTATGAAATGATGAAAAAATATTAAAATGAAATATGGAATTACAAAATTGTGACTTGTGAAATTATGAAAATATGAATATATGAAAATATTAATATATGAATATATGAATATATGAATATATGCATATATGCATATATGAAATCATGAAAACTATGAATTATGAAAATATAAATATACAAACCTATGAAATTATGAAAAATATTAAAATGAAATATGAAATTACAAAATTGTGACATTGTGCCATTATGAAAATATGAAAATATGAATATATTAATATATGAATATATTAATATATGCATATACGCATATATGCATATATTAAATTATGAAAACTATGAATTATGAAAATATAAATATACAAACCTATGAAATGATGAAAAAATATTAAAATGAAATATGAAATTATGAAATTGTGACATTGTGCCATTATGAAAATATGAATATATGAAAATATGAATATATGAAAATATGAATATATGAATATATGAATATATGAATATATGCATATATGCATATGTGAAACTATGAAAACTATGAATTATGAAAATATAAATATACAAACCTATGAAATGATGAAAAAATAATAAAATGAAATATGAAATTACGAAATTGCAACTTGTGAAATTATGAAAATATGAATATATGGAAATATTAATATATGAATATATGCATATATGCATATATGAAATTATGAAAACTATGAATTATGAAAATATAAATGTACAAACCTATGAAATTATGAAAAATATTAAAATGAAATATGAAATTACAAAATTGTGACTTGTGAGATTATGAAATATGAATATATGAAAATATTAATATATGAATATATGAATATATGCATATACGCATATATGCATATATGAAATCATGAAAACTATGAATTATGAAAATATAAATATACAAACCTATGAAATGATGAAAAAATAATAAAATGAAATATGAAATTATGAAATTGTGACTTGTGAAATTATGAAAATATGAATATATGGAAATATTAATATATGAATATATGAATATATGCATATACGCATATATGCATATATGGAACTATGAAAACTATGAATTATGAAAATATAAATATACAAACCTATGAAATGATGAAAAAATATTAAAATGAAATATGAAATTATGAAATTGTGACATTGTGCCATTATGAAAATATGAATATATGAATATATGAATATATGAATATATGAATATATGCATATACGCATATATGCATATGTGAAACTATGAAAACTATGAATTATGAAAATATAAATATACAAACCTATGAAATGATGAAAAAATAATAAAATGAAATATGAAATTACAAAATTGTGACTTGTGAAATTATGAAAATATGAATAATTTCACATATGCATATATGAATATACGCATATATACATATATGAAATTATGAAAACTATGAATTATGAAAATATAAATATACAAACCTATGAAATGATGAAAAAATAATAAAACGAAATATGAAATTACGAAATTGCGACTTGTGAAATTATGAAATTATGAATATATGAGAATATTAATAATTTCATATATGAATATATGCATATACGCATATATGCATATATGAAACTATGAAAACTATGAATTTTGAAAGTATAAATATACAAACCTATGAAATGATGAAAAAATAATAAAATGAAATATGAAATTACAAAATTGTGACTTGTGAAATTATGAAATATGAATATATGAAAATATTAATATATGAATATATGCATCTACGCATATATGCATATATAAAACTATGAAAACTATGAATTATGAAAATATAAATATAGAAACCTATGAAATGATGAAAAAATAATAAAATGAAATATGAAATTACGAAATTGCGACTTGTGAAATTATGAAAATATGAATATATGGAAATATTAATATATGAATATACGCATATATGCATATATGAAATTATGAAAACTATGAATTATGAAAATATAAATATACAAACCTATGAAATTATGAAAAAATATTAAATATGAAATTATGAAATTGTGACATTGTGCCATTATGAAAATATGAATGTATGAAATTATGAAAATATCAAAATATGAATTATTATTATGAGAAAACTCATCCCCATTGTTCTGGTTTGTATAACAATATATATATTTTTGTGTGTTATAAAACATATAGCAGTCTATGTAAGGCACTCCCTCACCAGAGATAATTAATGATAATCCCCAGCCAGGTTACCCTAAATGAGTGTGGGAAAGCTCTGTCACAAAGTAAATCCCACATTTATTGTGTGCAGTCAGAATTCACTAAACTGAATTCCTGAGCGTGCACCTGCAGGTGTGAAACACCAGAGGAACACGGGGAATATTCTGAATATCCTAAAATATTCTGAATATCCTAAAAACAGCCACAGCTATTGCCCAAACCATCACCTCCCTCCTGGCTGCAGCAGAATTTTCCTTTGTTTTCCTTTGCCAGGGATGCCCGTGTGGGTTCCCCTGCTGGCACAGGTTGGGAATAATCTCAATAAACTCACAGAGCTTCAGTGCCAGAGCCCTCCGACCCAGCTGCTGGGGATGGTGCTCAACAGAATGGAACAGCTTGGGGCTCTCAGGTTGTGTCACCAGAAATCTGCTTTTTTTCCCCCTAAAAAAATCATCATTTTTATGTTCCAGTGAGGCTCCTGGGGAAAACAAGGTCAAACTCTGCAGGGAATCTCAATCAAGGCCAGAGTCAAGAGCTCTGGGATTCCAAATATCCCCAGAGCTACAAACTCCTCTAAAAACCATCACCTAAAAGAATTTTCTTTTCCCCTTTTCTTCTCTTTTAACACACAAGTAGCAACAGAAGCCAACAGAAGCCAACAGTGTTCAACAGAATGGAATAGCTTGGGGCTCTCAGGTTGTGTCACCAGAAATCTGCTTTTTTTCCCCTAATAAATCATCATTTTTGTGTGGGGAAAACAAGGTCAAACTCTGCAGGGAATCTCAATCAAGGCCAGTCAGGAGCTCTGGCATTCCAAATATCCCCAGAGCTACAAACTCCTCTAAAAACCATCTAAAAAGAATTTTCTTTTCCCCTTTTCTTCCCTTTTAACACACAAGTAGCAACAGAAGCCAACAGGTGATCCTTCTGCAGCTGTTTGGGGTTTTAAATCACATTAAACCATTGTAATTCTATTTTTATACACCAAGATTTGTGCCCAGAAATGATGTTTTGTTTGAGTAGCACCAAGAGGTTTTACCTGTCAGGGAACACCAGCCATCACCTGAGCTGCCCTGTGAATAATCTCAGCAATTCAGGTTTGTAACCAATGCAATTTCTGAGGAGAACTACCCCAAAAAATCTTTATTTTTCCTAAAAGCCAGGCAGAGGAGGCATGGTTATACTTTAGCTGAGAGCCTGGATATCAGAGTTCCTGTATTTTACTCTTTTGTCCTTCAGAGAAAACCATTTCACATTTTATCTCAATTTCCTTCCAGATAACACCGAGATTAAGCACTGCCTGATCTACTGGAACTGTGCAAGTTTAATTTAAGAAAGAACAAAAAGCACGTGGTGATCTCAAAGCCTCTCAGAATGTTCAGCCCAGGAGATTTCCAGAGTTTGGGAGCTGAACATTCCATGTCCTGTCACCAACTTCAGAGCAAAACCAGCACCCATTTCAAGGTGGAAAACAGAAAATACAGAATTCCTGTTCAAGGTGGAAAACAGAAAATAAAGAATTCTTGTTCAGGGTGGAAAACAGAAAATACAGAATTCCTGTTCAAGGTGGAAAACAGAAAATAAGGAATTCCTTTTCAAGGTGGAAAACAGAAAATACAGAATTCCTGTTCAAGGTGGAGAACAGAAAATACAGAATTCTTGTTCAAGGTGGAGAACAGAAAATACAGAATTCCTGTTCAAGGTGGAAAACAAAAAATAAAGAATTCCTGTTCAAGGTGGAAAACAGAAAATACAGAATTCTTTTTCAAGGTGGAAAACAGAAAATACAGAATTCCTTTTCAAGGTGGAAAACAGAAAATAAAGAATTCTTGTTCAGGGTGGAAAACAGAAAATACAGAATTCCTTTTCAAGGTGGAAAACAAAAAATAAAGAATTCCTGTTCAGGGTGGAAAACAGAAAATAAAGAATTCCTGTTCAAGGTGGAAAACAGAAAATACAGAATTCCTGTTCAAGGTGGAAAACAGAAAATACAGAATTCCTGTTCAAGGTGGAAGACAGAAAATAAAGAATTCCTGTTCAAGGTGGAAAACAGAAAATACAGAATTCCTGTTCAAGGTGGAAAACAGAAAATAAAGAATTCCTGTTCAAGGTGGAAAACAGAAAATACAGAATTCCTTATTGTTTCTCCTTCCAGAGCTCAGGCAGACTCTGGGATCCAGCTGTTTGTGAGTTAGAAAATCTGTTTTGCTGGAAATGAATAATTCATGTGTCTGACAATCTCCCTGCCCTTTTTTCTTTTCTTTATTAAATTTGGGTGTGGGGTGCCACCAGTGTTTGCTGAGCTTTAATTCTCAGAATTCTCCAGTTCTGTCATACCCACGATGGCAATTTCTCTCCTGCCCTGTCTGAACCATAACTCAATTTGCAGGCAACAGGAAAATATCCTCAAGTTCCACATCAATCTGGTTACTTCAATATTGCACCTCTGCTGCTTTTGTCTCTGATTTTTTTTATTTATAGCTCCTACCAAATCTCATGGCATTGCTGTGTGTTTGCTGTGATTTTCAGGCACGGGAAAGTTCCCAAAAAACAAAAATTTCTGCTCAAATTCCATCTTAAACCAAGAGCCATGACAAAAGCAAGGTGATGCTATTTTATGTGGCACTCTGTGAAGAGAGGAAAAGCTGATAACCTCAGAAATAATCCAAATTAGCCACATTTGAACTTGCCTTATTTAAGAGTTTGTTGTGTTGGGGTTTTTAACTTCTACATAAATAGAACATATTTATATATTTATATAAATACTATAAATTTATATATAAGTATATATATATATATAAGTATATATATATATATAAAAATATTATATATATATAATATATATACTTATATTATATATATTTATATATAAATATATATATTATATATATATTTTATATATATATATATATATATATATATATATATATATATACTATAAATTTATACTATAAGTTTATATTTTTATATTTTCAAGTTTGAACTAATAATTCACAAGCAGAAGAGATTCCAGGCTCAAATTCCAGCTGCAGCCAGGAGAGGTGTGGGAGAAAAAGCCAATTCCAGATGATGCCACTCCATTTGGGTTGGAAGGCAGGAAGGCTCCTACCAAATCTCATGGCACTGCTGTGTGTTTATCCTGATTTCCAGGCATGGGAAAGTTCCCAAAAAACACAAATTTCTGCTCAAATTCCATCTTAAACCAAGGGCCATGATAAGTGCAATGTGATGCAATTTTATGTGACACTGTGTGAAGAGAGGAAAAGCTGATAATCTCAGAAATAATCCAAATTAGCCTCATTTGAACTTGTCTTATTAAAATAAGAGTTTGTTGTGTTGGGGTTTTTAACTTCTACACAAATAGAACATATTTATATATTTATATAAATATTATGTTTATATTTTTATATTTTCAAGTTTGAACTAATAATTCACAAGCAGAAGAGATCCCAGGCTCCAATTCCAGCTCCAGCCAGGAGAGGTGTGGGAGAAAAAGCCAATTCCAAATGATGCTACTCCATTTGGGTTGGAAGGCAGGGAGGCTCTTATTTTTAACTTCTACATAAATAGAATGTATTTATGTATTTTCAAGTTTGAATTTGTAATTCACAAGCAGAAGAGATCCCAGGCTCAAATTCCAGCTCCAGCCAGGTGTGGGAGAAAAAACCAACTCCAAATTGGAACAGAGTTGGAAGGCAGGCAGGGATGAAATCTCTGAACCACAAATTCAGGTTTTTTTTGAAGTTCTGACTCCAAGTTACAAAATTATTCAGCCCAGCCTCAGCATCTGAGTCAATAACCTGAGCAGGGCTGAATGCTGAGCTCCTTTAGGATCTTTTCATGAGTTATAAATAAATCTGCCATTCATTTTTGCCTCGGTGCTCTCTCACTCCCACTTCTTCCCAGCCAGAGCATTCATCCCTGCTCAGGTTATTGACTCAGATGCTGAGGCTGGGCTGAATAATTTTGTAACTTGGAGTCAGAACTTCAAAAAAACCTGAATTTGTGGTTCAGAGATTTCGTCCCTGCCTGCCTTCCAACTCTGTTCCAATTTGGAATTGGCTTTTTCTCCCACACCTGGCTGGAGCTGGAATTTGAGCCTGGGATCTCTTCTGCTTGTGAATTATTAGGTCAAACTTGAAAATACATAAATACATTCTATTTATGTAGAAGTTAAAAAAAAAAAAACCACCAAACCAACAGAATGAGATCTGAGCAAACAATGACATTTACAGGATTATTTTCTAAAAAATCATCTCCCTCTGCCTCTCGTGGCTGCACAATGACACCTTGGCAAGGTTGTAATAAAAAAGCAGAAATGAAACAGAAAGAAAAGCCCCATAAGTGGAAGCTCAGTGAAGCATCAGATAAATGTCTTTTTTTTACACACTGGAATCTGGCAATTACCTGGCACATCAGTGTGAATAACATCCAGTAATTAAATCTGAGGCACAGAGCTGATCCAAGAGCCTGATTTGGGTCTAAAATAACCAAAGGGATTTATAATTAGACATAGTTACTGTGCTGCTGACTTCCAACTGCTTCAAGGTAAAACTTTTATCTTTAAATATTAATTTGTGTACCAAGAAAGCAGCAGATCTGTTCATTTTGGGGGGAACCTGTTGATTTTCTTTCTCTTCCACTTCCAAAAGAATAATCCAAAATTTCATCCCTAAGAGGTTGGACCTGTTGCATCTTTGATCTTCACAAAAAGATGTGAAATTGTCTCTGCAATCACCTCTGGGTGTATTTTGGGTTTAACCATGCTGAAAGCAGCTTGTTTGGACCATACAAAGAATTATTATCAGAATCCAGGGGGAATTTGCAGATGTTGAATTAAGCTTTCCCCTCCAGTACAGCACAGCTAATTAATAATTCATTAAATGGTAAATGTAATTAATAATTTCACCAATTTTTACCTAAACTGGGGCATGGAGGGGTAAGAGATTTGTGTGTGTTCACAGACTTGGTTCTGCACAGTCATAGGTCAGAAAAATCCCTGAATTTTACAGAACTTTCAAAGAATTTCAGTGAAATTTCCACAACTCAGAGGCAGCTGCAGGGATTGGGTATTTATTGTAGGGATTGGATATTTATTGTAGGAATTGGGTATTTATTGCAGGAATTGGGTATTTATTCAGGGATTGGATATTTATTGCAGGAATTGGGTAATTATTGTAGGGATTGGGTATTCATTGTAGGAATTGAGTATTTATGGCAGGAATTATGTATTTATTGCAGGACTTGGATATTTATTGCAAGAATTGGTTATTTATTGTAGGAATTGGGTATTTATTGTAGATATTGGATATTTTTTGCAGGGATTGGGTATTTATTGCAGGGATTGGATATTTTTTGCAGGGATTGAGTATTTATTGTAAACATTGAGTATTTATCACAAGAATTGGGTATTTATTGTAGGAATTGGGTATTTATTGCATGGATTGGGTATTTATTGCATGGATTGGGTATTTATTGCAAGGATAGGATATTTATTGCAGGGATTGGGTATTTATTGTAGATATTGAGTATTTATTGCAGGGATTGGGTATTTATTGCAGGGATTGGGTATTTATTGCAGGAATTGGATATTTATTGCAGGGATTGGGTATTTATTGCAGGAATTGGATGTTTACTGAGGACAGCCTGGCAGGAACACAATTTCTCAGCCGGTGCTTCCACAAATCATTTTCTCTAACCAATTTGCACCAAATATTAAGACCAGAAAAACAGAACATCATGAATTGCTTGTCTCAAAGGATCTTTTTTTTAAAGAAAATGACCTACACTCTTAAGTGAGGGCATCAGCAGAGGGAGGAAACAAAGGGAGAGGTGAAATTAGAGCACAGCCCTGGAGCTGTTTTTGGGGTAACAGAGGCTGATCCAACAATCCCAGCCCCTTCCCCACCAGCAGAGCTGCCAGGAGGGTCTCAGACACATCCTGGTGACATCCTGAGGTGTCCCCACATGGTGCTTCCCCCAAAGAGCTGCAGCTGGTTTGGGGACAGAGGGCAAAGAGAGGTGAGAGGAGCTCATGTGACACAGAGACCATTCAAGACAGGGTTTTTTGGGAGCAAACAGGAATTCCACACATCCTTTCTCACTGCAGTGACTAGGTGTGTAAAACTTGAAGGGTTTTCTTCCCACCTCCCTGGAATTGTCAGTGGGGCTGCAGCACAAATTTGGCTTCCACATGAAAGGAGTGAGGGATTTGTCTTTACAAACTGTGGGTCTGCTGATAAATAAAACTGGGTACTGAGAGATGAAAGAGGCAATGGGAAGAATGATGAATTCCATAGGAATTTCACAGATTGACACAAGAAAAAGAGGAAGGAGGGTACACATTAGAAGGGGTCTGTGTGAGGTGATTTGGGGAGTCTGAACCTCTCAAGTACCTCAGAAATGGGGAAGAGAGAAGGGAAATGTGGCTGGAAATTGGGATAAAAAGGAGGCTGAGTGCTCCAAAAATGTGAGAGATCCCAGGGAATGCCCCATGGCCTCTGCCTTGATTGGAATAAAGCTCCAGGACTGCTCTGCCTCCTTTTTGGCCATCAACCCCTGGTGTTTGTGGATGAATTTTCCTGACATCCACAAGTTTCTTCACTTGCTGAAAATGAAAAATCGACACAAGGGGTGGATGAAGCTCTGTGTGGAGCAGCTGCAGCAGAGATGCTCGTGGGGGCTGAGCTGGTCCCTTCCAGGGCCACTCTCCCCATCAGTCCCCTCCAGCTCCAGAAGCAGCCCCTGGCAGGAGCACACAAGAGCTGCAGTTTTCCAGCAGGACACTCGAGGCTCACATTTTCCAAGGCTCACATCATTTCTTTAATGCAGCAGTTGATGATCCACCTCCAGACACCCAGTGAGTTCAGCACTTCAGCCAATTCACCAAACTTGACAGAATTTCCCCTCTGTTGATGAGTTATTAGCAGAGCATTTCCATTTTCCTCTCACTCAGCTCCACTGGAATACAATCCCAGATCGCTGGAGTGACACAGGCAGGACTGATTTCCTTGGGAGAGTTTCTGCTCCCTTTTCCTTCTCTAGAATTCTTCAAAGGAGGAAGAATTGTGAGATTACAGGCACAGGATGTGATTCAGGGATCCCCTCAGCATCCAGAGCTCCCCTCCACTCAACCAGAACCAGTGAAAATCCCTGGAATTGTGGAGGGTGAGGGAACACGAGCGTGGCTGCTCTTGGCTCTTTGGTGACACAAATCAGAGAGCAGAAGTTTTTGTTAAATGCACAAATCCTTCCCCAACCAGCACAAATTAAAGTTCAAGCAGCTGGGTGAAGGATGTGGCCAACCTCTGTTCAGACCTGCCCTCATGTTTCCTCCCAAAAATGTGTAATATCCTTTTATAACCAGCTCCAGCACACATTTTCCACCAGATTTCAGATTTTCCAGATCAGCCCCACCACTGTGAGGCTGAAATCAGACTCTGCTCTTTCAGCTCCCCTCATTTCCTGATCTCTGCTCTGCTCCAACACAAACCAGCTCCACGTCCTGCCTCTCCTGGAATTCCACAATTCTGTTGCTCCTGGCTTTTGTAGAATTTACTGTGAACATTTTACTTTCTTCCTCCTCCCAAAAATATGGGAAGTTTTTCTTTTAAATTCTTTTCTCTAGATATACAATCAGTTAAAGATATTTGAAACAATTTATGTTTAATATAATTCTTCCAAAGCTCCTTAAGTATAAATAAATAATCTAAATATTATTCCTTGAGATAAGCTTACAAATGTACATATAATATATATATAATATATATATAATATATAATATATAATATAGATCATGTATAATTATATATATTATATTATATTATATTATATTATATTATATTATATTATATTATATTATATATGTAAATATATATAATGTATAATTATATATATTATATTATATATAATATGTAAGTATATAATATATATAATTGTATATAATATATATGTGTTATATATTATATATTATATATATATGACATATATTTTTAATATGTATGTGTGTGTGTGTGTGTGTATATATATATATATATATATATGTATAAAATATAATATATATATGTCCTCCTAGAATATTCACTGCCACTAAATGAAGTTTATGCCACCATCCCAAACATCTTTATGGCAACTCATGTAGCACAGCTAAAATCTTGAATTTTATAATTTTTTCCCCTTTTTTTGAGCTGTGACTTTCAGAGTTTGAGCTTTATTGATCCAGGCAGTCCCTCTGGATATTTTCCCCACCACATTAGACAGGATCCAGAATTCCAGAGTAAGAAATAGGGCAGGGAGCTGTGCCATCATGTGTGCCAGCCACTCCTGGGGGTACCAGGGATCACTCCAGCCTTGCTGGAAACATCACAGCCCATCCCTCCCGAGGTGTTGCCATAGAAACCTCAAATTTTGTCTATAGGGGAACAGGGAAAAAAAAGGTTTTTTAAAGGTATGGATGAAGCAGCTCCATGGAAACCAGCCCTGGCTGTCAGAGGAGATAACGAGGGGGCTGCTGTGGGAAGAGGAGCAGCAGCTCCATCTGCAAAGTGCCAGCCCTGCCAGCCAGGAGAGAGGCACTGCCTGCCCCGGGTGGCACAGGGGGTTGGTGGCACAGGGGCTTGGTGGCACAGGAGCTCCTGGCACACTGGGGATCGGGTTTGGCCAGTGATTGCAGTGCCCATGGGGCAAAATACCCCACAAACACCTACCCACATGGCTAAAATACCCCATAAACACCTGTCCACGTGGCCAAAACACCCCATAAACACCTGTCCACATGGCCAAAATACCCCACAAACTAAAATATCATGGCCAAAATACCCCACAAATGCCTGTCCTAATGGCTAAAATATCTACAAAGTGCCAGCCCTGCCACCCAGGAGAGCTGGCACTGCCTGCCCCAGGCTGCACAGGGGGTTGGTGGCACAGGAGCTCCTGGCACACAGGTTTGGCCAGTGATTGCAGTGCCCATGGGGCAAAATACCCCATAAACACCTGTCCACATGGCTAAAATACCCCATAAACACCTGTCCATATGGCTAAAATATCTGCAAAGTGCCAGCCCTGCCAGCCAGGAGAGGGGCACTGCCTGCCCCAGGCTGGCACAGGGGGTTGGTGGCACAGGAGCTCCTGGCACACTGGGGATCGGGTTTGGCCAGTGATTGCAGTGCCCATGGGGCAAAATACCCCATAAACACCTACCCACATGGCTAAAATACCCCACAAACACCTGTCCACGTGGCCAAAATACCCCACAAACTAGAATATCATGGCCAAAATACCCCACCAACTAAAATATCATGGCCAAAAATACCCCACAAATGCCTGTTCTAATGGCTAAAATATCTGCAAAGTGCCAGCCCTGCCAGCCAGGAGAGCTGGCACTGCCTGCCCTGGGTGGCACAGGGTGGGTGGTGGCACAGGAGCTCCTGGCACGCAGGTTTGGCCAGTGATTGCAGTGCCCATGGGGCAAAATACCCTAAAAACACCTGTCCACATGGCTAAAATACCCCACAAACTAAAATATCATGGCCAAAATACCCCACAAATGCCTGTCCTAATGGCTAAAATACCCCAAATAACCACTTGGCCAAAATACCCCATAAACACCTGCCCACATGGCCAAAATACCCCACAAACTAAAATATCATGGTCAAAATACCCCACAAATGCCTGTTCTAATGGCTAAAATACCCCACAAATCAAAAATGCCATGGCCAAAATACCCCATAAACACCGGCCCACACGGATAAAATACCCCACAAACCAAAACACCTTTGCCAAATATACCCCATAAACATCTGTCCACATGGCTAAAATACCCCACAAATGATCACTTAGCTAAAATACCCCATAAACACTTGTCCTAATGGCTAAACTACCCCACAAATGCCTGTCCATATGGCCAAAATACCCCACAAACCAAAATACCATAGCCAAAATATTTTTATTTTTGTTATTATTATTATTATTTAATTTATTTTTAATGCATTATATATTACATATAATATATATGTAATATAATGTGTTGTCATATATATTTACATACCATATAATATAACATATAATATAACATAATATAATATAATAAAATATAATATAATATAATATAATATAATATAATATAATATAATATAATATTATATTATATTATATTATATTATATTATATTATATTATATTATATTATATTATATTATATTTATATAATATACTTATGTATTATATATTATTATCTATTATATATTATATATAATTTTATGTTTATATTAAGTATAATATTTATATATTCTATAAATGTAATATTTATACACCAGTATTTATTATTATAAGATTATATTTCTATATACATTATATATTAATATAATTAATATATTAATATATATAATTTATATAGAAATATACATTAATATATATTATATTATTAATATAAAATATATATTATTATATTATATTTCTATTATACATTATTATTATTTATTATTATACTATTATATTTCTATACCATTTATTTATATATATTATTTATTATTTAACATCCCTTCTTCCAAGTGACATTACAAACACAGGCTGTGGAACAGGAACCTTCTGAAATTCCCTTTTGCTGCATAAAGCAGACGATTAAACCCCAACCTTGGATATTTTTATTGTTGGATTGTGCCAGGGATCATCCACCCTCAGCACCTCCCTGCCCTCTGAGGTGAAAATATATGTAATATAATGTGTTGTCATATATACGTACTGCCATATAACATATTATATTATAGTTATAATAATATACTTATGTATTATATATGATTATCTATTATATAGTATATATAATTTTATATGTTTATATTAAATATAATATTTATATATTCTATAAATGTAATATTTATACATTAGTATTTATTATTATAACATATTTCTATATACACTATATATATTAATATATATTAATATATAATGTATCTAGAAATATAAATTAATATATAATATATATTATATATATTACTATCTAATATATATTAATATATAATATATATTAATATATATTAATATATAATATATAATATATATTGATATGTAATATATATTAATATATCTTAATATATAATATATATTAATATATTTTATTTCTATATACATTATTATTATTTATTATTATACTATTATATTTCTATGCCATTTATTTATATATATATTATTTATTATTTAACATCCCTTCTTCCAAGTGACATTACAAACACAGGCTGTGGAACAGGAACCTTCTGGAAATTCCCATTTGCTGCATAAAGCAGACGATTGAACCCCAACCTTGGATATTTTTATTGTTGGATTGTGCCAGGGATCATCCACCCTCAACACCTCAGTGCCCTCTGAGGTGAAAATATATGTAATATAATGTGTTGTCATATATATGTACATGCCATATAATATAACATATTATATTATAGTTATATAATATACTTATGTATTATATATGATTATCTATTATATAGTATATATAATTTTATATGTTTATATTAAATATAATATTTATATATTCTATAGATGTAATATTTATACAATAGTATTTATTATTATAACATATTTCTATATACACTATATATATTAATATGTATTAATATGTATTATATATAATGTATATAGAAATATACATTAATATATAATATATATTATATATATTACTATCTAATATATATTAATATATAATATATATTAATATATATTAATATATAATATATAATATATATTGATATGTAATATATATTAATATATCTTAATATATAATATATTAATATATATTATATTTCTATTATACATTATTATTATTTATTATTATACTATTATATTTCTATACCATTTATTTATATATATTATATATTATTTCTCATCCCTTCTTCAAAGTGACATTACAAACACAGGCTGTGGAACAGGAACCTTCTGGAAATTCCCATTTGCTGCATAAAGCAGACGATTAAACCCCAACCTTGGATATTTTTATTGTTGGATTTTGCCAAGGATCATCCACCCTCAGCACCTCCCTGCCCTCTGAGGTGAAAATATATGTAATATAATGTGTTGTCATATATACGTACATGCCATATAACATATTATATTATAGTTATATAATATACTTATGTATTATATATGATTATCTATTATATAGTATATATAATTTTATATGTTTATATTAAATATAATATTTATATATTCTATAAATGTAATATTTATACATTAGTATTAATTATTATAACATTATATTTCTATATACATTATATATTAATATATATTAATATATATTAATATATAATGTATATAGAAATATATAATAATATATATAATATATATTATATATTATATAATATATATATTATATATAATATATATTTTATATATATTATTATATAATATATAATATATATTGATATGTAATATATATTAATATATTAATATATTATATATTAATAGATATTCTATTTCTATTATACATTATGATTATTACTTATTATTATACTATTATATTTCTATACCATTTATTTATATATATTATTTATTATTTCTCATCCCTTCTTCAAAGTGACATTACAAACACAGGCTGTGGAACAGGAACCTTCTGGAAATTTCCATTTGCTGCATAAAGCAGACGATTAAACCCCAACCTTGGATATTTTTATTGTTGGATTGTGCCAGGGATCATCCACCCTCAGCACCTCCCTGCCCTCTGAGGTGAAAATATATGTAATATAATGTGTTGTCATATATATGTACATGCCATATAATATAACATATTATATTTTAGTTATATAATGTACTTATATATTATATATGATTATCTATTATATAGTATATATAATTTTATATGTTTATATTAAATATAATATTTATATATTCTATAGATGTAATATTTATACATTAGTATTTATTATTATAACATATTTCTATATACACTATATATATTAATATATATTAATATATATTAATATATATTAATATATATTAATATATAATGTATCTAGAAATATAAATTAATATATAATATATATTATATATATTACTATCTAATATATATTAATATATAATATATATTAATATATATTAATATATAATATATAATATATATTGATATGTAATATATATTAATATATCTTAATATATAATATATATTAATATATTTTATTTCTATTATACATTATTATTATTTATTATTATACTATTATATTTCTATGCCATTTATTTATATATATATTATTTATTATTTAACATCCCTTCTTCCAAGTGACATTACAAACACAGGCTGTGGAACAGGTACCTTCTGGAAATTTCCATTTGCTGCATAAAGCAGACGATTGAACCCCAACCTTGGATATTTTTATTGTTGGATTGTGCCAGGGATCATCCACCCTCAGCACCTCCCTGCCCTCTGAGGTGAACATTTGCTGCTCCCCTCATGGTGAAATAAACATTTCAATCCATCAGGAGCCTCCAGCAAATGAGTCAAATCTAATCCTTAATCAGCACTTGCTACACACCCCTAACCCCAGACAAATTATTTAATGCAGTTTATTGAAATTATCACAGCAGCTGGTGTCTGCAGCTCCCCTCCCAGCCGGGGCCTGCTGCATTCATCATTATTATTATTATTATTATTATTATTATTATTATTATTATTATTATTATTATTATTATTATTATTATTATTATTATTATTATTATTAATAATAATTTATTAATTAATATATAATAATAATTATTATTAAAATAATTATATATAAAAATATTATATATAATATATAAATATATAATATAAAAATATATATTAAAATATTTATCTTATATATAAAATTAATAATTATTATTTAATAATAATAATAATAATAATAATAATAATAATAATAATAATAATAATAATAATAATAATAATATAATAATAATTTATTCATGAAGCGTTGATGAGGGTCAGGTAAGCACAGAAAGCACCCAAGCAGAAATGGGAGTGCCTGGAAACCCTTCCAGAGACAAAAATTAAATATATTTTACAGCATTTGGCTGCTTGATCACTAGGGAATATTTTGTGTGGACATGAAAGGAATTGAGTTGGACACATGCTGTAATCCCAGGTTTTTTCCCCATTCTTTTCCCCTTTTTCACTCTTTTCTGTCCTTTATATTTCCCTGTAAAGAGTTCTGTATAACACTGTATAAATGTGTAACACTGATTTGGGCATTCACACCAGTCCTGCAGCTCCCCTCCCATCCAGGGCCTGCTGCATTCATCATCATTATTATTATTATTATTATTATTATTATTATTATTATTATTATTATTAATAATAATAATAATAATAATAATAATAATAATAATAATAATAATAATAATAATTTTTTATTCATGAAGCGTTGATGAGGGTCAGGTAAGCACAGAAAGCACCCAAACAGAAATGGGAGTGCCTGAAATCCTTCCAGAGACAAAAATTAAATATATTTTACAGCATTTGGCTGCTTGATCACTAGGGAATATTTTGTGTGGACATGAAAGGAATTGAGTTGGACACATGCTGTAATCCCAGGTTTTTTCCCCCATTTTTTTTTCCCTTTTTCACTCTTTTCTGTCTTTCATATTTCCCTGTAAAGAGTTCTGTATAACACTGTATAACTGTATAACACTGATTTGGGCATTCACACCAGTCCTGCACCTCCCCTCCCATCCAGGGCCTGCTGCATTCATCATCATTATTATTATTATTATTATTATTATTATTATTATTATTATTATTATTATTATTATTATTAATAATAATAATAATAATAATAATAATAATAATAATAATTTTTTATTCATGAAGCGTTGATGAGGGTCAGGAAAGCACAGAAAGCACCCAAGCAGATATAGGAGTGCCTGGAAATCCTTCCAGAGACAAAAATTAAATATATTTTACAGCATTTGGCTGCTTGATCACAAGGGAATATTTTGTGTGGACATGAAAGGAATTGGGTTAGACACATGCTATAATTCCAGTTTTTTTCCCCATTTTTTTCCCTTTTTCACTCTTTTCTGTCTTTTATATTTCCCTGTAAAGAGTTCTGTATCCAACACTGATTTGGGGATTCACACCAGTCCTGCAGCTCCCCTCCCAGCCAGGGCCTGCTGCATTCATTATTATTATTATTATTATTATTATTATTAATATTATTATTATTCATCATCATCATCATCATCATCATCATCATCATATTTTATTATTCATGAAGCGTTGATGAGGGTCAGGTAAGCACAGAAAGCACCCAAGCAGAAATGGGAGTGCCTGGAAACCCTTCCAGAGACAAAAATTAAATATATTTTACAGCATTTGGCTGCTTGATCACTAGGGAATATTTTGTGTGGACATGAAAGGAATTGAGTTAGACACATGCTGTAATCCCAGGGGGTTTTCCCATTCTTTTCCCCTTTTTCTCCCTTTTTTGTCTTTTATATTTCCCTGTAAAGAGTTCTGTATCCAACACTGATTTGGGGATTCACACCAGTCCTGCAGCTCCCCTCCCAGCCAGGGCCTTCTGCATTCATTATTATTAATAATAATAATAATAATAATATTTTATTATTCATGAAGCACTAATGAGGGTCAGGAAAGCACAGAAAGCACCCAAACAGAAATGGGAGTGCCTGGAAATCCTTCCAGAGACAGAAATTAAATATATTTTACAGCATTTGGCTGCTTGATCACTAGGGAATATTTTGTGTGGACATGAAAGGAATTGAGTTGGACACATGCTGTAATCCCAGGTTTTTTCC